>JBBHKE010000541.1:290358-322611 GCA_037447655.1 Zygnema cylindricum | reverse complement strand
TAGTAGGTTATGATGAAGATGTAAAAAGATATAGAGTACATGATCTCAGAGAGAAGATAAAATCCTAGTGAAGCATCTAGTGGCTATAGATGAAAGGAAATCTGTATATCCCTTTGAGCATCGAAAGAGAGTCAAAATCAAATTTGAGTCAAAAAATTCTGATGACTTTGAGCTTCCTAACTATCCAGGTTTTCGAGAAGATGATGATCTTGTAGGTACAAATCAGATCAAGAAGGACTCAACCGTGGAACCCCTAGTGCCAACTCCAACTGAAGCACAAGACGTGGTGGAAATAGACCTGGAATCAAGAGATACGGGAGAAGTAGAAACTGTTCGGAAGAATCCACGACAGCCAGCTATTTCGGCAATAGATTTTGAGGGAGGAAGGAAAAGCAACAAAATATTGCAAGAGAAACAAGTTAACAACAAGGTAACTAAACTGTCTCACCCCGATGAACCCCAAACTTATGGTGAGGCGATGAACTTTCCTGAGAGGAATAGGCAGAAGACAACCATTAATGAGGAGATGGCTTCGATTATGGCAGCCGATACATTGGAATTGGTGGACTGTCCTCCTGACACAAAGCTAATTCGATGTATTTAGGTATTTAAATTGAAAATCAACCCCGATAACACCATTGAGTGCTACAAAGCTCAGTTAGTGGCGATTTACCGAGAAAGAGGGAATTGACTACGAGGAGACATTTGCCCCACTCGTCAGGTTTCCCTCCGTTAGGATACTTCTAAGTCTGGCAGCAGCAGAAGACATCGAAAACGGACATCAAGACGGCCTTCCTACATGGAGAGTTGGAAGAGGAGATCTTTAATCGACAACCCGAAGGATTTGTGGAGCAAGGGGAGGAAAGTATGGTTTGCCGATTGATCAAAACTTTGTATGGGCTAAAACAAACGCCCTGGCAATGGAATAACAAACTCGATGAGTTTCTTACAAGTTTGGGATACATTCGGATTATCTCAGATCACTCAATTTATTTGTTTGAAGATGAGGAAGGAATTATGTTTATTGCAATTTATCTTAATGATTTGTTTGTTTTAAGTAAATCTATGGATAAAATAAATAAGTTGAAAACGGATCTGAATGGTAGATTTGAGATGAAGGATTTGGGCAAAGCAAGGTATATATAAGGAAATTAAGTAGACAAAGACACAGATCGAAAGATAATTAGATTAACACAGAAGGAGGCAATTGGAAATATGTTAGAAATATTCCAAATGGACAAGGCTAATAGTTGTACCACTCCAATGGAACTAAAGAAGGGAAGTGAGGGGAGTGTTAAAGAGGGAGTTATAATCTTGGGTGATGAATTAGGTCATGAAGAGAAAAGATTTATGCAGACAATTCCTTACAGACAAGTAGTGGGCAGCTTAATATATTTTATGAATTGGATTCGACCGGACATACCTGCAGCTGTAAGAGTACTAAGCAGGAGTGTGAATGCTCCCACTAAAAAAGATTGGGAGGCAGCTAAGAGAGTCCTTAGATATCTTATAGGCACTAGAGATCATGGTTGCATTTGGGTGGGAACAATATTGACATCACCACTTGGAGTGATGCCAGCTATAGTGATGCTACAATGAGAAGATGCATGTCTGGGTATGTATTGTATGTGGGTGATGGGGCTTGCTGCTGGAGCAGCAAGCAGCAAGAGGTCATTGGTTAGTCCACCATGGAGGCTAAGTACATGGCCTCTTGTTCTACTGTAAAAGAATTAATGTGGGTCAAATCTTTGCTTGGTGAGCTTGGTCATCTTAAGAGTGGTGTCAAGAAAGTGTTTTGTGATAATCAGGCAACCATTGCCATTTCTGCCAATCCTAAACACCACTCTAAAGCTAAACATATGCACATTAGACTAAGCTTTGTTAGGGTCAAGGTAGAAGACAAGATAATCAGCCTAGAGTATTGACCAGATAGTGAAATGGTAACAAATATGATGACCAAACTTGTACTTTTCCCTTGTCGAGCGTGCTTGGGAACCGGGAGGTTCAGGTAAGATGTCCAATGAGGTGTGCATGAGAAACCTGCAATCCACCCCAAATGCTGATGCTTCCCCGGATCCGTGACAATGCCCATCTCTGTCCATTACCCCCCCCCAGGGATATGCATAGATAGTAAAGAGGAATGGAGTGGAAAAGAAAAGTACCATGTACCCCCCCAGATTTTTGTGCTACTCCGCTGTAAGCCCACTAAATGCCACACTCCCAGCTACTCTCCAAAGAATAGGAAGGAAATTGGAGTAGTCCGATCCGTTCCGCAAAAACTCCGGACCAACCTAAAGATGACCACAAGAGTGTGCAAATAACTCCCACGCAGAAATATAGAAATAACAAATATCGGCTTATCAGATTAAACAATATCACCTTGCCCCAGAGAATGGAATTAAAGATAGAAATAAATGATAATGGTGAAGCGAATTCACATACCCCGGAGTGCAACGATGACCAAACTCAGCAGAATAAAACCTCTCCCAATGGCCCCGATGATAGGTACGAGTCTCCCTCACCCCTCCCGGTTCCCCCGCAAGGATCCGACAAGACTCTTCTTAGTTTCAAACAGCGAAAGTTCAAACCGCCCAAAGAGGAGAGAGTGCCAACTACCCACCCGTGCTAGGTCTCCACAAAAGACAATCCAAAACAAAGATGGCAATAGAGTCAACGACACAATGCAACCGTTCTCCAACAGAAAGATTGATTTAATTCTTCTGGGGGTTTTCTCGGGAGACAGTACTTAAAAGCAACCTGTCTCCTTCGGGCCCAAGTGCCTTATACAACCAGAGTTTGTCCTACTGCAAGTTCCAAAGTGAAAGCAATGTGACAAGCCAATCAGCGGCTAGTAATTGTTATCGTAATGACATAAGACAAAACAGATTGTACTACACTCAGGGCTAAAAGTTAGGCGACTGGTCTCGGCTGGATTAGCGGCCGAGGGTCCCCCTATAATACACATAATGGAAACAAAGTTCTGACTCGACGTGAAACCGCCTAACTTTGACCCAAAGTCATTAATGCTTTGCCCGGTTGTTGGGCCTAAACTAACATCCTACTGACGGCTAACAGTATGATCTACTGGATAATCCCAAAGGTTACGTGTCGTTCTCTAATGTATCCCTCTACTAGAGCTACATAGAACACACAATATAATGGAGTAGACACTTTGCACCGGACTAACTCTGCCGTTTGACCTCCGTTTAAGGTGAACTAAATTGCGTAGGGCTCCAGAGTGAAAATATAAAGATCTGATCCGGCTAGTTGTCCTCTTCCTTCTCCGTACGCTAGAGTCCGTACAAAGTGGAATGAGGCCTCGGAACTCCTAGGAGTGTAAATGTGCCGAAGATGCACACGAGCTTGACACCCTAAGCTAATTTTTTGTAGAGATAAGTGTGGTCTTAAATTAAAGAGTGATTAGAAAATAAAAGGATTGTAGAAATTAATGGTTCTTTTAGTATTTTCTAGTTCTAAAATGAAATGCAGAAAAGAAGTTAGGCAGTCTGTCTATAACTTCTCTCTTCAGCTTCCACACTTGTCCCAGTCACTAAAGGTTAGAGAGGGAGCTAGAGCCATGGCTGCCTATGCTGTCTACGGATAGAGAGACGCGATAGATTTTGGTAGATTTACAAAAATATATTTGACATGCCCAAGATTTGATTTTGGTACCTGCCTGCCGTCAAGTCAGCGATATCCGATAGCATTATCCTATAGTCTAGGATCAGTGCTGAAATATATAGGGTTTGATAGGTGTTTTCAGATGTACTATTGAGCGTGCATGGGAACCGTGAGGTTTGGGTAAGGGGTCCAATGATGTGTGCATAAAAAACCTTCATTCCTATCGAACGTGCCTGTGAACCGTGAGGTTAGGGTAAGAGGTCCGAGGAGGTGTGCATAAGAAACCTGCATTCTACCCCCAAATGTTGATGCTCCCTGGATTTGTGACAATGCCCTTCTCTGTTCCTTCCCCCCCTGGGATAATGCATAGGTGATGATGAGGAATTGAGTGAAAATGAAAAATTATCCCGTACTCCCCCCCCAGATTAATGCTTATCCACCGAAAGCCAGCTAAATGCTACACCCCCGACCACTCTCCAAAGAATTGAAAGGAAATGCGAGTCGTTTGATGCGGCCGACAAGAAATCCGGAAAAAAAATCAAAGACGACCAAAAGAATGTGCAAATAACTCCCACGCATAAATATAGAAATAAAAAATATTGCCTTTTTCAGATTAAACAATATCACCTTGCCCAAGAGAATGGAAATAAATGAAAATGAATGAAAATGGTGAAGCGAGCTCACATACTCAGAGTACAAAGATGACCAAACTTCAGAAGAAGAAACTCTTCCAATGGCCGCGAAGACAAATATAAGTCTCCCTGACCCCTCGGTTTCGCCGTACGGATCCGACAAGACTCTTCTAAGTTTCAAATAGCGAAAGTCCAAACCGCCCAAAAGAGAGGATAGTGCCAACTACCCTCCCGAGCTACAGTCTCCCCAAAAGACAATCCAAAACAAAGATGGCAATAGAGTCCACAACACAATGCAACAGTTCTACAACAAAAAGATTGATTTAATTCTCTGGGAGTTTTCTCATGAGACAGTACTAAAAAAGCAACCTGTCTTCTTTGACCCCAAGTGCCTTATACCAGCAAAGTTTGTCCTATTGCAGGTGCCAAAGTCAAAGCAATGCCAAAAGCCAATCAGCGGTCTGCAATTGTTATCATAATGATATAAGACAAAACAAACTGTTCTACACACAAGGCCAAAAGTTGGACGACTGGCTCCGCCGGTTGGATTGGCAGCGTAAGGTCCTCCTATTGTACACTAGTAGGCAACAAAGTTCTGAATTGACGTGAAACGCCTAACATTGACCCTACGTTATAAATGCTCTACCCGTGCGTTGGGCCCGAACTAAAATCCTACTGACAGCTAACATCAAGATCTATAGGAAAATGCCAAAGGTTGCGTGCCGTTCCACAATGTACCCCACTGCTAGAGCTACATAGAACGGATGCCATGTAATGGAGCCGACACCTTTGCATCGGACTAACTCCGTCGTTTGACCTCCGCTTAAGGTGAACTAAAGTGCGTAGTGCTCCAAGGTGAAAATACAAATATCTGATCTGGCTAGTTATCCTCCCCTTCTCCCTACGCTAGATTCCGTACAAGGTGGGATGTGGCTCCGGAACACTTGAAGTGCAAATGTGCCGAAGATGCACACGAGCTTGACAATTGTCCAGCGAGCCTGGGAACCGTGAGGTATGGATAACGGGGTCCGAGGATGTGTGCATAAGAAACCTCCATTCTTGTCGAGCGTGCCTGGGAACTGTGAGGCTTGGGTAAGGGGTCCAAGGATGTTTGCATAAAAAACATGCATTTTTGTCGAACGTGCATGGGAACCATGAGAATTGGGTAAGAGGTCCAAGGAGGTAATCATAAGAAACTTGCATTCCACCCCCAAATGCTGATGCTCCCCCGGATTTGTGACAATTCCCTTCTCTGTTCCTTCCCCCCGAAATAAAATGCATAGGTGATGATGAGAAATTGAGTGAAAAGAAAAAGTATCCCGTACTCCGCCCACAGATCCCCCCCCCTCTTAGTCCCGCTTGGCTAAGAGGATGAGAAAAATTAGCCGCCAAATTCGTTGTCCCCAAGAAACCACGGATTTGCAGGTTTAGAGCGGGGCTCCCAATTCAGCGCTAGGCACAAATCATGCCACCCTGGTGAGAGCGTTCACACACCAACAGGAGGTTGGGTACGAAGGACACATGGCAGGCAGAGGAACAGGCTGGAGGGTTTGCAAAGTAAGTGAGGTGGAAAGTGGGTTCATCCTCTAACCCTCGCAGATGGCAAGGGGCCACATTGATCTGATTTTCTTTAATTTTGCGGCCATCCTTCCCTTCCTAGGTAAGATCCCCTTTGTTTGAGACCTCAACAACTTTCAGAATCACTCGTCCGGCCGAAATGTCCAAAGTATCCTTCTTTTTTGCATGCGATACACAAAATCCCCGGCACGAATCGCCGTTGCCGAGGGACATAATTGTCGCTCCGGTGTTGGGAATACCAAAGATGATCCTTGTGCTAAGCAGCGTGTAAATTGCCTAAAGCCAGAGGCATTTCCCGGTCAAATACATTGGCCCTATCGGCAATCAGTTTCTCTACAATTCCCCAGTTGTCCATCTCCGGAAGCACAACCGCCTGAGCCGATGAAGCTCTAGGTAGGTTGGATGTCGGTCGAAAAGAATGAATTAAGGGTTATAGGAGTGGAGGGATGCATGCCTACTGAACTTGTATCTTATGGAAATCGAAGGCACGCGTGTGTCCCATTCCCCCAAATCCTCTTCTAGTTCATATTTCTGTAGTGACCACTTCAGTGTCTGTACGCACCTCTAGGCCAGGTCGTCGGCTTGGGGGTGGTCTCGGCTAATCAACTGGTGGTGAATGAGGCACTTCTCCAAAAGGTTGGAAAATTCTCTGGCAAATTCGGACCCCTAATCCGTTAGAACTTCGGCCTGTGCTCCAAATTGGGACAGTACTCTCTGCAAGAATGCGTCCGTGATTGCTTTGAACTCCTTTTGGGGCAAAACCACCAATTCTATCCATTTGGAGAAGTGTTCAATCATTACCAGAAAAAAACAATTTCCCCTCCGACAGGTTAGAAGTGGTCCCAACAGATCTAGTGACCATCTGTAAAAAATCCCCCGGATGGGGAGGGAGTGAAGTTCCCTTCCACCCTTTCTGTCAAAGGCAACTTTCACTTGGTCACACGAAGGGCACGTCTGCACCACGCTGTTGCCACCAATACGACCCTGTGACCAGTGAGGTGGTCCATTTCTGTCTGAATTGCCCGAATTGCAGGTGAAGACGAACATGTTGAAATCACTAGATTTAGGGGAGGTATTTTCTAGATCTTAATTAAAATAAAAATGGAAAAACAAATCACAGGCAGCCTGCCTCCACCTTCTTTCTCTAGCCCCTATACTTGTTGTAATCACTAAAGGCGAGAGAGGGCGGTAGAGCCATGGCTGCCTTAGCTCCATAGGCAGGGCTTAAGAGTGACCTTAGTCACTCTCAACCAAAAAGGGTGAGTTCGGTAGGACTCAAACCTCCGACCGGTAGGGCGAGGCGTAGCCGTCAACCCTTACCAGTCTATCGTAGTAGTCCGTTAGGATACATAAGGTTTAATAACCATTTAAACAATAGATAGGCGACTAATCCCATTAACGGAATTACAAATAGAATACATAAAAGCTAGTTGGAGTTTTAGTGCGCACGAAACAAATGTACCAGACATTTGCTTTTGAACGGCTGTCATTTAAAGCCGGTTTGATCCGACGGCCCGCACCATCCCCGAGACCACGGAATTGCCGCCTTGGCGGTTTTCGGTCGTGACATGACTTGGCGACACGTGGCACGACGTCATTGAGAAGAGGAAATCGCGGAGAACATGAGGATAAGTCCAAAGGAGACATGCGTCCACTCCATGGCCTTGTCATACACATGCCGTACAGAAAGTACATCGACCGTAGAACCTTTCTGTACTGTACAGTCTTCTGGTTGGTTCCGTACTTCAGTAGATAGGAGTTCTGAGAGGGTTTAGGACTTAGTGGATTGAGGAGGTTGTAGCCTCTCTCCTAATAAGCTTGTATAAATATTGGCATCTTTGCCACTCCATAACTAATCGCCTGGTTGGGCGTTTTTAGTGATTCTTCTTGTTGTGGACACAAGGGAGTCCAGACTGCACAAGGGTGCAGTCACATTATCTGATTGTTTGCTTGGGTGAAAGTTGCTCTAGTTGAAGGTGGGTTAGTTGAAAACTACTGAGAGGCTTGCTTGCTCAATTTTGGTCCAAATGGGGGACATGGAATTGCAAGATATGGGCCCATCTCTAGGGTGCCCCTATTCAACAGATCTGGTTTAATTTACCAAGAAGCTATGATGATAGGGCATTCTATGAGAAACGAAACAGGGGTATTGTTAGTGGACCAGTGAAACATCCGTCTCAATGAACTCCACCAAAGTTTGGAGGAGTGAGGTTTTTTGCAGCATGATCTGCTCCAACGGAGGAGACAAATGATGGGGACAGCAGTGTGTCGCAAAAGGGGAAAGGAAAGGAGACACCTCTCACTCCTATTGCCACGGCACTGGGAGCGGTGGCAGGAAGACTGAGGAAAACGACATTCAAATGTTGGAGTACACCAACATAAATGCTAGGTACTTCATTCTCAAGCACCTCACTCAAGCTTTGGCGACCTCTCACCTTCACATCTTCAAGGCCGAGGAGTTGTGGATGACCTCTGTGGAGATCTATAGAGCTGGCACCATTCAGGAGCTCCAACTAGTTGAGCAAAGGCTGATGAGTTACACTTTCAAAGCAAGAAAGATGTTGAACTATTGGAGCGATTCAGGAGCTCCAACTGGTTGAGCAAAGGCTGATGAGTTACACTTTCAAAGTAAGAAAGATGTTGGACTATTGCAGCGATCTCTCTTGTCTGTACATGGAGATGGAAAGTGCCGGACGGACAGACACTATGAAGATGAAAGTTAACACTCTCATCATGAAGTTGTTGGAGGAGTATGAAAATATAGTGTACCGAGTGCAAGAAATGGATGATAGGGCTTGGAAGTGGAACACCGTGGTCCGCATAATACTTGTGTAGAAGAACAACATTAAGATCCGGAGAGGAGGAAAGAGCGTTCAAGCTCTAGCTGCCGGAACGGACCGGTAGAGGAAGGATCCAAAGAAGCCGTACAACAGCATCAAAGGGAAAAGAACCAATCTGGAGAACAGTGGACTCCAAAGGGCCTTTGCCATTTCTGCATAAATCCGGGGAACTTCATAGCTGATTGCATCAACCAATCGGAGCTGAGGCTTCAAAAAAATCGTGGAGGGGGTTCTCTTGAGGGAAGAAGAAAGCACTTGTGGTCACACAAGTGAAAGGAGAGAGCGAGGAGGACGAATCTTCCAAGGAGGAAGATGGGGAGCTTCTTCTTGACGAGAATCTAGAGGAGAAGGAGATCCCTCGCAAACAAAAGATTGCACTTGGAGCATTGGGGAAGCTCTAGAGGAGGGATGGATCTTCGACTCACGTGCATCCATGCATATGTGTTGTGATAGGCACCTCTTCACTAAGCTAAGAAAGATCCCTATTGTGGAAATAGAATATGGGGATAGGAGAGTAGTTACCACAGATCTAGTGGTCTCGGTAGATCTGAAAGTCTTAGTGGAGGGTAAGACTTCTATTCTCACCTTCTCAGATGTGCTCGACATTCCTCAGCTGAGTAAGAATCTTCTGTCTAGTTATGTGTTAGATGACAAGGATTTTGATACCTTCAGTAGAAAGGGAATATATACAACTAAGTATGGAGATGAAGTCTACTTCACAGCACATAAGGGTACGAAAGGAATGTTTAGGCTTAACCTGAGTAATTAAAAGAAGGGTGCTTACTATGGTGGTGTCCCGAGCTTGATGATCTAGCATAAACGTTTGGGACATGTGCATTTTGATTGACTAGAGAAATGAAGAAGCTGGGTGAAGTAGAAGGCATTTAGTTTAGGGATAATGAAATGATGGATGATTGTAGTGGTTGTGCCTAAGGTAAGGCTCACAGACTTCCCTTTCCCAAAACTGCCACATATAGAGGTGAGAAAGTACAAGATCTGGTCCACACGGATATCTGGGGACCAGCAAGAGTACCTTCGCTTAGGGGGAAGAGGTATATGCTGACAATAACTGATGATTAGTCCAGATATTCCAGAGTGTACTTCTTAAAAACAAAGTCTGAAACACAAAAATACTTTAAAGAATACAAAGCCTGGAGTGCGAAGTTGCACGAAACCCCTAATAAGAGAATAAGGAGTGATAATGGGGGAGAGTACACCACTAACCAGTTTGAGGATTATTTGAGAGATGATGGAGTTCAGCATCAAAAAATTGTACCAAATAATCTAGAACAGAATGGGGTAGCTGAGAGGTTAAACCAAACTTTAGGAGATAGTGTATGCAGTATGCTGGCATATAAGAAATTAGGAAGAAGATTTTGGGGAGAAGCCATGAACTGTGCTAACTACATTAAGAATAGAGTCCTCACTACAGCTATTAAAGGGATGACCCCTTATGAGAGATGGGTTGGAAGGAAACTAAATATCTCTCACTTGAAAGTGTTCGGTAGTCAAGTTTACAGTCTTGACACACATAAGAAAAACTGGAAACTAGATGCTAAAGGGAATCCGGGATATTTTGTGGGATATGATGAGGATGTCAACGGATATAGAGCCTATAACTTAGCTAAAAAAGATATCATTCTGGTGAAGCATCTAGTTGTCATGAATGAAGGGAAGTCTATTGATCCCTTCAAATACACTAAGAAAATCAGAATCAGTTTTGAGTCCGAGAGTGAGGAAAACTTAGATCATCCCAGAAGGGACACTAGTGAAAACATGATTGCAAATCTAGGCGAGATAAAAGATGGGGAAGATATATCATGATCCCCTCATATTCCTACATACTTTGAGGAGAGAGAGGAAGAGGAGTCAAAACCGGTTTCCATGGATAGGGGAGCTGATACGACAGTGTGGAGGAATACAAGACTTCCCTCCATTCCAGCTTCGCACTTTGAGGGAGGACGAAGGAGCAGCAAAAGGCTTCAAGAAAAACAAGGTGCTCACAAGGTAACAAAGCGTTCTCACCCAGATGAGCCTCAGTCATACTCGGAGGCAAAAGACAGTCCGGAGAAAGAGATATGGGTCAGAGCCATTAATGATGAGATGGCCTCAATCATGGAGGCAAATACTTGGGAGCTGGTGGACTGTCCACCAGATAGATAACCTAATGGCTGTAAATAGGTATTTAATTTGAAACTGAACCCAAATAATACCATTGAGAGATATAAGGCTCGGTTGGTGGCAAAAGGGCTCACCCAAAAAGAAGGGATAGATTATGAGGAGACCTTTGCTTCGGTAGTTCGATTCCTATCTGTAAGGATTCTCCTTAGTTTAGTTGCAGCGGAAGACATGGAGATACATCAGATGGAAATTCAGACCGCCTTCCTCAACGGTGAACTAGAGGAGGAAATCTTCATTCGGCAACCAAAAGGTTTCGTAGAGGAAGGACAGGAAAGCAAAGTCTGCAGACTTGTAAAGTCCTTATATGGACTGAAACAGCCCCCCAGACAATGGAATAAGAAACTAGATGAGTTTCTTATCAGTCTAGGGTATATTCGGATCAGTGCTGACCATTCTATTTATATGTTTGAGGATGAGATTGGTGTCATTTTTAATGCAATCTGTGTGGATGACTTGCTGGTATTGAGTAAGTCTTTGGAAAAGATAAATAGACTTAAGAAAGATCTTAAATGTAGAAATGACAAGAAGGATTTAGGGGAGGGTAAACATATTTAGGGAATTTGAAATTATGTGGTCTCCATTGACCCACAGAATGGGCAGCCTATGTAAAGCCTCTAGGATAATATTTGCCCCTTCCACTTTCCCACTGAATAAGTGCCGCCCAGGAAAACAAATATTCTGACCACCATCACCCGTGTGAGGACGTGACTTCTTTGAGTCAAACGCAAAAAAATCACTGAATTTGCTCCCCTAAGAAGTAAGTTATGGATGGTCAAAGATGACCTTTATAGTAACAAGCTCTCTTAGAGAGAGGTACCTAAATCTCACTAAGTCTTGGTCTGCGTACTCACGACTACCTAAAACCAAACCCAACTCTAATAGGAACACTATATAGTACAAGAAGGTACAATAAGAGATTTACTTATTATATGGCCATTGTACGACATGGTCTACAAGGTGACACCTGTGAAAACGAGAGCCATGGTTCCTCCTCCCATCTTCTCCGGTATCAAATAATGTGGCGCCACGTGGCACCGCGTGACGCTATCTCCAAATGACGCCAAAAGCTCACTTCGTGTGGCGGCTACAATGCCGGCCGTCCGATCTAAACATATTTACACGCTTCATATTCAAATTTGCAATACATATCCAATCGTACACCTTTTTAAAGGCACATCTCCATAACTGGCATCACTCCAAGTGTTGATGTCAGTGTGCTCCCCTCCCAAATGCAACCATAAATCCCTTGTCCCCACTAGATACCTCATCACCCTTTTGGCAGCCTCCCAGTCTCTTTTTCTTGGTTCATTTAGATTTCTACTAAGGACACCTATAGCTGCAGCTATATCCGGACGGGTACAGTTCATAAAATAAATTAAACTGCCTACAATATGCCGATAAGGGATATTTTCCATAAATTTTATTTCTATCTCATCCATCTCATCATTAATGATCAATATTCCTCCCTCTTCCCTCCCCTCACTCACTTTCTTCAAATCCATAGGAGTAGTATATCCGTTTGCAATCTCCATTTGAAATTTTTCTAGCATATTACCAATTGCTTCTTTTTGAGTGAGTCTTATAATTTTATTCCCTCTATCTCTCTCCATCTGAATTCCCAAAATGTACTTTGCTTCGCCGAGATCTATCATATCAAAAATGATTCTAAGATTCTGTTTTAGTTTGTTAATTTTATCTAAGGACTTGCTTAAGACCAACAAATCATCCACATAAATAGCAATAAATATCACTCCATCCTCATCCTCAAATATATATATAGAGTGATCAGAACTAATTCTTATATACCCCAAACCGGTCAGAAATTCGTCTAGCTTTATATTCCACTGTCGCGAGGCTAGCTTAAGCCCATAGAGTGATTTTATCAGTTTGCAAACTTTATTTACTTCCCCACTTTCCAAGAATCCTTCCGGTTGCCTCAAGTAAATTTCTTCTTCCAACTCTCCGTGCAAAAAGGCCGTTTTAACATCCATCTGGTGGATTTCCATTTCCTCCGCTGCGACTATACTTAAAAGGATTCTAACAGAAGGAAATCTGACTACAGGTGCAAAGGTTTCTGCGTAGTCTATCCCTTCTTTCTGTGTATAACCTTTTGCAACTAATCCGTACAGCTTAGTGTAGTTTCGGTGTATAGAAGTAGGACTTAGTGAATTTGATTCATTAGGAACAAATGATATGAAAACTGTACACTCAGTTTTATGTAATTTCATTTCTGCATATCTCACAGATTTGTTAGCGGAATTGATTGAAATTTTGTGTGTGTGTGTTTTTTTTTGTTATCTAAACTGTGATATATTTTCAGGACAACTAGATTACTGTACTGAAAGTTATAGTCTGTCAAAGTTTCTGTTCAGCCATCGGTATTTGTGGAAGCTTCCTCTCTTGATTTGTTCTATGATGACTACTGCTGCATCTTCTTCATCTTCAATGTCAGCAGTTGTCTCAGAACAACAGAATGCACTCTGGTCTTTGGAGTTGTTTCTCAGAGCTAGACTTGTTTTTTTTTTTTTTGTTGGTCTCCTTACTAATATGTGCACTAGATCTTCTCCCTCAAAATTTTTTAGTTTGTCCCTTTAGTATCCAACATACTTTTCTCCTATTTTGGCTTCATCTTGGTTCCCCTACCTTGGTGACTCTAGATCTGATGAGTCCACTTAACTATCATGCAGATAGACCTTACTGTCCTCTCCGCCTTAGTCTATATGAACATTAACGGATTTATGTACCCATTTATGGTCCAATGGCTACTTTTGACATCATAACTCCTCACGTGCCTCTTCTCAGTCTTGACTCTTTCTGTTTGGTGAGTTTTATGACCTTTAGAAATGAGAGTTTTGATGTTCTTACTGCCTCTCTTTGAATCTTGTCTACCTCCCTCCAAAGTCTCCATTAAAACCTGATTTGTAACTTGTTTTGAGAAGTGATTTTGAGTCTGTTCAGATACACTGAATTTTACTAAAGATTGACTTGGTTCTTACCTTGTCTTTGCTTACGTAAAAAAAAATACATCGTTATCAGTTTGAGTCATCTACCAAATTCTGGTTTTGTTGTCAGATTTACTAACATAATTTCTGGTTTTGTTTCTTGGTTTACATAATTTCTGTTTTTGTTTCTTAGTTTCTCTATGTCTGACATGTAACACTTTTCTTCATTCACAGAACATAAATTTCTTTTCTAGATCTGTCAACATTGGTGGTGAAGGTGTAGGTGGTTGTGTCTAATTTCCTAATCCACGGGGCAGTCTGATTTTTGTCACATGATGACGAAGGCTGCTTTGTGAGTCGTCCCCTTCCTTTTCCCTCGCCTTTATCCTCCCACTAATTCTCTGCTTGTCATTGTGAAATGACACTCATGTGTGACCACGCTTTCCTTGCGTTTCTTGGAATTTGGCCAAACTTTTCTTGTGTGGACTGATGTTTTAATATTTTTCTGCCATCTGATTTTCTGCCATCCGTTTGCAGATTTCTCATGTCCGTCCCTTCCTTCTCCCTTGGAGTTGTTGTAATCAGCAGCGTCGTTGCTTCTATGGTTGTGCTCCTGATCTAGGACTTGTACCTCAATCTTTGCCGATTTCTGACAGCTTTTGATCCTCTTTGTCCACTTGTAGCAGATGCGTTGGTGGAGATTATAGGGTCTTTATCGCCGAGTGACTCGAATTCCGTGTTGGCCCGGGATTTTTTCAACTCCTCTATTGCTGTGCTCCGTGTCACCTTCCTCCGATCTCGGTGAGTTGATTAGCCACTTTATTAGGAAGGGATAGGATAAGCAATGTGATCATTGAATCCATTTGGGAAGTTGATGCCGATTGCATCACCTTCGTGAAGGAGACAAAAGTAGCATCTGATGTGGAGCTCTATGTTAATATCTAGTTGTTGGAGATCTTAGAATCTCTACCTTTGCATCTACTCCCATCTTTGTGTAGAAATTAAAAGCTATTTTATTATTTTCTAGGTTGTGTAAAATGCAGAAAAGAAGCAAAGGCAGTCTGCCCCTAACTCCTCTCTCCACCTCCCACATTTGTCGAAGTCAGTGAAAGTTGGAGAGGGAGATAGAGCCATGGCCGCCTATGCTATCCAGACTGGGAGAGACTTTAGATTGGTAGATTTACCAAAAAAGTTATTGTCGGACCCAAGATTTGAACTTGGTACCTACCGTCCGTCAAAGCTGCTTGTAGCTGGTAGCCTTAGCGAATTACATTAGAATCAAAGTTATACGATATAGGGTTTGATAAATAGATAAATCTGTACATGTAGGCTATTTCATTTAACAGAATATTTGGACATAGAAACCGTTTGTAATGTACGGAGTTTGGAATAGTCGAAACGGATACTGCGCAATTTGTTTTGAAGGCAAAACAAATATCACGCAAGTATTTATGACGGCTACGATTGGAATCCGTTTTAATCCGACAACCGCGAAGCATGCCGAGATCGTGGAAGAGTTTTTCAGCAGTTTGCAGTCAACGTCACATCGAATGACACATGGCACAACCATATTGGAATACGACATCTCCAGCGATTTAAGGATCGAATCCAAATATGACATGTGTCGACATATTGGCCATGTCGTACAATGGCCGTACAAAAAGTACACCGACACCTATATCTTTCTGTACGATATAATATTATGATTGGTGCTGTACTTCGGTAGATAGAGTTTTAGAGAGAGATAGGAAATTTCATAGATTGGACCCTCTCTCCCAGAGTGCTTCTGTACAAAAGGTCAAATTTGACCCTTCATAACTTACTGCTCAGGGGAGCATATTCAAAGATTCATTTTGCTATCGACTAACGAGAGTCTTCTCTTCACAAGGATGAAGGTGATTAGAGTTTTTGTGTGCCAGGGTGGTAGTTATTCTTGGTGAAACACAAAGGGGTTAGGGTTATCTTAGAGGCATCATGTGAGCTGCCTACTTTGAGGGCCTATGGAGGTCTGCCTACTTTGAGGGCCTATGGAGGTCTCAAAGTTACAGGTTATAGGCACACCATCTTGGGTGCCCATATTCAATGAAGATGGCTTCATATACTGGGAAAGTATGATGACATGAGCTCTATGTGAGAAACGTTTTTGGGGAATATTGAGTGGACGGGTGAGGCGTCCATCAAGTCTTGGGATACCTCTAAGGTTTATAGGAGGCATATTCACTAAAGATGTAGATCCATATTGAAAGGAGGAGATAAAAGAAGGGGAGGTGGTGGACAAAAGAAAGGAGAAGGAGACGGTAACACTAGTAGCAACCGGTTCGGCATTCATGTCACCCATTCCGAGGAACGAGGAGAATGATATCGATACCTAGGACTACAAGAATATGGCGGCTAAGCACTTCATCCTCCACCATCTTACTCAAGGGCTTGCATCTCCCCATTTGCAGGTAGAGACAGCATGCGATCTTTGGGTGGCTCTCATAAAGATGTACCAAAGTGGTACGATTTAACAACAACAATTGGCTAATCATAAAAATAAGGAGTATGAATACAAAGGGGGGAAGATGTTGGACTTTTGCAATGAGCTTGCTACACTTTTCATAGAACTAGAGAGTGGTGGAAAAGTATTTAGTGAAAAGGAAAAGGTTAGCTGTTTAAAGATTAAGTTACCCGATGAGTTCGAGAACATAGTCAATCGTGTGCAATACTTGGCGGACTCAAGGTGGATTTGGAATTCAGTGGTAGCAATGATTCTTGTTTCGGGAGAATATGATTGAGATCCGAAGGGGAGGAATGAGTGGGCAAGCTTTGGCAGCTGGGATCGATTGGAGGAATAATGATTCCAAGAATCAGGTTGGAAATTATCGAGGTGAGGGGCAGAAAAATCAGACCGAGGAGTTTGGACGAAGGACTCCCAAGGGTTTGTGCCATTTTTGTAAGAAACCCGGGCACAATATGGCTGAATGCACTAAGTTAACCAAGCTGCGGTTAAAGGAGGGGCAGACCGGTGGACCCCCGAGAGGAAAGAAAAAGGCCCTTGTGACACAAGTACATGAGGCGAAATCTGAGGACGAGGACGATGAACTCCTATTGGATGAGGAGTTGGAAGCGAAAAACGAGGTCGAAATTCCACGAAAGCAGAAATGTGCTTTCGGTGGATTAAAAGGTGAAGCACGTTGGACTGTAGACTCAGGTGCATCCATGAACATGTGTAAAGATAAACACCTGTTCACTAAGATAAGAAAGATTCCCACCGTATACATAGAGTACCGGGATGGGAGGATAGTCACTACTACCCTTGTAGGATCGGTAGATCTAAAAATGTTAGTAGAAGGAAAGACATCCATAGTTACATTCTCCGATGTATTGTTTATTTGAGCTGCTTAAAAACCTCATCTCTATGTCTGTATTAGATGATAAGGGTTTTGATAATAGCACTAGGAAAGGAGTCTTTAATGCTAGTTTTGAGGAGGAAGTTTGTTTTACTGCTGAAAAGGTAGCTAAGAGATGTTTAGGGGTATTGTAAGCAATGAAAACAAAATACTTTATTATGCTGGTGTTCATGATATAATGTTGTGGCGTAAGAGGTTTGGGCATGTGAATCTAGTTAAGTTAAGAAAGATGAAAAAGATCGGAGTAGTGGAAGGAATTCAGTTCGGTGAGAGTGAGAATCTAAGTGATTGTAGTGGATGTGCTCAAGGTAAAGCAAACAGGTTACCCTTCCTAAAAACTGCCACCTATAAGGGAGAAAAGATTTTAGTACACACAGATATTTGGGGGCCAGCTAGAGTGCCATCACCCGGGGGGAAGAGATTTATGAAGACTATCACCGATGATTGGTCTCGGTATTCCAAGGTGTATTTTTTGAAAAATAAGTCAAAGGCTCAGGAATGTTTTAAACAATATAAAGCATGTAGTGAAAAACTCCATGAAACCTCAATCAAGAGAGTATGGAGTGACAATGGTGGAGAGTATACCACTAACGAGTTTGAGGATTTTTCTGAGAGAAGATGGAGTGCAACATCAAAAGACAGTTCCGAAAAATCCTGAGCAGAATGGTGTAGCTGAAAGATTAAATAGAACATTGAGTGAAAGTGCTAGGAGTATGCTGTCAGATAAGTAGATAGGAAAGAACTTTTGGGCCGAAGCAATGAATTGTGCAAATTATCTCAAGAATAGAGATCTTACTTCAGTAGTAAAAGGCCAAACACCATATGAGAGATGGACAGGCCGAAAACCAAATATTTCACACTTAAAGGTTTTCGATAGTCAAATGTTTAGTTTAAACACAAATCGGTCAAACTAGAAGTTAGATCCAAAAGGAAAACCATGATATCTACTAGGATATGATGAAGATGTAAAAGGATATAGAGTCTATGCTCTCAAAAGAGAGGATATTATCCTAGTGAAGCATCTAGTGGTTATGGATGAAGGAAAATCCATAGACCCCTTTAAGCATACAAAGACAGTCAGAATCAGATTTGAGTCAAAAAATTCTGATGACTTTGAGCTTCCTAACTATCCAAGATTTCAAGAAGATGATGATCTTGCAGGCACAAATCAAATCGAGAAGGACCCAAATGTGAAACCCCTAGTATTAACTCCAACCGAAGCGGAAGACGTGGTGGAAATCGACGCGGAAGCAAGGGATAGGGAAGAAGTAGAAATTGATCGGAAGAATTCAAGAGAGCCATCATTTCGGCAACCGAGTTTGAGGGAGGAAGAAGAAGCAGCAAAAGACTGCAAGAGAGGCAAGTCAACAATAAGGTAACCAAACTGTCTCACCTCGAAGAACCTCAAACTTACATTGAGGCAATGACTTGTCCTGAGAGAAGATGGTGGAAGACAGCCATTAATGAGGAGATGGCCTCAATTATGGCTGCCGATACATGAGAATTGATGGATTGTCCTACTAACAGGAAGCCAATTGGGTGTAAATGGGTGTTTAAGTTGAAACTCAACCCGGATAACACCATTGAGCGCCAAAAGGTTCAATTAGTGGCGAAGGGATTTACCCAAAAAGAGGGAATTGACTACGAGGTGACTTTTGCTCCGGTCGTCACGTTTCATTCGGTTTGGATACTTCTCAGTATGGCGGCAGCAGAAGACATGGAAGTGCATCAGATGGACATCAAGACGGCCTTCCTACATAGAGAGTTGGAAGAGGAAATTTTTATGCGATAGCCCGAAGAATTTGTGGAGCAAGGGGAGGAAAGCAAGGTATGCCGATTGATCAAATCTTTGTATGGGCTGAAACAGGCGCCCCGACAATAGAACAAGAAGCTCGATGAGTTTCTTACAGGTTTGGGATATATTCGGATCAGCTCAGATCACTCAATTTATTTGTTCGAGGAGGAGGAAGGAATTATTTTTATTGCAATTTATGTTGATGATTTGCTTGTTTTAAGTAAATCTATGGATAAAATAAATAAGTTGAAAAATGATCAAAAATGAAGATTTGAGATGAAGGATATGGGAGAAGCAAGAGTTATTTTGGGAATTCAGGTAGAGAGAGACAAAGATAGGAAAATAATACGATTAACTTAAAAAGAGGCCATTGGAAATATGTTAGAAAAAATCCAAATGGACAAGGCTAATAGTTGTACCACTCCTATGGAATTAAACAAGGGAAGAGAGGGGAGTGTGGAATATGGAGTTATAATCCTAGATGATGAGGTAGGCCCGGAAAAGAAAAAAATCATGTAGACCATCCCTAATAGACAAGTATTGGGCAGCCTAATATATTTCTTGAATTGTATCCGTCCGGACATAGCCGCAGCTGTAGGAGTACTAAGTAAGAGTCTAAATGCTCCCACTAAAAAAAATTGGGAGGTAGCTAAGAGAGTCTTTAGATATCTCATAGGAACTAGGGATCTATGGTTACATTTTGGTGGGAACAATACTGACATCACCACTTGGAGTGATGCCAGCTATGGGGATGCTCATATGAGGAAATGCACATCTGGATATGTATTATATGTGGGTGATGGAGCTTGCTGCTGGAGCAACAAGGAACAAAAGGTCATTGCCCTGTCCACCATGTAGGCTGAGTACATGGCTTCTTGCTCTGCTGTAAAAGAACTAATGTGGGTCAAGTCTTTGCTTTGTGAGCTTGGTCATCTTAAGAGTGATGTCCAAAAATTGTTTTGTGATAATCAGGCTGCCATTGCCATTTCTGCCAATCCTAAACTTCACTTTAAAGCCAAACACATGGACATTAGACTTAGCTTTGTTAGAGAGAAAGTAGAAAACAAAATAATCAGTTTGGAGTATAAACCAGATAGTGAAATGGTAGCATATATGATGACCAAACCTATGCCTTCTCCTAAACTAATTTTCTGCCGAGAGAAGTGTGGTCTTAAAATAAAGAGTGATTAGAAAATAAGGGGAGTGTAGAAATTAAATGCTATTTTAGTATTTTCTAGGTTGTGTAAAATGCAGTAAAGAAGCAGAGGCAGTCTGCCTCTAACTCCTCTCTCCAACTCCCACACTTGCCGCAGTCACTAAAAGTTGGAGAGGGAGATAGAGCCATGGTCGCCTATGCTATCTAGACGGGGACAGACTTTAGATTAATAAATTTACCAAAATAGTTATTGACGGACCTAGGATTTGAACCTGGTACCTACCGTCCGCCAAAGCTGCATGTAGCCGGTAGCCTTAGCCAATTAGACTAAAATCAAAGTTATAGGATATAGGGTTTGATAAATAGATAAATCTGTACACGTAGGCCATTTCATTTAACAGGATATTTTGACATAAAAAAAATTTGTAATTTACGGCATACGGAATAGTTGTAACGGATACCGCATAATTTGTTTCGAAGGCAAAACAAATATCGCGCAAGTATATATGACGGCTACAATTGAAATCTGTTTTAATCAGACTGTCGCGAAGCATGCTGAGATTGTGGAATAGTTTTTTGGTAATTTGCGGTCAACGTCACATCGAATGACACATGGCACAACTATATTGGAATACGACATCTCTTGGGATTTCAGGATCGAATCCAAAAATGACATGTGTTGACTTATTGGCCATGTCGTACAATGGCGATACATAAAGTACACCGGCACTTGTACCATTCTGTGCGATACAGTATAATGATTGATGCCGTACTTTAGTAGATAGAGTTTTAGAGAGAGATATGACTTAAAAAAATTTCATAGATTGGACCATATCTCCCAAAGAGCTTCTATACAAAAGTTCAACTTTGACCCTTCATAACGTACTGCTCAGGGGAGCAAATTCAGAGATTCTTTTTGCTATCGGCTCAAGGAAGTCTTGCGTTCATAGAGGTGAAGGTTATCAGTGTTTTTGTGTGCCAGGGTGGTAGTTATTCTTGCTGAAACACAAAGGGGTTAGGGTTATCTTAGAGGCTTCATGTGAGCTGCCTACTTTGAGGGCCTATGGAAGTCTCAAAGTTGCAAGTTATGGGCCCACCATCTAGGGTGCCCATATTCAATGGAGCAAGCTTCATATACTGGGAAATTATAATGACAGAAGCTTTATGTGAGAAACGTTTTTGGGGAATAGTGAGTGGACGGGTGAGGCGTCCATCAAGTCTTGGGATACCTCCAGGGTTTACAGGAGGCAAATTCACTAGAGATGCAGATCCATCTTCAACGGAGGAGACAAAGGAAGGGGAGGTGGTGAACAAACGAAAAGAGAAGGAGACGGTCACACCAATAGCAACTGGTTCAGAATTCATGTCACCTATTCCGAGGAACGAGGAGAATGATACTGATACGTGGGACTTCAACAATATGGCGCCAAAGCACTTCATCCTCTTCCATCTTACTCAAGGACTTGCATGTCCTCATTTGCACGTAGAAAGGGCATCCGATATTTGGGTGGCTTTATAGAGATGTACCGAAGTGGTACGATTCAACAACAACTGTTGGTTTATCAAAAAGTTAAGGAGTATGTATACAAAGAGGGGACGATATTGGATTTTTGCAATGAGCTTGCTACACTTTTCATGGAGCTAGAGAGTGCTGTAAAATATTTCAGTGAAAAAGAAAAGGTTAACTATCTACTGATGAAGTTACCCGATGAGTTCGAGAACATAGTCAACCGAGTGGAGGACTTGCCGGATTCAAGGTGGATATGGAACTCATTGGTAGGAATGATTCTCGTTCGAGAGAATACAATTGAGATCCGAATGGGAGGAAAGAGTGGGCAAGTCTTGGCAGCAAGGACCGATTGGAGGAACAAGGATTTATGGAAATCGGTCGGAAAATACAGAGGGTGGGAGGAGAAAAATCAGACCGACGAGTTCGGACCAAGAGCTCCTAAGGATTTATGTCATTTCTGTAAGAAACTAGGGCACTATATGGCGGAGTGCACTAAGCTAACCGAGCTTCGGTTAAAGGAGGGGCAGACCGGTGGAACCCCGAGAGGAAAGAAAAAGGCCCTTGTGACACAGGTACATAAGGTGGAATCCAAAGACGAGGACGATGAGCACCTATTGGATGAGGAGTTGAAAGCGACAAACAAGATAGAAATTCCACGAAAGCAGAAATGTGCTTTCGGTTTATTGAAAGGTGAAGTAGGCTGGATTGTAGATTCAAGTGCCTCGATGTACATGTGTAAGGATAACCACCTGTTCACTAAGATAAGAAAGATTCATACCGTAGAGATAGAGTACGAGGATGGGAGGATAGTCACTACTACTTTTGTACAATCGGTAGATTTGAAAGTGTTACCAGAAGGAAAGACATCGTTAGTTACATTCTCCGATGTATTGTTTATTTTGGAGCTGAACAAAAACCTCATCTATACGTCTATATTAGATGATAAAGGCTTTGATACCAGCAATAGGGAAGGAGTGAAGTTTATTTCACTGCTTAAAAAGGTAGCCAAGTGATGTTTAGGCTGATTTTAAGCAATGAAAACAAGAAACTTTATTATGCTGGTGTTCATGAAATAATGATGTGGCATAAGAGGCTTGGGCATGTGAATCTAAATAAGCTAAGAGAGATGAAAAAGATTGAGTGGTGGAAGGGATTCAGTTCGGTGAGAGTGAGAATCTAAGTGATTATAGTGGATGTGCTCAAGGTAAAGCACACAGATTAACCTTTCCCAAAACAACTCACTATAAGGGAGAAAAAATTCTAGATTTAGTACACACGGATATTTGGGGGCCGGCCAAAGTGCCCTCACCGGGGAGGAAGAGATTTATGATGACTATCACTGATGATTGGTCTCGGTATTCCAAGGTGTATTTTTTGAAAAACAAGTCAAAATCTCAGGATTTTTTTAGACAATATAAAGCATGGAGCGAAAAACTCCATGAAACTCTAATCAAGAGAGTAAGGAGAGACAATGGTGGAGAGTATACTTCTAACAAGTTTGAGGATTTTCTGAGGGAAGATAGAGTTCAACACCAAAAGATAGTTCTAGAAAACCCGGAATAGAATGGGGTAGCAGAAAGATTAAATAGGACACTAAGTGATACTGCTAGAAGTATGTTGTCAGATAAGAAGATATGAAAAACGTTTTGGGCAGAAGCAATGAACTATGCTAATTACCTCAAAAATAGAGTTCTTACTTTAGCTATAAAAGATCAAACACCTTATGAGAGATGGACCGGCCGAAAACCAGACATATCTCACTTAAAGGTTTTCGGCAGTCAAGTATTCAGTCTAGATACAGATCGGTCTAATTGAAAGCTAGATCCTAAAAGAAAACCGGGATACTTATTAAGATATGATGAGGATGTTAAACGATATAGAGTTTACGATCTAAAAAAGGAAGATATAATCTTAGTAAAGCATCTAGTAGTTATGGATGAAGGAAAGTTTGTGGATCCCTTCAAGTATACAAAGTCAGTAACGATCATATTTGAGTCAAAAAATTCCGATGACTTTGAGCTCACTAACTATCCTGGTTTTAGAGAAAATGACATTCTTGTAGGTGGTGTGCCCTTGTAAATCCCAACATCTGAATCAGCCCACGAAAACACATCCTTATTCCTTCCCAATAGATCCACAATTCTAGACTTTTGGCTCTCCTCTAAACGTTCTTCAATAATTCAATCCATCTTCCCCGGTTCTACAGTTGCAAAACTCTCCGGTGGCCTCGTCCACTGGGACGGATCATACTCGTCCCCCCCCAACCCCTTTGCTCTATCTCCTTCCTGTAACACCCTACTAGACACCCACAAAACATCCTCTACCTTATGCACTTGCTTCTCTCGTTCTTTTGGTCTCCCCTCCTTGGTTTTCTGTTGTTGGATCTTTTGATGAATTTTTCTATCTCTCCCCCCCCCAAGCGCTAGTGTGACCTGCATAGCCAGGCGAGCTGGAGCTTGTAAAAATGAAGTGCGATGCTGGTAAGAATGCAAAGGACCATGAGATAGTGTAAGACCAACTAACCACTGTAATGCGTGTAAATCTATAGCTTGACCTATCAAACGGCAACGGGTGTCAAGGGAGAGATTAGGAGCGGCAGTAGTATTGGTGCGAAAACCCATGGCTCGTTCTCGTTCATTGATATTGGGCACATCCCATTTCTTTGTATTAGTGTCAAAGATCATGCCAGGGGAACCTAAACGATAAGCATGGCTCCGAGGAAATGAAACCAGAGTGGGAAGTGCGTTTCTTGGTTGACCAGATTTGTTGCAGTCAAAAAATAGTTGTCAGATGTAGAGTGGGAAGTGCGTTTTTTGGTTGACCAGATTTGTTGCAGTCAAAAAATAGTTGTCGAGATGTAGATGTGACAGGAGTAGCTGTACGGCCTTTGTCTAAAATCTGATCGACGGTGAGGTTTGGCGGACGCTTTTGTAATCCCACGGCGGCCTTTAATAGTGGAAGAGGAGCAAGATTAGTCCAATATGAGCGAAGACGGAAAGCACGAGACCCCATCTGAGCTGCATCAAATACTAAAGGTTCCCCCAAATAGTGAATGGTCTCCTGCCAAGCAGTAACTACCTTACTACGTTGATCCGCACCAGGGAAGACATTTTCCAACAAGTATCCCAACGGCTTATGTTGATGTAGTTGTAAAAGGTTGAGGATATAAACCATCTGATAAAATAAACGACTCCGAGTGTCACTATTTCCCCTTCCTTTCCCTGCCTGAGAATATCCTTGACAAGGCCAACCAGCTATCACTAAATCTACCCCCCCCAAATCTCGGATATCTTGTGAAGTAATTAAGTCAACATTTTGTGGGAGTCGATGATGAGATTGTGAAATAGCAGATACAGGTAATTGGAGAGGGTACAATCGGTGAAGCTCTAATAGTCGAAATTCACTCGCTGCCCGAGCTGAAGATGAAATTTCCACGGCCCAATAACTTCTAATCTGGTGGCCGTTCATCAATATAGCTTCTAAATCCGTACTAATGCCAGAAAACAAAGAGACCACCGTTAACCCTGCCGGCTCTGGTGTCAAATGAACCACCTCTCGAGGAAGTGGCGTCAAAATATGCCCCTGAACAAAATGTCGAAATTCGGTTCTTCTTTTGGATACATTTGTCGAACACGGTAATGTCTTCTCATCTATCAAAACATTGAACACTTTTTCGTGACCTCGTCTCAAAGAAGCCGCTACCTCCAATCTCCGTTTGTGGGATTCCTCCCACTCAGCGGAGATCGGGAATTGCTATATAAGAGGGGCAATGTCGGTGGATTCATCCTCCGATTCAATGGAAAATTTAGAAGAATGAATTGAGAAAGCATTGCTAGTGTAGACCGGGTAGCAGCCTGCCGCCGCTTCCTGGGAATGATGACGTCCCCACAAAGTGAGAGGGACAAAAACGCGGCGAGCGAGTGAAGTTGACAAATCCCGAATGCAGATTTGCTCGCTCCAAAAATCTACCATGGCTCCCAATTGTGACCATGTATGGGTTCCCAATAAAATTTCAAACTGATTGCCCTCCACCACAAGAAACGGGAGACGAATAAAAATCTTTTGACCTGCATCATCTCCAAATTCGATATCCATTCCCTTCACCATACCAAACACTGGTTGATTACCACTACTAACCGTGCTTAGGCACACTTTACTGGAAAATACTTTTGGCCTACAATTGGGTGGCAATTTCTCCAAAGCACTAGTAGAGATAAGGTTAAGAAAGGCCGCAGTATCCACCAAGGTTTGGAGGAAACCACCGAAACCATTAATCTTAAAGTGTCCGGAAGAGTTACCAATATATGCAACAGCCAAAGAAGAGTAATCCCTATCCGCAATTGGAACCTTCGCCGAGCTACCAAAACTGGAATCGGAAGATGAAATGGGTGCTCCAAAAGCATCTGTGGATGTCACCTTGCCGGTGAACTTTGATCCTAATGCCGAAATGAGTTTTTCATCCGAAATTTGATGGGAGTTAGCCAAAGTGCGAACTAACTCTATAGAGTGTGGGATGAGAAGATCCACTAACATGGCGGAAGGTCGAGAAGGTGGGATGGGCGGATCTGATGTCGAAGTAGGATGAGAATCCACCCGAGTGGTGAGAGGAGTGAAATAGTCGTCCAGTTTGTCTTCAGTGGTCTCTGGTGAGGAGGAATCAGTGGTTTGATCATTAGAAGTGGTTACCTTTGGTGGAGATGGTGGTGGAGAATCAGCTTTAACCCCTAAACCAACTTTCGTCTTCAAAATGACTTGTCGAGGGGTAAAAGAAAGAATGTCGGATTGCCTTTTCCTCTCATGATCATTAGTCCTTGCTTGTAACTTGTCTTTCCTTTGATCTTCAGTGGTTTTTCGTAATTGCCTCCTACTCTCTCCTATGCCAACATTAAACAAAATCGGATCACCTGCAAATAATCCACTCATCCGGAAGTGGTCTGACCTCTCCCATCCTTCCGGATCATCATCTGAATCTGAATCTTCCGTCTGTATAGCTGCCATTTGTTTAGTTAGGTAAGCCAACCGTGCCTCTTTCTCTAATTTCTTGGCCGACTTTGAAGAAGAAGCACCTTCACTTGTGTTCTCTCTCATCAATGAATCAAGTTTCTGTTTGACTTCCAACAACTTTTTTTGTAATTTCGTCTAAAAAGGAGTTGGATTTCCGAATTGTGCCCCCCAAACCGGATCGGGCTCGTTCCTCTCCCCCTCGGGTCGAAACGTCCCACGAGGGAGATAAATTTGACAAAAAGTGGGAATGCTCATAAATGCTTTCCTTGTAGCAGGATTTGTCTTCACATATTTAAGCAATTCTTTCGGAATCCGTTATTTTCGAAAACATTGAGCCGCCGTATGGCTCTGATATCGACACGCCACGCATGTCGTATTAGGAGTGGAGAACTTTGCCCTCAAATCATCAGGAATGTTTCGATGGTCCAACTGAGGAAGCCTAATTCGACGAATTCTCTGAAATTCCACTTGTTGTGCATCTGAGGTGTCACCTCCTTTCCTGTTGTCTCGACCTCCACCATCTTTCCCCTTTCTCTGATCACCAACTCCACGTGCCACATTCCGAGCATCTCGTTCGGCGTCAATCTTTGCCCTCTTTGCTGCGAACTCAACTGATAAAGGTCTCGGACATTTTTGCCAACCATGTCCAACCTCTCCACAATTGTTGCATGAGAATAGGATTTGTCTATCCGCTCCATGAGCTTGCGGATTCGGCTCTGCTACTCCCTTCCCTTTCATTGCTCGTGATATAGCAGCATTCAATTCAGCATTGGTGACAAAAGGAGTGTTGGATCCAGAAAATGCTTCATCTTTACGAACTTTCCCTATCATGGTCCTCTCCTGAGCTTCCCGATCTGCAAAGTGGTCATGGTATTTTTGAGCAACGGTAGCAAGATCAAAAGCAGTGATAGGAAGACCATTAAGAGCTTTCTGAGCTGTCCAATTTTCTAAATTTCGGGTCGTCTTCAGGTCAAGGGATTTCGACAACGCGTGTTCAAACTTAGCAATTATCAACGGATTTTTAATATCTTGCTGAGTTCGAACACAAAGGTTAGCAAGGCGGTTGTACATAGTGAGAGGAGTTTCATCAAGCTTCCGTTTAAATTCATGAAACTCTCTCATGGAAGACTCACCTCGCTCTGTATACTGAGTCTCCCATATACCAAGTAATGTGGTACAAGGTTGGGAATTCACCTCCATCCTCGTAGCAACAATAGCCACATACTCTGATCTCTTCATCTAGGAGTAAGGTAATGTCTCATCACGTAACTTATCATCAAACATGTACGTGGCTGAAATAGGCTAACGGATGGTTGCCTGGAGATCAACCACCGCAGTAACATGGGACTTGTCCAAAGTCGGATCCGAAATCTTAATAGTTGGAGTAGTCAAGCCAGTCTTCCTCTCCATATAATCTGATAAAACCCCTCCTGCCTATCAATCTACCATCATCGGAAATAACATCCGCTCTAAGTCGGCCGCAACCACACCTCCTCGGTACTTGTTAACTTCAGCGGCATAAAAAGACTCCCATTAGAGTTTAAACAAAGAAAAAGAAATGCCCGATGCATCCCTTGTAAATAACCTCGAGTTATCCCCCATGCGGAAACCGTTTTCAAACGGCAATCGAAATCCTCTGTTTTCCGAAGAAGTGGTATCAAAAATAGGATAAATAGGGTTCCCCAAAGACGGCACACTCCCAATCGGTGAAGGAGGATCGGGTGGCTCCGAAGGACTATAAGAATCAGGGACCAATGACGAGGATTTTGGAGAAGGAGGTGAAGAAGGGGTGGATGGTGATGAAGGAGTGGAATGAGATGAAATTGATTTATCTATAATGTTACCTCCATCACCCTGCCGGTGTAAATGTTCCTCTTCATCACTAGGTGGAGGAGGGAAATGAAAAGAGTTAAAGGTAGGGTTGAGGGGTAAACCTCTTGAAGGAGGAAGAGGGGAAATGGGTGAAGATGGTGTAGAAGACGAGGTGGAGGAGCTAGAGGGAGAAGGAGGGGAAGGAGAAGGGTTTGTTCTTGTCTGGGGAGTGATAACAAGAATAGCTTTAGGTATGGGTGAGTGTTGCTGCAACCTAATTTCCAAATTTTCTCGTATTTTCTAAAAATTCTCCTTGAAAATCACCCCTAGATCTAGTCGAAGTCTAACTCTCCGATTGTCTATTCCATTTGGTGATGAAATGGGTTTTGCTTTCGTCCCCGTCTTTTCCTTTACCAATGCATCAGATCCAAAAATAGTATCATCAGTCTCTATAATCCCTTGTGAAATCTTCAGCCGAGTGGGGCCAAAATTGTGAAATTGGGGGAGGACTTAAGAGATTTGGAATGTCTTGTCCTCCACCTGTAAAGGAAACTGATGGCACCAATGGCATCCCCGAATCTGCAAAAATTTGGCCAGCCCTTCGAGAGGAAGAGCTAGTTTCACCCATTCCGGGGTTCCAAACATGTGTCTACGAGGTGCCCCCCCACCTCCCCTTCTATTCCAACATCCATCTATATTTTTTTTTGACATTTTTATATAAAAAATAAACCGAAATGAAAGACACAAGTGCACCTTATGAAACAAAACAATGCACGGTCTCTCAGTTTTGTCTAACCGCGAGCTTTAATATCATCAAGCTCGCTGGGCTATGCTAACAACTTTAAACAAAAGAAAGTCAACCATAACCCTAATTCGGGAATTAACATATCAAATCAAAATGGAAATAATTTAGACTGCCATAACATTTATAACAGTGATCTCTGCAGACTTAACAATATTGCCTCCCGCAAGCTTAACAATATTGCCTCCTACCCTACTCAAATAGAAGCCATTCACCACAATATATAAACATATTCCAAAGAATTTAGCACAAAATAAGTAACATTCAAGCGTCCCCGAATGCTAAGTTAATAAGTGTTTTGACCCACCTAGAGAAGCAAACTGAGGCTACGGAAAAACTCCCGTGATCAGACTCCAAAGCTCTCGAAACCCCACGGATCCCTCCCAATCGGGGATCCGTCCAACTCCCTCCTTTAGAATCCCAATGACTATTGCAATCAGAAAGCCCCAAGTATCCTTGTTGCCAAACAAGACACAAATTGACTAACTGGAAGGCAACTCCAACATGATCCAAAGATGGCAAAAGGGAGGGTGGCAAAATAGCTCTTTTCTGGTGTGTTCAGGTTTTGGAAGGCGACAGAACAGAGAGACAGTTCTTAGCCTTCATTTTCCAAGACAATATTGAATTCCAACAACCTAAAGTACTTAGAACTAATACTTAGCATCAAAATCTGACACTACGAGACTCATTCTATGTTTATTTCCCGAAAACGTCAGAAATTCTGACTTATGAAAAGTCGGTTGGACAGCCTGTACTAATTTCCAACCGGCAAAAGCAATCATTACTTCAAAAAGTCAATAATTAACCTAGATTATGCAGTTTACAGAAACTGCCATATCTCTAATAATTTCTATCCGATCAATCCAAACAAACATTCATTAGAAAGGTATTAAAATGTTCTATCTATCAATATAAAATAAAGCATGTTTAACCAAGCCGTTGAAAAGATATTGAACGTCAAAGTTTCTACAATCTGCACCAAAACACTACTTTGACCTCACATATCTTGTAGCCTAATTATCCAAATTAAGTGAAATAAAGTTCTAAACCGTAGAGCTGCTTCATTTCAGTCCACTAAAGTGGACTACGAGCAAACAAATTTTGAGGAATTACAACGGATGATCGGTGGAGAATTCGGCATGTGTTGTTCTAATGGAAAAGTCTTAAAATGACATCTTATATTGGAATAAATTGTTGGCTTCATGATCCTGGTACTTTTTATGAGTAAAGTAAAATTGGTCGGAACCGGTGCAAAGTTGGTTGGCGGAAATGGGTATAAAAATTTTGTGTGTAATTTTACTCATTTTTGAATGGAATTTAGACGACACTTTGCCCCGAATGAGAATATTGGGTGTTGCGTTGTATTGTGGTGCTACACTTTCCCAATCAGATGATAATGCTTACCGTTTTCCTATAGGAAACTCGGTACCAAATTTCGCATTTGATGGCTTAATTTGAACACCGTATTGGAAAGTAACCTCGTTTGAACGTAATTCAACCCAACTCGAACATCGCATTTTTGGCGAATACCAGCAAGAGTCGGACGTATTAGGAGTGTTTGCTTCATCGCAACCTCTCCCTGGGATACCCCTGACTTTTTCTTGGTTCTCAAAAAAAAAGCCATTGTCGAGCGCTTGTAATTCGTGAGAGTGAGTTATTAGTAAAATACGGTCTCATTATCATCACCCGATTGACTAGAAAGAAGGCGCTGGCCATGGGAAGATAAACTCAGCTGTTGGTAAAGAAAATGATACTTGTGATTCGTCCGAAATGGTATGGACACACCATTACAAACTGTCCCAAATTTGGCATTTGAAGTCGAAACTTGAACATCGTATCGGAATATGACTTTGTTTTATCAGAAGAAAACTCATTTCAATATTTCATATTTCGGGAAAACAAGGTCAAAATTGGGTTGTTTTCATAGTAATAGCATGTTACGTAGGCTTCTCTAAATACCACCTAATTTCGACCTTATTTTCTCCAAAAATGGCATGTTGAGTAGTTTAAAGTCTATGGAACCTTATCTTAGCCCAGTATGGTGTGAAAGTATCTTCTTCAAGTGCAAAATTTGCCATGTCTGTTGATATCGGTGGTTTTTTGATTAAATCGCTTCAAAAAGCACCGGATTTCGTTGGATTTCACTTAGAATAAACTTTATTTTTGATCTATTATTAAGGTACACCAAGGGTGGTCTCGAACAGACTCACACGACATAGACTAGTTAACGAGACGGTAGATTGTGGTTTTACGTCGATAAGTGAGTGTAGTAAAAGGGAGGGGGGAGGGGAGGGGGGGTTCACGGTACTTGGTCGGATTTTTGGCATTTTTGACTCGCCGCATACGACTTCCGGTACTAAGTGAAACTTTCGGATTTTGCCACTCGCCTTATGCAGAAATCAACGTGTGTTATGTCGTTACGTTGCTTTCGAAGTCTTTTCTACAGCGAAATAAACGGTGCACGTTTCCCATGGCTCGTTCCAAAGATACGGCTGAAATTTGCCGCGATACCCAATTTAGGGGAACAACTACCCGTTTCACTCTTGTTTCCTCTTGTTTGCCGGATTTTGGCGTGCGATAGGTCGTCGGAAAGCTCGCATAGTCTTATTTGAGACACCCACAAAGGCGCGTAACTCCGATGTCTCGTCGCAAAGATATGGCCCAAATCCTGCTCAATCCATTATAACCCTTAGCCAAGGTCGATGGTTTTTCGACTCGGCGAACACAATCTCCAACACACTCTCAACTTACGTCACCAAATGACCCCCTCTTCCAGCCTCGCTTTTCCCCTAAATACGAGGCTCTCCCATCTCGTTAACGTGGAGCATGTTTTTACCCGCCCTTACCCCCCCCCGGAAGGCTCGTGCGGATCCGTCGGCTCATCTCAACCCATCCTTACCCTTCCGCCTTCTTCAATCCTCATTTTGACAGCTCAAGTCATTTGTCGTTCCGTGTATTTGGCCTTCCAACACAACCTCTAACACAAGC
>JBBHKE010000541.1:0-290348 GCA_037447655.1 Zygnema cylindricum | reverse complement strand
GAGAGAGAGAGAGAGAGAGAGACTTCAAATATGAAAAGGACAGGGAAATAGAGGAGAAAACAATATATCCGTACGCCTGTGGAAAGGGAGATAGTGGGAGGAGGGAGAGAGAGAGAGAGAGAGAGAGAGAGAGAGAGAGAGAGAGAGAGAGAGAGAGAGAGAGAGAGAGAGAGAGTGACGAATGTCACGAACCAGGGGAAGCCAATAGTTGCACTTGAAATTTGAAAATGCGAGGGAAAGAGAGGGAGGGAAGGAGAGGAGCGTTGTGGCGGGAAAACGACAAACAGAATCAACAGCATAGAACTTCACGGCTAGTTTAAACGTGCGAAGACTATTTAAAATACGCGTATTATACGGTTTGCTGCTGTTTTTTAGTTTTTTACGTGTTTACTTCATAAAACAACATATATAATGTTTCCGTTTTTTTTTTTACATTTTGAAATCTATGACATTACCGTTGAGAGTCAGCGGAATTGTAGGGAAGGAGCGCCGGCAAGAAGTACAGAACGTACTGTGGAGTATGCTGCCGTACAGATATATGTACGGTAAACCTCTGAAAAAAAAAATCAAAAAACTATTGTTTTGGGGGGAAGCTGGGAAGGCATTCGAAGACCGGATCTCTGGATACAGAGCGTTATTCGCGCCACCCGGCGCATATAGACGATATCCGTAGTTCTGATCTTTAGTTGGGCGTAGTTTGAGGCTTTAGCGTCTAGGTTAGTTTGTAGTGTTTCAATAGTTTGGTTTTGTTGTACTTGCTTTCTTTCTTTCCTTTTAGGCTTTTAACGCATTTTTGTTGTGTTTTTAGTCCTTTAGGATTTTGGTCTTTAACCTTTGTTGGTCATCAATACTTTTTAGTGACAATCATGTTTTGTACTGTGATGGTATTACCATCGCGTTCTTGGAAATAAAATCTATTCATTTTACTTCCCGATTTAGAGGACATCACCCTGGCCGTCGATGCACTTTTTATACGTTTCATGCACAAATAACATAGTGTACGACCTGTATCCGAACTTTATATCTTAGTTCGAACTTCAAGTTTGAACATACTTTCTGTACGAACTTTACTTTTTAAATACGCTGTCAAACTTAGCAAGTATTCATCGTACTCGATAAAATGGACGAGACCCTGACATACTTTGGCCATCTTTCACGAATGAGAGGGCGCGGCCAAATCTGCGTTTAATCCTTTCTGTGACTATGTTCAAACTTGGCTCTATGTGAAAGTGTGAAATCTTAAACATTGCTACATCCTCCAACACCTTAAGACATCTTTCCATTCGCTCATGTCCATTATCTTTTGAGATAGTTTGACTTCGATTGCGAAGCGTTTATCAAGGTTGTGATCAGCTCCCCTCACCTTTTAGCGTAAGGTCCAACCGGAATGGCCTATAAACTCCTTCGATATGTATTTACTCTTAGAGCCCATCTTAAGGTTGCACTAATACATTCAAAGTGGCTTCAAAGATGGTTCGACCATACATACTTCACAATGTTACACCGCTTATTGTTGCGACAAGTCTTATTGCTCTTTTCGAGCCTTTTGAAGGAATTTATCCTATAACCATATAATAATTCTTCAATATTTTTTTAGTCTTTCTTTTCAAGGTTCCTAAATTTGTTATGGCCACCTTCATATTTGTAACTCGCACTCGTCAAGGTAATCGTTAAAGGGCACCTTAATTTTTTAGTCAACCTTAAAGCTCTACACGCATCAAACTACGACCTTTAATGGTTGTTTAGTCTCCTCCATCACATACAACACATATATGATGGTTCTTATTGACCAAGTTATCTCTACGTTTCAATTTTTGTGGAACGAGTTTATTAGGTTGATATGTTTGCTAAACCAATAAAATGTTTGGCTTGGTGCCCAAAAGGTTAGTTTTGTGTTGCTCCTTTGCAAAAGCGCATTAAAATTTTGTATTGACCTACAAAAGACCTTTCGTTTAAGCACTAAGTGTTGAAGATGCGTTGTTATTGGACCTTGTAATGTCAAAATTTTGGCCAGTATGTATATTTCCTAATGGAGTTTACGATCACAACAAATGTTTTGCTCAACACCTTCCTACCTCGAGCATACTTTATTTCCCGCAAAAAAAAATAAAACCTTCTTTTAAGTGTGTCGCACCATGTGTTAGGGCATGTTCATCAGCCGTAATAACCGTTGACGCGTCCACAAGCTAGTCTTACAAGTTTTAATTGCTATATATGTTTGATTTCCAAAATTGCGCCAACAACATTTTTGTAGTTTAACTTTGATGATGCTTAGTTGTTGAAATTAATAGATTTCTTGAGTATTTTCTAGGTTTAAAATGTTAGTATAAAAGAAAAAGAAAAAGGACAGGCAGCCTGCCTACACCTCCTCTCTCTAGCCCCCATACTTGTTGTAGTCAGTGAAGGATAGAGAGAGTGGTTGATCCATGGCTGCCTTAGTTCAACAGGCAGATATTTTTAAAGCTACTAAAAATATACCTGACGGACCCGGGATTTGATCCCGGTACCTGCGGTTTGTCAAGCTGGCCGATAGTGGTCAGCTTTATCCTACTAGACTAGAACCAATGCTAAATGCTATAGTATGTGATAGATATATATATATTTAGGAAGGAGCAAATCCTTTTAACTAAAACTGTGTACGGCGTACATGGATATAGTTTTATAAATGTACCAATTCAAAACGGATACCGCGCATTTTGTTTCAACAACAAAACAAATATCGCGCAAGTATTTGTTACGGCCAAGATTGCGTCTCGCTGCAAATCCAACGGCGCACATCATCGCCGAAATCCCGCAGTAGTCACTTTGGCGTGTAGTGACGTGGCATGACCTGGAGCCACGTGGAGAGATGACATTCGGTCATAGGAATTCCGAGGAATGTATGGACGAGTGAAAAAGAGACACACGTCCGCTTAATAGTTCTGTCGTACATAGGCCGTATAAAAGGTACACCAGCACTAATACCTTTTTGGTACGGTACAGTAATCTGATTGGTCCGTACTTCAGTAGATAGAAGTTATAAGAGGAAATCAGGACTTAGAAAATTTTGGTAGGCAGTCACCTCTCCCTTTGAGAGTTTGTACAATTTGGCATTTTTACTGCCTCATAACTAATCGGCTGGTTGGCCGTTTTTAGTGATCTTTTTGCTACGGACTGAGGGGAGTCCATGCTGCACAGGGGTGCTATCAAATTGCCAGTGTGACTTTTTGTGCAGGAGTGGCTGTGGGTTATAGTGGGCTAGTTAACAACTATCTAGAGGCTTCATGTATTCTGTAGTCCAATGGAGGACACAGATTTGCAGCATCATGGAGCGAGCACATTCAGTCAAAGTCCTATTATGTCTCTCGGCCACACCATTTTGTTCCTATGTGTATGTAGCAATCATTTCATGAGAGATGCCAATTTCTTTCAAAAAATCATCAAAGGCATGGGATACATACTCTCCGCCATTATCCGTTTGCAAAGCAAGAATAGATTTGGCGTGAAGTTTCTCCGCCCAAATTTTGTAGTGCTTAAAGTGAGTGAAGACTTCTCTCTTCTCTTTCATGAAGTATAGGCGACTGTACCATGAGTCGTCCTTTGTAAACGTGACAAAATAGTGGCTGCCACGAAGAGAGGTAACTTTGGAAGTGCCGAAAACATCAAAGTGAATAATACCAAGGATATATGTGGCTCGGTGATCATAAACTTGTGGTAAGGGAAGCTTGTGAAGCTTTCCAAGACCACACCCATCACAAAACATAAGACTCTTTTTGACCAAGCTTGACTCCCTCTATCATATCATCATTTATCATCTTAGTAAGCCTCTCATGATGCACATGACCAAGCCTTTTATGCCACAAAACATTATCACATAGGACATTGGAGTAAGCAAAATTAATTTTATTAGCAAGGTCCATGCGGTACAAAACGTTTAGGCCTCTAATTCCTACTAGAGCTACTCTTCTATCCTTGCTCACTATTTTCTTGCCATTTTTCTGGAGAGCCTCAAAGCCTTTGCTTTCAGCTACAGATGTAGAAAAATATATTTTTCTTAAACATTCGAACATACAAGAAATCATACAAAGTTCTCTTAACAACCTTTCCATCTACCACCTAATCTAGATCTATATTTCCTTTGGCATTTGATTCAACGGCATAGAAACAAGCATAAAAGATATGACATAAAGGAATAAAAGACATCTCTTTAAACCAAGACTTGTTCCAGCACATGTGTGAAGAGCTGCCGGAATCCATTATCCATTCGAGGTCATTTTCTCCTTTCGTCATATAGATTTTGGCAAGAGCAAATAACTCTTTGTCATCAGTTTTCGGAAAACTGGTCACATCAGGTGTCTCTTCCTCGGTCTTCTTCTTCTCCAATTGCGTATCCTCCGCTGAAAACACAACAATTTTGTTCGGAAGTTTTTGGAAAACGGGAGGTCCGCGGTGTTTCCATCCTTTCCAGAAGATACCTCTTTCAAGAGATTTTTTATACAAAGGACAAGCTCTGAAGGAATGACCATCAGTATAACAATAAACACATTTCTCAAACTGAGGATTAAACTGGTTCCCTTCATATCTACTTTCCCTCTAAAATTGAGCTGTGAATGCTGCAGTTGGTTTTCCAAATCCTAAAACAGTCTGAGTAGCCTCTTCTGCCAAGATAAACTCTATAGCTATATGGAAATTCTAAAGAGATTTAGACAATTTTATCATTTCATTTGAGGCTCGTTTATATTCAGTAGGAAGTCCCTTTAGGAGAATCATGGCCTGATGATAAGAGGAGAAAGTCCCCCTAGAACATGCATTTTCTAACAGTAACATTCGAAACCAATTAGTGTATTCCACCATGCTACCGCTTGTGTACTTATAATCATTGAACTCACCAGCACTTAGAATCTTATGCTGGTCACTAAATTTAACATAGGAAGATTTCAATGCATCATTCAATTCTGATACCTTTGTAAGATAAAATATGTCATATGCAATTCTTTTGATATCATAAGCTTCACTAAATGCAAAGCTTGGTCATTTTTCTGATCAATGCTGCAATCGGATTCTGCTTGGGATCCATTTAACACATCAATATGTTTCACTTGCTTGAAGTAAGACTTAACCAAAATCTGCCCAATACAGATATTCACGTCCATGAAAAACCGCAATTCGTGAAGGCGGGCCCGTGAATAGTTGTTCTGAGACAACTACTGGTACTGAAGATGAAAAAGAGGTAGTAGTAGTCATCATAGAACAAATCAAGAGAGGAAGCTTCCACTAAGCGCGATGGCATAATAACATATTTGATAGATAATAACTCGCAATACAGAGACAAGATAGTTCTACAAATCTACCACATTGTAGATAACATAGAGAGGAAAATACACACAAAATTTCAATCACCGTAAAAAACCCTAAAATACCCTAAATAACCATAAAAAACCCTAAAATTTGCTCACAAACCTATAAGATATTTAGAGATGAAATTACATAAAACTGAGTGTCCAGGTTTCATACCATTTGTTCCCCTACACTCCAAAATTTTCAAATTCCAACTTTTATACTAAAGCTATACTAAATGTACGGAGGCATTCCAACCGTACATTTAACAAAAATATTGTGAGTATACTTGTGTACATAAGGTATGTCATAAATCACGTATTCTACACTAATGAACTAATTCACTACAAACAAAATTATGTTCTAACAAATATTTACACCGACAATCAAATCACGATAATAGAGAAAAGTTATTGTGTTCTAGTCACGCCTTGTCAACAGTTGTCGGCGGCAGCTGTCAGCTGTCTGATCACCAAATTTGGCACCATGGATGTGCTCTCAAGAATCATGTGGTCCTTAGCGAATGTATGTATGTCCACAGAGGATATACTCAAACATTGCTCGCAGGAGACGCGTGTCCCTAGTATGACTATACCGTGAACTCCCAATTTTACAATCACACTAATTTTAAGAAATATTCAACCAGACTTACCAAAAAATCAACTAAGTCCTGAACAGCTCTCTCTCTCTCTCACAACCCAAAAAAAAAGAGGACTAAAGATTTCCACAAAAAACAATAAATTTTGTCTTGTGTTGTGTAAAACCCAATTCTTGAAGAAATGCCTTAATCCAAAGCAGCTCTTTTAAGACTGCGCTCGCAGCCATCTATTCGACTTCTATCGTATATAAAGTCGTGACCATTTGAAGTTTACTACTCCAAGTACAAGTTCCAATTCCAATCTTAATGACATATCGAGTTGTAGATTTTATACTAGGCACATCACCATAGCTAGCATCACTCCAAGTGTTAATGCTAACCTTGCCCCTCCCAAAGAAAGCCAAAGATTTCAAGGACCAACAAGATATCTTAAGACCCTTTTTGTTGCCTCCCAGTCTCTCTTTCGTGTATTTTATAGACTTCTACTTAATACACCAACAACTACCGCTATATTAGGCATAGTGCAATTCATGAAGTAAATTAGACTTCCTACTACATGTCACTAGGGTATTTGGGAAATAAATTTTTGCTCTTTTACACTAAGTTCCTCATATATTATGACACCAAACTCATGTTCCATTCCTTCAAGTGTCTGCTTATACTCTTTAGGAGTTGCACAACCTTTGGCATTAGCCAAACCAAATTTTTCCAACATTTTTCCTATCGCTTCTTTTTGAATTAGCCTAATAATTTTCTTTTCTCTATCTCTTTCTTCCAGTATTCCAAGGATATATTTTGCCTCACCCAAATCTTTCATTTCAAATTGTGAATTGTGAGCGTGATTAACTTTAGCAATTCCCTCTTTGTTGTTACTGATTAGTAACCAATCATCAATATACACGGCAATAAGTATCACCTCATCAGGATTATCACCACACATCACATATAATAAATGATCATAGCTAATTTCAATAAATCTTAACCCTATTAAGAACTCATTTTACTTTTTGTTCCACTGCTTTCGGGCATTATTTAGGCCATACAAAGGTTTTAAAAGTCTGCATACAAGATTTTCTTTTCCTGCATCCTCATAACCATTAGGCTGTTTCATATAAATGACCTCATCTAAATCACCACGCAAAAAGGCGGTTTAGACATCCATTCGGTGGATGTCAAACTCCTTTATGGTAGCTAATATAAGTAAGATGCGGACAGATGGAAACCTTACAACAAGTGAAAAGGTTTTTTCATAATCTATCCCCACCTTTTGATTATTTCCGTTAGAAACCAAGCGAGCCTTATACCTGTCTATAGTATTATCTGGGTTCAATTTTAATTTAAACACCTGTTTAATCCCAATAGCCTTTCTCCTTGACGAAGTTCCAACAAATCACATGTTTGGACCTCCATGATGGACTTCATTTCTTCATTGACTGTTTCAACCCAGTTTTCCCATTTATTACTCGAAAAAAGTTTTTGTCAACGTTAAAAGCCTTGTCTGTGTGTAGAGTGAGCAAAGGTTGCACTTTCTCCCCTCAATTGTGCACTTTGCCAGACTCCATTTGCAAATTCTATCGCTGGTATAGATGGTTGGGCCAACCTCCTCGATACATGTGATTTTTTTTGTGATTCAGTTTCAATTTGAGGCAGAAGAGAGTTTGCAACTTTTCCAGGCATAACATGTCCTGTTTCTGGTGGAGGAGATGGTTTTTAATGCTAGTAGTCACATTGAGTTAGTGGAGATGCATTTCTTCCACTTAATCTAAAAAACATAGGATTTATCTCCAAAAAGATATAATCAACACTTTTTTTTTTCTTTTCATCTATATGCTTATTAAATACATGTACTTATTTTCCTTCATCTTTCCCTATGATGTTTATGCCTACCACAACTCTATTTCTCTTAATCTCATACACTCTATAACCTTTGGCATTATCATCATATCTTCAAAATAGCCTAGTATGTCTTTTGGTTCTCATTCCATTTCTACGAATCATTATCTAGCGTGAAAATCTTACTTCCAAAAACCATGAAGTGACTTACATCAGGTTTTTGTCCTGTCCACATTTCATGGGAGTTTTATCTTTTACTGCATAAACCACACAATTCATAGCCTCGACCCAAAATTTGAAATATATGTTCATATCAGCCATCATTGTCGTAGCACACTCTGATAAGGTCCTATTCATCCTTTCCACCGTTTTGATTTGGAGAATAAAGAACAGTTAGCTGACGTGAGATCCCATTCAATTTTAAGAATTTTGCAAACTCATTAGAAATGTACTCCGCTCCATTATGGGATCTGAATAGTGTTATCTTTCTCTCATGCAGATTTTCAACCCAAGCTTTATACTCCGTAAACTTTGCAAAAACTTCATCCTTACTCTTCAAAAAATAAACTGTAGTAAATCTACAATAGTCGTCTATAAAGGTTAGCATAAACTTAACACCTCCAACACATGGGTATCTAGATGGCCCCATTACATCTGAATAAATAAGTTTTAGCACCCTGCTACTTCTATGATTAGTTTGCGAAAGAAAAGGCAACTTATGAATTTTTCTCATTGCACAACCATCACATACATTTGATGCTGGCTTTTGATTGATTTTTACACCTTCCACCATTTTTTGATTTACCATCTTTTCTAATCTATCATAATTCACATATCCTAAACGTTTTAACCAAAAATCAAAATCAATGATTACACTTAAGTTCATAACATCATTCTCATTATCATTTGAAAGACTTAATCGATACAAATTGTTTCCTCCAGCAAATCCCTCTTCAGCTATTTTCCCATTCTTACTCACTTTTTTCTTCCCATTCTCAGATATAGTTTTAAAACCTTTCTTTTCTACCATAGACGTAGAGATAAAATTTCTTTTAAATGCTGGGACATGTAACACATCTTCGAAAACCCTTTTCACAGGTTTCCCCTCTATGTTCAACATAAGTGACACCCTCCCTTTTGCTTTAGACTCAACAAAAGAATCATCATTAGAATAAATTTTAATGGGTGAAGTAGATTGAATACTCTCAAACAGATGGCGACTGCGGCACATATGTGTAGATGCACTGGAGTCCATTATCCATTCGTCTTCCTCCACGCCTTCCGTTGCTTGTGCCATTGCAAAGTATTTCTTTTCGCTGTTGATGGGAAAGCAGCTCACGTCCTTCTCCTTAAGTTTGTTGAATAAGGCACTTGGTCATCCACGTGATTAAGAAGGAACCCGCCTTTCGTCCCAACAAAAGCGAAAATTTCCTGTGGCTTTCGCCCTCTTGTAGGCATTACATATTCTGAACATATGCCCTCTTTCATCATAGTAATAGCATGTTAAAGGTGGCTTTCTAGCACCACCATCTCTCCCACTGCCACTTCCATTCTTAGAGTCTGAAATTTGCTAAGCTAGTGCGTGCAAAGACTTACTACTACCTCTTTGTGAAATCTAGTTAGCTTCTTCTATTAAAATAAACTGAATTGCTAACGCTATATTCCACTGACACAATTGAAGAGCTCTAAGCCTATCCATGGCTCTCTTATATTCATTGGGCAAAGTTCTCATCGACAACTTAGCCTGCTGAGGTGGTGAAAAATCCCCACCTGCACTAATACTCTGAAAGAACAACCTTTTCATAGCATGACAATGATGTGACATACTACCTCCAGAATACTTAAATTCAAAGATCTGAGTGGCTATGTTAGTCTAGACAGTAACATCTAGCTAAACTTACATAGCGCATACACTGAACCAAACTTCAGAGGCTTTCTTCGGCTCAAGATACGAGATTACCAACTTTTTTGTCATTGATTGTTTCAAGACGTTAAGGCAGTGGAGATTCTTCTTTCTCTAATCCGGCGTAGTCTCATCAGCAGTTCCTTCCACAATTGGTGACAAGTCCCTCGCCTTGAAATATGAGCTCAACATATCTTACCAGTTTAAGTAGTCAGTTCTATCAAAAATAGGCAATTTGGGCGGTGTGCCCATAACCTCTTGAAGGTCATAGGCACTCTGAATTAATTGTGATCCATTAGCACTCGGCGTCATACTCGCACCTGTTGGTATATTTGTCCCTGTAGTAGGTGTTGGAGGAGCACTTGCGCCCGCAAGACTAAGCCACCTGAAGACATGACAGTAGAAGCAAACCCAAAGAGAAATGCCTAAGAGACAAGATCTATAGTGTAAGATATGTAACTCCAAATAAAAGAGGTCTTTCAACTAAACAAACATATACCACAGCCAAATCAAGGACAATAGAACAAAAACCAACTTAAAGTGTACTTAGTGCTCTCATTTCCTTAACTCTGTGTAGAATGTACATTCTGTATCAAACAGATTGTTCCTAATTGAACTAAATACTCAAAAGATCTAGAAAACATCTAAAACGATTGTACATGGTTCACCTAAAAATCTATTGACAAAAATCTAAGTACTTGACCAGAATTGTGTAGTAACAATATTACACCCAAAATATTAGTGAGATATTTTTTACGTCTACATTCATTGGCGACCGTGCATATTCGTTTCCTCCTAAAAACAAACCATGTACATATTACAAAAATCCACACTAAATGTGGTCAATATTGAAAAGTCTAAGTCCAAAAAATATTCTAAGTCCTACAATCCAATATCTAAGGCTTACTAAAGCTTACTTTCCAATATGTTATAGGAATTGAGGTAGAAAGAGACAAGAAACATAAAATTATTTATTTAACTAAAAAAAAAGAAATCGGGAACATGCTAGAAAAGATTGGCATGTTAGAGCAAAGGGGAGTGCGACCCCTATGGAGTTCAAGCAAAAATTGGAGGGTAAGGAAACTGATGGTGGTGTTTTGGTTGATGATTTTGTAGATTCATGCGAGGCACATTCTATCTCCTCCATTCCTTTCAAGAATATTCTCGGAAGGCTCATTTATTTTATGAACTGTACTCGTCTTAACATCGCAGCGGCTGTTGGTTCTTTGAGCCAAAGCCTGCAAAATCCGATGAGGTTAGAATATGATGCAGCAATGAGAGATCTTCGTTTACTTGCAAGAACTTCAAATTTTAGACTCTTTCTCGGTGGAGAGGAAGTCAAAATTCATACATGGAGCGATGTGCGCTATAGAGACATGCCCATCTGACGCTCCACCTTCGAACACATTTTGAATATTGGCAGTGGAACTTGTTGCTGGAGCAGCAAACTTTAGATGGTAACAGCTCAGTCTACCATAGAGGCTGAGTACATGGCTGCCAGCTTGGTAGTTAAGGAGTTACTTTGGGTAAATTCTCTCCTCCAAGAGCTTCTCTTTATGCAATCTATATCTCATATAGTGTGGTGTGATAATTAGGCAGCCATTGTAATTACATCTAATCTATGCCAACACTTTAAGAGTAAGCACATTAACATCAAATTTCATTTTGTGAGAGAAAAGGTGATGGGAAAAGTCCTGAAGTTGAGTTATTTAACAGATGAGCAAATGGTTGCTTACATGATGACAAAACCTTTGCCCACACCAAAATTAAAATTCGGTAGGGAAGCATGTGGGTTAAGTGACTAGTGAGTTTTAAGATTTAGGGGAGTGTTGTTTTTGGAAAGCTTTAGTCTTTTTTAATTCTAGGTTTTGAGAGAGAGAGCGAGAGAGCTGTTTAGGACTTAGTTGATATTTGGGTATGTTTGGTTCAGTATTTGCTAAAATTAGTGTGATATTGAAATTGGGATTTCATGGTTTAGTCACACTAGGGACACGCGTCATCTGCTCCAAGGAATGCTTTAGTATGTCTTCCGTGGACATACATACATTCAGTAAGGACCACATGATTCTGGAGAGCACATCCATGGTGCTGAATTCGGTGATCAGATAGTTGACAGCTGCCACCGACAATTGTTGACGAGGCATGACTAGATCACGATAACTTTTCTCCATGATCATGATCTGATTGTCGGTCTAAATATTTGTTATAATATAATTTGTCTATAGTGAATTAGTTGATTAGTGTAGAATAAGTGATTTATGACATACCTTGTGTACATAGGTATATTCACAGTAATTTTGTTAGATGTACGGTTAGAATGCCTCCGTACAGTTTAGTATAGCTTCAGTATAAACGTAGGACTTCGAAAATTTTGGAGTTTAGGGGAACAAATGATATGAAAACTGGACACTCGGATTTATAAAAATTTCATCTCTGAGTATCTCATAGATTTGTGAGCAAAATGAAGTAAAATTTTGTGTGTATATTCTTCTGTATGTTATCTACACTATGGTAGATTTGTTGGACTATTGTGTCCCTATATTGAGAGTTATTATGTGTAAAAGTTGTTGTTCGGCCATCAGCCTTTGTGGAAGCTTCCTTTTTTGATTTGTTCTACAATGACTACTACTGCCTCTTCTCCATCTTCACAACCAGCAGTTGTCTCTGAACAAAAGATCATGGGCGTGGCTTCACAAATTGCGGTTTTTGATGGACCTGAAAATCTGTTTTGGGAAGATTTGGTTAAGTCTTACTTCAAGCAAGTAAAACTTATTGAAATACTAAATGGATCCGTGGCGAATATGATGCCAGCTTTGATCAAAAAAATGATGAAGCTTTGCTTTTAGTGAAGTTTATTTTATCGAAATAATTGCATATGACATATATTAATGTTACAATGGTATCACAATATTTGGGATGCATTAAAATCTTCTTATGTTAAAGTTAGTGACCAGCATGAAATTCTAATTGTTGGTCAGTTCTATGAGTATAAGTACACATGCGCTAGCATGGTGGAATACATTAATCGCATTCGAATGTTATTGTCAAAATATGCATGTTCTAAGTGGACTTTCTCCTTTTATCATCATGCCATGATTCTCTTAAAGGGACTTCCTAGTGAATATAAACAAGCCTCAGATGAAATGATAAAATTGTTTAAATCTCTTTAGAATTTGCAAACAGCTATATAGTTTATCTTGGCATAATAGGCTACTTAGAATATTGTAGGATTTGGAAAACAAGCTGTAGCATTCACGACTCAATTTCAGAAGGAAAGTAGATATCAAGGGAACCAGTTTAATCCTCAATTTGAGAAATGTGTTTATTGCTATACTGATGGTCATTCCTTCAGAGCTTGTCCTTTGTATAAAAAATCTCTTGAAACAGGCCACTTTTCGAAAGGATGGAAACACCGTTGACCTTCCAATTTCCAAAAACCTCCGATCAAAACTTTTGAGTTTTTAGCGGAGTATACGCAATTGGAGAAGAAGAAGACCGAGGAAGATAAACCTGATGTGACTAGTTTTCCCAAAACTGATGACAAAGAGTTCTTTGCTCTTGCCAAAATCGATATGATGGAAGGAGAAAATGACCTTGGATGGATAATGGATTCCGACAGTTCTTGACACATGTGTTGGAACAATCCTTGGTTTAAGGAGATGTCTTTTATTCCTTTGCGTCAGATCTTTTATGCTTGTGGCTATGCCGTTGAATCAAATGCCAAAAGAAATATAGATCTGGATTGTGTGGTAGATGGAAAGGTTGTTATGAGAACTTTGTATGATTTCTTGTATGTTCCAAAGTTTAAGAAAAATCTACTTTTCTACATATGTAGCTAAAAGCAAAGGCTTTGAGGTTCTCAAAAAAAATGGCAAGAGTATAGTGAGCAAGGATGAAAGAGTAGCTCTAGTAGGAATTAGAGGCCTAAACGTTTTGTACCGCATGGACCTTACTAATAAAATTAATTTTGCTTACTCCAATGTCCTATGTGATAATGTTCTGTGGCATAAAAGGCTTGGTCATGTGCATCATGAGAGGCTTACTAAGATGATAAATGATGATATGATAGAGGGAGTCAAGCTTGGTCAAAAAGAGTCTTATGTTTTGTGATGGGTGTGGTCTTGGAAAGCTTCACAAGCTTCCCTTACCACAAGTTTATGATCACCGAGCCACATATATCCTTGGTATTATTCACTTTGATGTTTTCGGCACTTCCAAAGTTACCTCTCTTCGTGGCAGCCACTATTTTGTCACGTTTACAAACGACGACTAATGGTACAGTCGCCTATACTTCGTGAAAGAGAAGAGAGAAGTCTTCACTCACTTTAAGCACTACAAAATTTGGGCGGAGAAACTTCACGCCAAATCTATTCTTGCTTTGCAAACGGATAATGGCGGAGAGTATGTATCCCATGCCTTTGATGATTTTTTGAAAGAAATTGGCATCTCTCATGAAATGATTGCTACATACACATAGGAACAAAATGGTGTGGCCGAGAGACATAATAGGACTTTGACTGAATGTGCTCGCTCCATGATGCTGCAAATCTGTGTCCTCCATTGGACTACAGAATACATGAAGCCTCTAGATAGTTGTTAACTAGCCCACTATAACCCACAGCCACTCCTGCACAAAAAGTCACACTGGCAATTTGATAGCACCCCTGTGCAGCATGGACTCCCCTCAGTCCGTAGCAAAAAGATCACTAAAAACGGCCAACCAGCCGATTAGTTATGAGGCAGTAAAAATGCCAAATTGTACAAACTCTCAAAGGGAGAGGTGACTGCCTACCAAAATTTTCTAAGTCCTGATTTCCTCTTATAACTTCTATCTACTGAAGTACGGACCAATCAGATTACTGTACCGTACCAAAAAGGTATTAGTGCTGGTGTACCTTTTATACGGCCTATGTACGACAGAGACTATTAAGCGGACGCGTGTCTCCTTTTCACTGGTCTGTACATTCCTCGGAATTCCTATGACCGAATGTCATCTCTCCATGTGGCTCCAGGTCATGCCACGTCACTAAACGCCAAAGTGACTACTACGGGATTTCGGCGATGATGTGCGCTGTTGGGTTTGCAGCGAGACAGAATCTTGGCCGTAACAAATACTTGCGCGATATTTGTTTCGTTGTCGAAACAAAATGCGCGGTATCCGTTTTGAATTGGTACATTTATAAAACTGTATCCATGTACGCCGTACACAATTTTAGTTAAATGGATTTGCTCCTTCATAAATATATATATATCTATCACATACTATAGCATTTAGCATTGGTTCTAGTCTAGTAGGATAAACCTGACCACTATCGGCAAGTTTGACGAACCGTAGGTACCGGGATCAAATTCCTGGTCCGTCAGGTATATTTTTAGTAGCCTTAAAAATATCTGTCTGTTGAACTAAGGCAGCCATGGATCAACCACTCTCTCTATCCTTTAGTGACTACAACAAGTATGGGGGCTAGAGAGAGGAGGTGTAAGCAGGATGCATGTTCTTTTTCTTTTTCTTTTATACTAACATTTTAAACCTAGAAAATACTCAAGAAATCTATTAATTTCAACACTCCCCTTATTTTCAAGTCTAATTTTAATTTTTCTTTCAACCCGCATTTTTCTCAACAATATTTTAATTTAGGAGAGGGCACAGGTTTGGTCATCATGTCAGCCACCATTTCTTCATCAGGTCTATACACACGATTTAAAATTTTACTATCAACTTTTTCTCTTACGAAGCTTAATCTTATGTCCATATGTTTTGCTTTGAAATGGTGTTTTGGATTGGCTGAAATTGCGATTGCAGCTTGATTATCACAAAAGATTTCATGCACTCCCTCCTTCATATATCCCAGTTCTTGCAATAATGACTTCACCCACATTAGTTCTTTTACAGCAGAACAAGACGCCATATACTCAGCCTCCATACTAGACTGAGGGACCACCTTTTATTGCTTACTGCTCCAACACCAAGCACCTTCCCCCACATACAAAACATATCTAGAATTGCATCTTCTCAAAGGTGCATCCCCATAACTGGCATCACTCCAAGTGGTGATATCAGTGTGCTCCCCTCCCAAATGCAACCATAATTCTCTGGTTCCAACCAGATAACTCATGACTCTCTTGGCTGCCTCCCAATCTCTCTTTCTAGGATCATTGAGACTCCTACTGAGGACTCCTACTGCTGGCGTTATGTCTGGCCTTGTACAGTTCATAAAGTAGATCAAACTTCCTACGACCTGTCAGTAAGGAATAGACTTTATAAACTCTCTCTCCTCTGGACTCATCTGATCATCTAAGATTATCACTCCTCCTTCTACACTCCCATCACTTACTTTTTTCAAGTCCATGGGAGTGGTACAACTGTTAACTTTCTCCATTTGAAATTTCTCAAGCATATTTCCTATTGTTTCTTTCTGAGTGAGTCTTATGATCTTTTTACCCCTATCTCTTTCCATTTGAATCCCCAAAATATATCTTGCCTCCCCTAAATCTTTCATGTCAAATCTGCTTCTAAGATCATTCTTCAACTTATTGATCTTTTCCAAAGACTTACTTAACACTAGCAGATCATCAACATAAATTGCAATAAAGACCACACCATTCTCATCCTCAAACATATAGATAGAATGGTCACAGCTGATCTTGATATATCCTAGACCAATAAGAAACTCATCTAGTTTCTTATTCCACTGTCGTGGAGCCTGCTTAAATCCATTTAAGGATTTTATGAGCCTGCAAACTTTACTCTTTTCTCCATTCTCCACAAATCCCTCTGGTTGCCTCATAAAGATTTCTTCCTCTAACTCACCATTGAGGAAGGCGGTCTGATGTCCATCTGATGAATTTCCATGTCTTCCGCTGCTGCTAGAGTGAGGAGAATCCTAACTGATGGGAAACGAACAACTGGGGCAAATGTCTCCTCATAGTCAATCCCCTCCTTTTGGGTGAAACCCTTTGCCACCAAACGAGCCTTATATCTTTCGATGGTATTGTTTGGGTTTAGTTTTAGTTTAAAGACCCATTTTCACCCAATAGGTTTTCTGTCTGGAGGGCAACCCGGTAGTTCCCAGGTATTTGCTTCCATGATGGAAGCCATTTCATCATTTATGGCCCTGATCCATCTGTCCTTTTCAGGACTGTTCACTGCCTCCAAGTATGACTGAGGCTCATCAGGATGTGATAGCTTAGTTACCATATGAGCCGCCTAGTTCTCTTGTAGCCTTTTGCTGCTCCTTCTCCCCCCTTCAAATTCTGAAGCTAGAATAGAGGGAAGTCTTGGGTTCCTCCTTGGTGTCTCATTAGCTCCCCTATTCATGGAAGATGGTTCTCATTCCTCCTCTTCTGTCTCCTCGAAATCCATGGGAATATGTGGGGTATGTGGTAGCTCTCCTGTATCTTAGATCTCCTCTGAATCTGCAATCATGGTATCACTCATGTCTTTTTCGGGAAAAACAGAGTTCTCCTCACTCTCGGACTCAAACCTGATTCTTATCTTCTTAGTATATTTAAAGGGGTCAATCGACTTTCCTTCATCCATGACAACTAGGTGTTTTACCAGAATGATATCTTGCTTTGCTAAGTCATAAACTCTATATCCCTTAACATCCTCATTATATCCCACAAAATATCCAGGTTTTCCCTTAGCATCAAGTTTCCAGTTTTTCTTATCCGTATCTAGACTGTAAACTTGACTACCAAAAACTTTAAGGTGAGAGATATCTGGTTTTCTTCCAACCATCTCTCATAAGGTGTCATACCTTTGACTGCTGATGTGAGGACTCTATTTTTAATGTAATTGGCACAGTTCATGGCTTCTGCCCAAAATCTCTTTCCTATTTTCTTGTCAGCCAACATACTGCATACACTATCTCCTAGTGTTCGGTTTAGCCTTTCTCCTACACCATTTTGTTCCGGATTATGTGGTACAGTTTTCTAGTGTTGAACTCCCTCATCTCTTAGGTATTCCTCAAATTGGTTAGAGGTATACTCTCCCCCATTATCACTCCTTATTCTCTTAATGGGGGTTCCATGCAATTTCTCACTCCAGGCTTTGTATTCTTTCAAGTAAGTTGGTGTTTCTGACTTTGTTTTTAGAAAATAAATTCTAGAGTATCTAGAGCAATCATCAGCGATTGTCAACATATATCTTTTCCCTCCAACTGAGGGTACCCTTGTTGGTCCCCAGATATCTGTGGGGATCAAATCTAGTACTTTTTCCCCCCTATATGTGGCGGCTTTTGGAAAAGGAAGTCTGTGAGTTTTTCCTTGGGCACAACAACTACAGTCTTCGACCATTTCATTATCACTGAACTGAATGCCTTCTACCACACCCAGCTTCTTCATCTCCCTCAACCTATCACAATGCACTTGCCCCAACCGCTTATGCCAAATCATCAATTTTGGGACACCAACATAGTAAGCATTCTTCTTTTCATTACTAAAGTTAAGCCTAAACATTCCTTGGCTACCCTTATCTGCAGTGAAGTAAACTTCATCCCCATACTTGGCTGTAAAAACTCCTTTTCTAGTGAAAGTATCAAACTCTTTGTCATCTAACACAGATGTAGAAACAAGATTTTTACTCAGCTGAGGAATATAAAGCACATCTGAGAAAGTGAGAATAGAAGTCTTACCCCCCACTAAAACTTCTAGGTCAACTGATCCCACTAGATCTGTAGTAACAACTCTCCCATCCCCATACACTATTTCTACAGTAGGGATTTTCCTTAGCTTAGTTAAGAGGTCCTTGTCACAACACATATGCATGGATGCACCTGAGTCGATGATCCATCCTTCTAGTGGAGCTTCCCGAATTGCTCCAAGGGCACACTTTTGTCTCCAAGGGATCTCCTTCTCCTCCAAACTCTCGTCAAGAAAAAGCTCCCCATCTTCCTCAGAGGACTCGTCCTCGGTGTCTCCTGTCACCTTTGTCACCAAAAGTGCCTTTTTTTTCCCTCCGGAAGAACCCCTTCTTTGGTTCTCTTTGAGCCTCAGCTCCGCCAGCTTGGCACAATCCGCAATAAAGTGCATTAGCTTTTTGCAAAAAATGACATAGGCCCTTTGGGGGCCTCTGTCCTCAAGGTTGGACTCTTTCTCCTTTGTATGGTTTTTTCGATTCCGGTCTCCACCTGTCCCCTCCGGCGGCAAGAGGTTGAACGTTCTTTCCACCTCCCCTGATCTCCATGGTATTTTCGTGCACAAGTATCATCCTGACCACTGTATTCCACTTCCATGAACTATCAGTCATTTCTTGTACTCGGTACACTAAGTTCTCATACTCGTCTGGTAACTTCATGATGAGAGTGTTTACTTTCATTTTCATTGTGCCTGTCCAACCAGCACTTTCCATATCCATATACAAACAATAAATATCATTGCAATAATCTAACATCTTTCCTCCTTTGTACGTGTAACTCACTAGCTTTTGCTCAGCCAACTGGAGCTCGTGAATGTTACCAGCTCTATAGATCTCCACCACACTTTTCCACAAATCCTCGGCCTTGTAAATATTAAGGTGAGAGGTGGCCAATGCTTGAGTGAGATGCCTTAGAATGAAGTTCTTGGCAGCCATGTTTATGTCTTCTCACATTTAAACATCATCCTCCACTGTCTTCACGGCCGCCGCTCCTGGTGCCATGGCAATAGGGGTGAGGGGTGTCTCCTTCCCTTTCCCCTTTTCGGACACACTGCTGTCCCCATTATCTGCCTCCTCCGCGGAAGCACTCGCTGCTACAGAAAACCTTACTCCTCCAAATCCTGGCGGAGTTCCCGAAGGTGGACGTTTCACTTGTCCACTGACGATACCCTAGTATCGTTTTTCACACAAAGCTCCCCTCATCAAGGCTTCCCAATAGATGAACCCAAATCCATTGAAAGTGGGAACCCTAGAGGGTGGGCCCGTAACTTGCAATTCTGTGTCCTCCATTGGACTACAGAATATAGGAAGCCTCTACATAGTTGTTAACTAGCCCACTTTAACCCACAGCCACTGCTGCCCAAAAAGTCACAATGACAATTTCACTGCACCCTTGTGCAGCCTAGACTCCCCTGAGTCCGTAGCAAAAAGAATCATTGAAAACGGCCAACCAGCTGATTAGTTATGAGGCACTAAAAATGCCAATTTGTACAAACTCTCAAAGGGAGAGGTGACTGCCTACCAAAATTTTCCAAGTCTTGATTTCCTCTAATAACTTCTATCTACTGAAGTACGGACCAATCAGATTACTCTACCGTACCAAAAAGGTACTGCTGCCGATGTACCTTTTGTACGGCCTATGTACGACAAGACTATTAAGCGGACGCGTGTCTCCTTTTCACTGGTCTGTACATTCCTCGGAATTCCTATGACCGAATGTCATCTCTCCATGTGGCTCCAGGTCATGCCACGTCACTAAACGCCAAAGTGACTACTCCGGGATTTCGGCGATGATGTGCGCCGTTGGATTTGCAGCGAGACGCAATCTTGGCCGTAACAAATACTTGCGCGATATTTGTTTCGTTGTCGAAACAAAATGCGTGGTATCCGTTTTGAATTGGTACATTTATAAAACTGTATCCATGTACGTCGTACACAGTTTTAGTTAAATGGATTTGCTCCTTCCTAAATATATATATATCTATCACATACTATAGCATTTAGCATTGGTCCTAGTCTAGTAGGATAAAGCTGACCACTATCGGCCAGCTTGACGAACCGCAGGTACCGGGATCAAATCCCGGGTCCGTCAAGTATATTTTTAGTAGCCTTAAAAATATCTGCCTATTGAACTAAGGCAGCCATGGATAAACCATTCTCTCTATCCTTCAGTGACTACAACAAGTTTGGGGGCTAGAGAGAGGAGATGTAGGCAGGCTGTTTGTCCTTTTTCTTTTTCTTTTATACTAACATTTTAAACCTAGAAAATACTTAAGAAATCTATTAATTTCAACAATGGCCGATAAAGTTGTGGATCCAAATATTTGGGGGGAAGCTTTTCATTGTTCTTCCTACATAAGAAATAGAGTGGAAACGTGAGCTATTAGGGGTAAGACACCTAATGAATTGTGGACTGGCAGAAAGCCAAATGTCGGTCATTTTAGAGTCTTTGGTACGAAATGTTTTATCTTGGATAATCTTCCTATTAAAAAGCTTAGTCCAAAATCTATACCTGGTGTCTTTTTAGGCTATGATGATGAATCTGTGGGTTATAGAATGTATAATCCTCAAAGAGGATGCCTTCAAAGAGCCAAGAATATTCAGATTAAAGAAAATAGTAAATCTGTGGATGATTTTAGTATCGATCGCGCTGAAAGGTATGAGAAAATATAAGAGTATATCATTCTTGAGCAGGTACCTTTTACTCCATCTTCCTCTACTTCCTCAACCTCTCTCCTAAATGCCTCTGGGCCGTCAAATCCTCCTTCCGGAGCTGTTCTTTCTCGTGATCTTTCTACCAATCCACGCCCTCTACAGCAGACTAAGGGACCAACAGTTCTTGCTTCGGATTTTCCAGGGGAAGAAGGCAAAGTAGCCGCTTTCGAGGTGACCAGGTGGAGAGTGTTTTTTCTCCAACCACAAGGGAGCCGCTTACTATTTAGGAAGCTTTTTCCGTTGCTTAAAAGGATCATTGGATCTCGCATGCAAATGACGAGATAAAGTTAATTATGGAAGCCCAAACTTGGGAACTTGCAGAGCACCCACTAAACCAGAAAGCTATCGGTTCTAACTGGGTCGCAAATTAAAATTGAATCTCGATATTACAATTCAAAGATATAAAGCTACATTGGTCCCTAAGGGATTTAGCCAAAAGGAGGGAATTGATTATGAAGAGACCTTCTCTCTTGTGGTTCGCTTTCTTACTGTTAGAAATTTGTTATCTCTTGCTGCAATAGAGGATATCAAATTGCATCAGATGGACGTTAAGACAACTTTCTTGCATGGTGATTTGGAGGAAGTTATTTATATAAAGCAGCGAAATATGCATGCAGAATAAGGGAAAGAAAATCTAATCTGTAAACTGTTGAAGTACCTATATGATCAGAAACAGGCTCTGAGACAATTGAACCTGAAATAAGATGAGTTTTTAACGAATGTTAGCTTTACCAGGATCCGTTCAAATCACTCAGTCTATGTAATGCAAGGTGAGGATGGAGTGATTTATGTGTGAACTCAGTCTATGTAATGCAAGGTGAGGATAGAGTGATTTATGTGGGCACGATAGTAGATGATTTGCTGTTGATTAGCAAATCTATCAATGAGATTAATATAATGAAAGCAGCTCTGAATTCCCAGTTTGAAATAAAGGACTTGGGTGAGGCTAAGTATAATCTACGAATTCAAGTAGAAAGAGAAAAAATAGAAAAATATTTATTTAACTCAGAAAGAAGCAATCGCGAACAAACTAGAAAAATTTGACATGTCCGATCAAAGGGGAGTGCCACCCCAATGGAATTCAGGCAAACATTGGAGTGTACGGAAACGGATGGTGGTGTTTTGGTTGATGATTTCTTAGAATCAGGCGAGGTAGATTGTATGTCATCCATTCCTTACAAGCAGATTGTCTGAAGCCTCGTTTATTTCATGAACTGTAGTCGTCCCCACATCGCAGCGGCGGTTTATTCTTTGAGCGGAAGCTTGCAAAATCCGAGGAAGTCGGATTATGAGGCAACAATAAGAGTACCTCTTTATCTTCGAAGAACTCGAATTCTTAGACTCTCTCTCAATGGAGAGGAAGTCAAAATTAATACATGGAGCGATGAGAGCTATAGAGATATGCCCATTCGACGCGCCACAATGAGATACATTCTAAAGATCGGCGGTGGAACTTGATGCTAGAGCAACAAACTTCAGAAGGTAACAGCTTAGTATACCATAGATGTTGAGTACATGGCTGTCAGCTCGGCAATTAAGGAGTTACTTTTAGTAAATTCTCTCCTCCAAGAGCTTCTCTTTATGCAATTTGGACCTCAAATAGTGTTGTGTGATAATCAGGCAGCCATAACAATTGCATCTAATCCAAGCCATCACTATAGAAGTAATCACATTGACATCAAGTTGCATTTTGTGAGAGAAAAGGTGATGGGAAAAGTCCTGAAGTTGAGTTATTTAACGGATGAGCAAATGGTTGATGACATGATGACAAAAAATTTGCCCGCAGTCGTACTGGCAATACCAGTGTACCTGAGAGGTACGTCAATCTACTAGGCTAATACTAATCTGTCAAGCTACCACTGAGCTACCACTAAGCTACCACTGAGCTACCACTGAGCTACCACTGAGCTACCCACTAAGTTGAGGTCCGTTGACCTGATTCATATCAAACGCAGCTGCGGTGTCCCGTACCGAATCATATCCAAGATAGCGGCAGCTGCGTTGTCTGTACGGATCATATCCAAAGTAACCACAGCTGCGTTTGTCCTGTCTGTGCGTTTGTCCTGTCTGTGTCGCAGCTTCGCTGCTGCGCTGCTCTGTCTGCACAACAGCTACGTTGCTGTGCTGCTCTGTATGCATAGCAGCTGCGTTGTCTTCAAGTGATGACGCATATTTTATGAAACTTACGCTACAAATTACTACCTTTCTGCCGTCCTACTAATTTGCTGAGACTGAAAGCTTTCCAAAAAACAACAGAAAGGAGGAGGACAAAATGGTGAGTGATCATTGCTAATTTTCCGACGCGTAAAAAAGGAAAAAAGGAGCTTGAAAAAAGGATTTTTAAATAATTTTGTTCTTTTTTTTCTTGTTGTTTGTATGATCCGAGGTGAAAAATGGGCCATAGACGCTCAAATTTATCATATTCCTATAAATTAAAAAAAATACGAACAGGGGTTTATAAGTAGATCGGATAGGGATGTGTATCATACCCACTCTTCCAATGTTTAAATGTCCCATCTATTTAAAGAAGAGTTAAATCTACTTTGTATCTTCTTTAGTTGCTTACACTATGCATCCTTTTAGTTGATTCTCTCACTTCCTTCCCTTATTTAACTTCTCGCATCCTTTGCCCGTATCTTTTGGTTTTTTCATTCAATCCTTATGGACGTCGGGGACAATGATAGGGATCGTGCTGGTGATGGCGACGAAGATGGTCACAGTGACGGTGATAGTGATAGTCATATTAATCGTCGACCGGGCAACCTCAAAGGCAGCATCCTTAGGCAACATTTTCATTTTCAACACTTAATTACTATACACTGTATCGCAGGTGCAACGCAGGGTAACAACATATACCTGTTTCTCCTATATTGACAATCAGCGTATATGGCTTTGTCCATGTTTTAAAAATAGGACTTCAAACTTCGGCCTTTCGATATCACGACTTCTTGTTTGGCGACCTCGATTTCGATCGCTACACAACATTAACCTTATCGATCCTCTTCTTTAAACTGAGAGTGCTTCTCCGCTTCCAGCATATGAAGAGTTCCTCGCTCCTCCACTTTTGGTGCCCCCAACATATTTCTTAGATAGTATTTGACCCGTTTGACACTGTACATTTCATGGTAGAATATTCCGATGTCTCACACATACTAATGAATTACCAACAGTCAATAGTAGTAGGTGAATAAACCCAAAACCACAAAAAAGATAGTGAAATTTGTAATTCCAGCAATTCTTGTGTCTTGTTTTCTGGTTATCAATGCCGACACCAACACCCACAACCTTTTAAAATAAACTTAGCATAAAGACCTGCAATCACAAAAAAAATAGGGTGCTTTGTCCATCCAGCGCCCAAGGCATAACAGTACAAGATAGGAAAGCATTTTATTGCACTGGGAATCACACTTTTTCATATCCAAATTGACCTAAAAGAAATTCTGATCAGGCCTTCAGACTGGTCGTAGAACTATACAAAGGGCGGTTCCGCACTATCCTTTGAACAAAAAGTGCATCTCTTAAACAAGAGAATACCTGTACAGTGATTATTCCTAACACAAGTTGACCTCCTGGTATAAGTCGGCTTTTTCCTGTCAATGTCAATGGCCCTGGCCATCTCGCAACGGCAAAATGATGTGTGGCTACTATATTGCCTACTTCAAGAAAGAGCTCAGAGAGTCGTCAATGATATCAACCTATACATGCTTTCGGATCTGTTCCCATGCACAGCTTCACATGGACGAGAAATGGTCCACGCAGAAAGTATCACTAAGAACTTGTTCTATAAAAGGATTTTTTGCCAAAATACTTTTCTGTCTCTTGTCGTCTGTCTGGGCTCTCATATACAAAATTATGCATTTACAAAACTATGCAGCGACATCGTCCTCCAGAACTTCCCCGCCCTTCATCGCTTCGTTTATGCTCCATACGACCTTCACTTAATCCAGCTTCCATTTCCTCCAAAATCCCAACAATTTCCAGGAATTGTGGCCTTTTCCTGGGATCCTGATCCCAGCAGCGAGTAATGAGCCTGCACAGGTCAAAGAAATTATAACTGAAAATGAGTTCCTTAATTTCTCCTTAACAAGAAAATGATGCATTAAAAGCAACAAAAACTTATGATACCTGCGCGAGTGTCTCAAACCTTGACTAATTCAAATCTTACCAAACCACGCGGAAGGGCCAACAAGGGCATCAATAATGATAACCATAACGTATCATTTCACCTATCAATGAATCGCATTATGATAACTGTACAGAAGATGTATGTGCAGAAATGTATTGACAGAAGCCCACGACATTGCAGTGCCATATGTCTGGTTACATTATAGAGGATTGCAATAAACGATACGCCAAATATTGAACCAGCGGACTACCATCGACCGTGCACGCTACAATCGGCATACGTCAGTAAGAGGACGTCATGTCGACAAGGATAGACATAAAACCTTCTTGGGCATATAAGCGTGGGATTTTACCGGCTATCCTGAAGATGAGGTGACCATCAATTCATAATGGTTGACCACTGACCGCTGGAGACAAGGAAAATAGTGTAGAAACCATTTGAGTACACATGTGAGGCTAGATTTCACGTCAAAACATCTAACAGACGTAGAAGACGAACGTCTTCAAAGAATGAAGCTACACCAAGGTCCTTGTATTTTGTTCGTCGCGTAAACTATCTCGATTACCTTCGCTAGAGAATCTGACGATCTTGCAGATTTTACAAAGATTCTAACTGTAATGGATAGCCCGCAAGTGTGACAAGCGTATGAAACTACTAGATGAACGGACATCAGAAAGCTGCCACTTAGAAAGAAACAGCAAATAAAAAAACCAAACGTTGGCCGCCATGTTGTGTTTGTGTCACTTATAACCCACTGTTGCTCATGCTCCAAAAAAATGAGCTCCAATCAACGAACTTCAAAATTCGTTAACACATCCATCTAGAACCATGCTTGGAAGTCGCTAAGTTACGATGGAGAGAAATCCTTTTTATGATTGACACCCATATTGAATGGCTTGGCATCGAGATAAAAACACACTCAATAGTTTTTGCTATATTATGAAATGTCAAAGGGCGATTTTCCCATCCAAATCGAATATTGTAAAATCTCTCATGATGCACAATATTCGAAATTGCCATATCCATGAAGCTCAATGCTGATGTTAACACAGAAAAAATAACAACAACAACATGCAACAAAAAGGTGGGTTTGAAAATACACACTCTTTCATGCCGGGTGGATAAGTGGTTGCTGTGAAATTTGGCTGCGTATTTTGCTGAGCCGATTTGTCTGCGGCGTCTTTTGGGTCTTCCTCATTAATAACAGGGCTTCCCTCAAACATCTGCCCAGCCAAAAAAAATATCCCAATGAAATACATGGGCAAGTCGAATTTCAGCCCTCAATAAAAGGAAAGTTCCGAATAAAACCTCCTGTTCAACATCAAAAAGGAGAAAACCCTTCAAATTTCTGTAGGTAACAATGGGGTATCAGCAGTAATAAGTCGAAATCCGGAGTGTTCATAAGTAACTGATGGCTCCAGATTGCCGCCTACAGTTCTAGGCCGAACCTACAGAACATACTTTCCAAATAAATACCCTTGTTCACAACTCCGAGGATTAACCTGGAAAATCCTGAGTACATTTATAAACTGCAATGTGAACTGATAAATGTAACAACAAAACAGAAGCATTCAAAAAAAGGGAATGAACACTCCAGATTGCAGCCTACGGGTCCCCCATATGCATCAGATTCTGGAAGTTTCCTCCCACTTTACTTACTTAATTCAAAGACATTTCACACACCTCAAAAACAATCATGGCGAAGGAGTAAACATCCACTGATTTATCGTAAGACTTTTTGCACAAAAGTTCTGGAGCGACATACAGAACTGCCAGAGGGAAACACCAGTCGTCAAGAAAAGAAAAAAGCATGACCCCCATAGGAAATATCAAAATCACAGCAACTAATATTAAGCCAACAAAATGGACACGAGAGGCTACACAATGAGGTCTTACAGGAGCTTTTGTCGTCAGATAACTCAAATGCTTCTTGCAGCTCCTCACTGTTATGTGCCTTAAGGAGACGGCTCAGCCCAAAATCAGCCACTTTTAAATGGCCCGCTTCATCTCTCAGAAGATTTCTGCCAATCCATAATATTTTCTGGTCAGCATCTTCCCGGACGCTTTGTATAAATTATGTGAGCAAGTTCCTTGGCATATCGGCTGTGATGCCAGTCCACAAAACTTCATGTGTGATGCTTGGCTCATATTAACTGAGGTTGCTTACGCAGTTGATTGATCATGCCTTAAAAAAACATAAACAAGATCTTCCACACTTAAGTGAAATTAGACTAATTGTAGTGGACATGTAAAATAGACACTTTTTCACCCTTGCTTTATTTCAGAAAAAAAACATCCATAACACATGTAGTTAGAGCACTCATCCTCGTTCACTTAAGCTATTTCCAATTCAGAAAACGTGCAAAGCTGTAAAAATACAGACATTGGAGAGTCTGCTTTAAATGAAGAAACAAGTAAAAAAAAAACGACGAGCAGATGCATGAGATCCTGATTGCTGCAATAGGCTTGGCCCCATGGGATCGGAGAAAACTAACTAACATGTTCACCAATCCTACCAATGTGCACAGTTGTAGGAGTGTATATCTTGTCTATTACTCAAGACTCTGATAATTTACACAAACTTCAGGACAGAAAAATTTGGAAGCAAATCAGGCTTTACCTTGGTTTCAGGTCCCGATGCACTATAGCTTTAGGCTTGTGTTGGTGGAGGTAGCTCATCCCTCTTTACAAAAAAAAGAAAAAAAACAGTCATCATTAAACTTCTATTTAGGAAGACACAAAAAAGAAGCAAACTGAAGAAAACAGAGTCTCCAAATGCACAAAATCCTCCAGGATGTTTCATCGACCAGAGGGCTTCCTGTCCTCAATCTGATGTTGTTGACTTTTTTTTGACTCCATGACTACAATGCACATCCACAGAATCCATGACTAACGACACATATTTATCTGCTGTCCACATCAACCCATGGTTTGTACATTTATACATATCTCTTTACTTCACCAGAAACCCCTGAATAGCTCAGTTCGGTAATTGAGTAGTCCAGATTAACTACAGCAGTCGGTGTGACGGGCAGATATGGAGAATTTATGAGAGATAAGAACAGGGGGGAGGGATGGAGGAGAAGAGAGTCACACCTAGCAACATCAAGGGCGTAGTGAACTGCTTCTTCTGCACAGAGAGGGCCTTTCCGTTGCAAAATCTCGTGAAGATCGCCCTGCGGCCCTATTGCGCCCCTATTGCCAAACTCAATTTTGCCAACACATATTACAAAAAAAACTGCGGGTACAAATTTGGAAGGGGCAACTGAGTTGATAAAAAGTGACAGCTAAATCAATAGAAAAAAAGAGGGCCGCATTATACTTAATGAACTTTTAAAGATGACACAAAAAACATCCACAAGAAAAAGTTCAAATCTAGATCCAGGAAAGAACAATGAAAAGCACACATAAACTGGTTAAGAGATAACAATACACGACGGCATTGCACAAGACAAAAATTCCATGTTTTGTAATAAATTAACATACATAAAAATCCTGAAAAACACTAAATACCACACTGCCCATCACTATCAGTGTTAAAAACACTAATCCAGACGCGACATTTTTGACCAAAAATCATAAAACAGTGATGATAACACTATTTAAGGGAGTGGATTACAATCTGACACAACTTCCTGCACTGAATTAGTACTTTTACATTCCAATATCGCATTTACACTCATATCCCTTTCCTCTAAGAGCGATGGGCAGTGTAGCCGTCAGGTATTACACAAAACCCAGTCATAGACCAGCCTTAAAAGTTGATTTCATATCGAGTACTGAGAAAGATCTAAGTTAAGGCTTGAGAATTACTGGAGCGCCATTATCAAGGAAAACGACTTGGAAACTTTCCGAAAATGACATGGTTGGGAGACAAACCACCACACACACACTTGAAGTCTTAAGGAATCAAAGACCAGCAACTCACCCGACTGAGATACTCGGTAATGAGCATCATTGGTTGAGACAGAGTTACAGCTCCTAGAAATTGCACTGCCATTTTCACACGCATATACACAAGGAGTGAACTTCTGAAGAAAAACAAACAGACCTGCTGTAAAGGTCAGTGTTGCAAGGTAGTCTCCCACAAGTTCCAAGAAGTGGATTGTGTTGAAAATCTCCATTAACGTTCTTGAGTTAGCCTAGGGGGATAACATCAAAGGGATTCAAGCAGGAAAGGATCAAGTGCAGATACTAGTTAAAGTACTAGTCCAGGATAGAATAAATTTAGGGAGGGCCCAGTAACGTTCTTGACTTACCAATATTGGGATGCCGTAACTTCTTCAACAACATGAGCTCATCACGGAACTCTCTCCTGTTAAAAGTAAATAGCATTCTCCACAAACCACAATCAATGGCAGCAAGTCTCCATCACTGATTCCCCATTTTCTCTGTCTTGGACAGACACGATGGAGCCATATAGGTCTACTTACATTTGCAACCGGAAATTGTTTTTCTACTGGTGCTGCGCTTGCTTCAATACTTTCTCATTATACCACATGAGAAAACAAATGAGCTGAAACAAAAGGAATTTGCCTAAACGCTCTTCTGAAATTCAGAAAAAACTTACTCGACTTCGGGCCTAGCCGATAGCTGAGTGTGTAATGTTTTCACGGCAACACGTGTTCCCCTCCAATTGACAAGGCGAATTTCCCCAAAAGCACCCTTCATCCTCCTCAAAACAGTTTTTTTGTACCTCAGTATATGCCAGAATGTAAAAAAGAGTCATAGGGTAGGATAGATTAAGAAGTCCAGTCGTCCAAAAAATTGAGCGACAGGTTTTGACTGTACATCTCAATCAGTAAGTTTGAAATTACGGCTTCTGCTAATAATAGTCGTTTATTACTGCAAAAACGTCACCTACACTGTTCGATTGTTGCTTAGAAGTCAAGTCCGTATGAAAATGCATGCTAACATTATCAATGCAAACTAAGTTGACCTGCTTTCAATCTCTTCACTGAACTTTGACCAAAAAGTATAAAATGATATCACGATAAGAAGGTAACACAAATCACGATCATATGTTTTGCTAGCAATACCAACCTTGAATTTACAACCCAGGTTATATTTGGCCTCCTCTAAAAGATCGGATTTTCTTCTAAGGAAGGCAAAACCCTCAGTTTGTAGATTTTTAGGAAGAAAACTTAATTGGACAAAACAAGTTACCATGATCAATAGTGATACTTTCCTCTTCCATAGATGTGCATTTGGTTGACAGGGACACAAGCTTGCTAAGTCACTAATTCAAACATAAGCTAATAGATGAAGTGTGAACTACGACAACACACTAGCGACTGAAACAAATTACATTTTGTCCTAAAACATCAAAGCAGCGAGATCTTACTCGAACTAATGGATCCTAGGCAAAGAAAACACTAAACAACAAAAAACGTACAAAAATCCAGTTTCGTTTTTATAACAACAGAATACTTACTCGGGTTTAAGCTCCCAGGTAAGCTGTTGTGGAGAAAAGAGTTGTTTGGATGACCGACTCACCTTACCAACCAATGCTGCATTCTGGAAATCGAGCTCGGAAACATCAATTTCGAAATCATCACCTGGACTCCTGGCAGGGCTTAGCATAGGAGTTGACAGATGTCCACTTTCCTGCAAACATGCCCATTGACCATTAAACCTCGCACGTTCCTATGATACCATAACAGCTAAGCATTTGACGTGGAGATTAAAGCTTAATATTATTGGAACAATATAGATGTTAATTATCTGCACAATCAATACTGAATTTAGTTTAACACACAGAATGTAACCAAAAGAGACAAGGAAAATACATGCAATGAGTTTCAATTGAACCTATGTTCAATCAAATTTAGATCATATAATCTCAGGCGAATTGAACATTCGTTAATCTGAAAACATGATACTAGATTTGTCCAACATGTGACACTGCATTGACAAATATGCTAAAGTTGAATGGTCGACTATATCGGCCTCCCGACCTGACCATATCCAGTCATACACCATTAAACGTAGGGTGCACAATGGCTGCTTATGTGCCATTTTTGCTACGAGAGTTTATCTGGACTAAACTGAACCACACTACATTAATTATTTTAAGTCGCAATACCTTATTCTTATGGTAAATTAAATATGCCCAACATTTTCATACAGAGAGTAACAAAAATGACAAAGGAGTAGTTTGGGGACAATATTCAAAAACCAAAACCTTGAACTTGAAATTGGCATAGTCATTGGATATCTCCATTAAGCTTGAAACAAATTGACATCGAAAAAATGAACAGGGGCCAAACTGTAGCAGATACGTTGAAAAACCTAAACGATATTTGGAAACGGACAGCAGAAGGAACCCTTATTGAAGAAATTCAAATGGAAAACATGGAAAGTGCATATGGAGGCCAAGTGTCTTTATCTCCCTCTCCCTCCCTTGGCAATATACCGATAGCCCCTTTCTTTTGGATCTTCCATCCACTGCATGCAAACCTCTGCTAACAGTGTTCTCTCCTTTACAATTTTCTTGCAACTAAGCCCTTGTACTCAAGCATTTCAAGCAGCTTGTGATGTGATGAGGAGAGTACCGCGGGGACCTTCCCTCCGGTCGATTTGAGCAACTTGCTGGCCTCGATGAAACCATAGTGCAAAGCATCGGCCAGAGGCTAAATACAAATACCCCAGCCCCCAAAATAATAAAAAACAGAATTAGTCTACAAGTGGCGGCACCAATAATCCCAGAACTTCCCTGTACCACGCTGACAACAAAACACTAACCTATACACCAGGGACCTAAAAGTGGTCATGACTTTAAATAAACGTCAGAACTGCATCTCATTGTAAAGAGGGAGGAGAGAGAAAACAACGGAAATTTTGAATATCTACCTTTCGCGCTTAGAATACTACTTCATCGTTTACCAATTAATAGCGGATTCAAGAATACTCTTTTAGTTTCACAGTCAACATTTAATTCTACAATGTCAGTACAACGGCCATGGGCCTTCCTGATTCAACTTAATTTCTTCTAAATTTGGGAGAGGAATCTTCTTGGCTGAATAAACTTCTACAACTAACAAGCCAGGCAAAAAGTATCGTTAATTGCTTTCATTTTTTGTTGATCCGCTCACAAGGCATAATGGCGATTCGTTGGCTCGAGACCTGTCCAGCCCTAAGTCGCACATAGGCACCCGCCATTGCAAATAAACAGAACCATGACCAAACCTATGAGAAACTCAATCACACAACAACAAACATACCGTGCTACCCCATCGATCAGTTGGATTCACATTAGCCCCCATGGAAAGAAGAAGCTTAATAACTTCAATTCTTCCCTCGCTTGCTGCCAGATGCAATGCCGTGCGGCCATCATAATCGGAAGCGTTTACATCTACTCCACTTTGAAGAACGCGTTTTGTCAACTTCACATTTCCTTCACTTGCGAACGAGAGGAGATGAGCTGTGTCATCGAGTCCCTCAGGTAGCCTTCTTGACTCGTTTCCATCAGGTGTGAGGCTGGAAACTGCTGAGTGGCGACCAGAAATTAGCCCTGAAGCAGATGGAATAGAAACTTTATCTTCAAATTCTACACTGTGGCCATTGTTCTTTCCATTTACTTGGGCCATAGTCGAGACGTTCGCTTTCAACGTAAAGCATCCTTTTAATAAACAGTTTGCAAATTTACATTATCATGCTCATGAAAAAGGCAGACGTTTAAAGGATTCTTAGGGTTTCACGGAAGGAAATACATGGGCTAAATGCAGAAGAGATCAACAACATTTGTAAATACAGTGAGTGCAGGAAAGGCGCTGGCGCCAAAGTTCAAAATTCTGAACTTGAGCATAGAGAGAAAGACTCTAGTTCCGCTTTCGCTTACTTTCGTCCGTGAAACTAAAACGACGAACGACCGTGCTATATGCAATCGCCGTTTGACTGGAATACACTGTACTGTACTGTAGCATTTGCACATGTATGTTAACGTCTGGTTTGCATGTGAAAGGACGCGATTTGGCATGCTGCCTGGACTGGAAAGTTTCGGCGGAAGCTTCTAGGTACAAATTTGCAGCACGCTTTTGTATTTGTGGAGAGATACGGCCATGCGGGTGCTCAGGTGAAATCATCTTTCCTCTCCGCTTGCCTTCTGCCTTCTCCTCTGCCCTCTGCTTTCCCCTCTTCTTCCTCCGTCCACCCTCCTCCTCACCTCTCAACCGCCGCCTCCTCCTCTTTGGCTACCCCTATTCCACTCTTTTTCTCTCCTCGGCTCCCTCATCGAGGGATGGTGGAAGAAAGGTGTGTAAGGGGGATACGGACAAAGAGAGGTTGAGAGAGAGGGGGGGGGGGGGGGAGATGAAGTAAGTGAAGGGATGGGAGAAACAGTGGAGAGGAGGGGGGAGAGGGAGGGTAAGAGGGAGGAATGCGGGAATCACGAAGAGGGAAGAGTAGAAAACAACAATAGGGAGGAGGGAGGGAGGGAAACAGTTCCGGGGAAAATGAGGAGAAAAAGTGGAGGAAAGAGGTGGTAGAGGAAGGCGTGGGAGAGGAGGTGTGTGGGGAGCCTCGCCTCTCTTTCTCCCCTCCTCACTCTCTCCCTCTCTCTCCCTCTCTCACTCTCTCTCTCGCTCTCTCCCTCTCTCACTCTCTCTCTCGCTCTCTCCCTGTCTCCCTCTCTTCCCCTCTCTCCTGAAAACCGTAGTAAATAATAAATTCCTAAAACCTGAAGTTCTTACAGAAGTCAATGCCAAAGAAAACCGTCAATTCTAAAAACACCTAATAAAAACTACAGAAACCTCGATGGTTTTTCCATTTTCCCTATTCTTTCTTGTCTTAGAAAACCCTAACAACGCTAAAATACCGTAGGACACCACTAAATTCCTAAAACTTCAACTTTGGCAATGTAACGCTAGACCTTAAAAAACCCTCTATGACTTCTATAACACTCCCACATGTTGGAAAACCCTGATGTAAGCTTTTAAAACCCTTGAATATTTCCTCTCTCCCTCTCCCTCTCCCTCTCCCCCTCCCTCTCCAACTCCCCCTCCCTCTCCCTCTCCCTCTCCCACTCCCACTCCCCTCTCCCTCCCCTCCCCTCCCCTCCCCTTCCCCCTCTTCCTCCCCTCCCCCTCCCTCTCTCTCTGCCTCATCTCTCACCCCCTCTCTCTCTCTCTCTGCCTCATCTCTCACCCCCTCTCTCTCTCCTCCTCTCTCTCTCCCTCTCCTCTCCCTCTCCCTCTCCACCTCTCCCTCTCCCTCCCTCTCTCTCTCCCCCTCTCTCTCCCTCTCCTCTCCCTCCCCCCCCTCCCCCCCCTCTCTCCCTCTCTTTTTCCCTCTCTCTCCTTTCTCTCTCTCCCCCCATCTCCCTCTTTTTCTCTTCCCCTCTTCCTCTTTTTCCCCACTTTGTCCCTCTCTCTCTCCCGCTCTCTCTCCCTCCCTCTCCCTCTTCTCTCCCTCTCCCCCCCCGGTCTCTCTTCGTCCCTTTCCGCCCTCTCTCTCCCTCTCTCCCTCCCTCTTCCTCTCCCTTTCCCCCTCTTTCTCCCTCTCCCGGGCTTGCTCTCTCCCTCTTTCTCCCTCGCCCGGGCTTGTTCTCTCCCTCTTTCTCCCTCGCCCGGGCTTGTTCTCTCCCTCTTTCTCCTTCTTGCTCTCTCTCCCTCTCGCTCTTTCCCTCTCCCCCTCTCTCCCCCCTCTCCCTCACTTCCCATCTCTCCCTCTCTCTCTCCCTCTCTCTTCCTCTCCCTTTCTCCCTCTCTCCCCCTCTCGCTCTCTCCCTATGCCTCTCTCTCTTCTCCTCTCCATGGATGAAGTCCTCACTAATCCACAGTATTTTTCCTAGCGTGGGGTGCCCCCTTCACGAGGCCCACCGTCGCTGTAACGTAGGAAGAGATCCTTCAGAATTAGGATAACCTGTCAGGACCGGAACTGCTGGAGGGGGACAGTGTAGAATTTTAAGTGTCCTGTGGATTTTTTTTGGTTCAATTGCGTTTTTTTTTTGTCCCATTTTTGACCTTTTGTGTCCGTGTACTGAGTCAATTCTGTTCGTTTGTGCTTTTGTTTTTACCTGTTGTGACAATGGCAGCTTCCAGATTCCCGCTTCCTATAAACTCAACGGTAAAAAGCATTTCGAAAGAGATTCTCTCTTGGACGAGGACATGGAACTTTGTCTTTTTCAACTTCCGGATTCGAAACAGGTTTGACTTTTTGTTGTGGTTCTTTTTTGTGTTTACTTTTATCTTTTGACTTTTGACTTTTAACTTTTGACAGGGGATTTGTGGTTTTTGGAATGTACTTTTTGAGTTGTATGTCTCGAATGGAGGAAATGACAAATAAAAATATTTATTGTGGATTTTAACGGCGCTAATGCATAGTTAAACAAAAGTTTTCCACTTTGTGAATCAGTGTTTCAGCAGATATTAGTCCTTGCCACTTTTTTTGCCTCTTCTTTACTTTCCTCGTTTGGTATTTTCTTCGCCTATTGCTAAGATTTTTAACCTAATTTTTCTTTCTCCTCTGGCACCCTTTGACTGGCGTTGGCTCTTTTGGGCTCCTCTCGATTCCCATTACAAAATTTCTATAAATGTTTAGGTTTTGCGAAGGTTTTGAGTTTGAAAAAATAAAGAAAAAAATCGTTTTACAAATTTTCTTTGGCTCGTTAAGGATGATTTAGGGTTTTTCAAGGATGATGTAGGATTTTTTGAGGATGATTTAGGGTTTTTCAAGGGCAATTTAGGGTTTTTTCAAGGATGATTTAGTGTTTTTGAAGCTGGTTGTTTGTCTTTAGGTGACGGCCCAGCACTTGGAGGGCTCCCAATGGGTCCTGGGACGTGACGCTCTGGAAACTAGAGAAGGCGGAAGGCCCGTGGGGAACTTTCTCCTCAAAAACGGTACAAAAGCCGTTTGTCTTTTTCTGCAATATCATCTTTTCGGACTATGTTGTCATTTGTGGTGTCTTGTTTCTTGTCTTTTCTGTGTCATCTTGTCTGTTCCGGGTCGTCTTTGGCCTTTTGTATTGTTTTGTCTTCTTCTGAGACCTTTTCCTGTGGGTTTTTCCTCCCGTCATCTGTTGTGCTTCCCATGGAGCTTACTAATTCAAATTTTCAAATCCTCTCCCTGTTGTCCTTCCTTCCGCTCTCCTCTCCCTCTTCCTCGCTTTCCTCTCCCTCTTCCTCGCTTTCCTCCTCTTCCTCCCCCTTCCCACTTCCTCCCCCTCTCTCTCTCTCTCTCCACCCCCTCAGGCGCTTCCCTCCCCCTGGTGTTGCAGCCCGTGCCCCCCTCCACACTCTTTGTGGTGCTGCCCAACACAGACGACCAGCCAGGGGCAGGTGCCTTTCTCCCCTCTCCCTCTCCCTCTCCCTCTCCCTCTCCTGCCTCCTCCCCTTTTTAAATAAATTGGAATAATGAACAGATTTTCTGTCGGGTTTTTCCTGTTCTTTTCTTGGCAGGGGGGGGAGGGGGAGAGTGTGGGGGGGGATGTGAGGGAGAGAGGAAATAGGGGAGAAGGGGGAAGGGGAAAGGGGAAAGGAAACTGTTTCTTTTTTTTCTTTTTTTCTTTTTTTCTTTTTTGCATAAGATTGAAAACATAATTTAGTGTGGTTAGAAAATTAACGATTTTTTGCCTCTCCCTTTTTTTCTGCAGTTTTTGTCATTCCTGTTTGTTTTTTGTCTTTTTTTGTGCTTTGTCCCTTTCTCAAGCAGTTTCTGATTTTTTTTGTGTTTCTTCCCTTGCCCTCTCCCTCCCCCCCTCCCCTCCCCCCCTCCCCTCCCCCCCCCCTCCTTTATTTTTTAATATAACTGCGGCAGCCAGACCCATTATGTGGTGTGCCAGCTGTGTGATAGGGGGGCAGGGAGAGGGAGAGGGAGAGGGGAGGGGAGAGAGAGGTGCTGCCCAAATTGAGGAGGGAAATCGACTTCCTTTACCCCCCAAACAAACTGGGAAAGGTGAGACACGAATTTACCTCTTTTTTGAAGGGGAGGAGGGAGAGAGTAGATGGAGTGGAAGGAGGGAAGAAATGGGGGCTGGAGGGAGAGACGCTGGGATGCAAGGAAGAGGGAATGGAGGGAGGGAGGGAGGGAAGGGGAGAGGAAGGGAGGTGGCGCAGTTTTTTTGGGCGTAAGGCATACTAAACAATTTTGTACTCATTAGTGTTTTTCTTTTTTTTGTGGGGGGGTTGTGGGGGGTGGGGGGGGGGGGGGAGGGAGAGAGAGTCACTTTTTGGAATGACAGAGGTGGTTTCCTTGCTTCCCTCCTCCCCTTCGGAGGCACGGCCAGAAGGCTCCAGGAAAAAGACGGAGAAGAGGGAGAAGAGAAAACGAGCGATAATGGAGGATGGGGATGGATGGGAGGGAGGAGGAGGAGGAGAGGATAAAGGTAAAGAGTTACGAGTTGTTACATATGTGTGTGCGTGAGCGAGAGAAGGAGAGGGGAGGGAGAGGGGAGATAAGAATGGGAGAGGGAAGGGAGAGGGGAGATGGGGTTGGGGAGGGGGAGGGGGAGGGAGAGGGAGATGAGGATGAGATAGGGAGAGGGGAAGGTGTAGAAGGCGAAAGGAGGTGGTGGTGAGGGAGGGCAGGAAGGTATGAGAGGAGGGAGAGGAGAGGGAGGCAAAAAGAAGGAGATGTGTGAACAAATGAATGAATGATAAGTCGAGGGTGTGTGAGGGAAGGAAGAGGATAGGAGACTCCTTTGGAGCTGATTTGAATTGTTGCTTGGCTCCGTCCCAGTGTTGCCTTAAGTGGCATGGGAGTTGTCTCTCCCCCCCCCCCCCCCCCCCTTTTTTTTTTGGAGTGTGAATGTTGTGGGCGAGTTTGGTTGGCAGAGAGAAGGGCGGCACCGGCTTCTCTGCATGGGACAAAACTGGAGGAAAAGACAAAAACGAAAGGAAGTGCTCACAAGCAGGTCAAGACAAAATTGTAGAATAGTACACAACAGGGTCATGAAATTATTTGTTGTCTTAATTTTTTTTTTTTTTTTGTAACCTCCTTTTTACTTGGGTGATTTACCATCACAGTTTCTTAATAAAGTCTGATTGTTGAATTTTATAAAATGTACAATTGTACTTGTCGATTATTTTGAAACTTCAATTTCTTTCATCCTTTTTTTTATCCAGAGTTTATTCTCTCTCTTTTTCTGTCTGGTTTTATTGGTTTGTTAGAATGATTTATTCGCTCCTTAGATAGTATCTTTGTCTTACCTTCACCGTCTGGGAGGATTCTTTTTGTATTTGAAATGTTTTCTTAAAAAACATGTCTAAAAAAAAATCCTTCGTAGTCTTTCGATGCAAATAAATTTTTGTATTGTGTCCTTTAGAACCTTAAACACACTGTATTTTACACCGGTTTGTATCCGTTTCAATGTGAAAGAATTCGTAAAATATTTCCAAGCACACTTGAACCAGTCACAAACGACAAAGCAAAACTAGAGGAAAGATTACATCATAAACAACACTCTTTTATCGTTGCCGAAAAAACATGCAAACTAAAAAACAAAATAGTCCCAGAGCTAGTGGTTTCTTGATGAGAAAGATTTTTAAGAAAGTTCGACCGTAAACTGTTCAAGTGCATGGGAACAAAAAACTGAAGGCAGAAACTAACCTGAAAAATTGTACGTGTGTGGTAAGAAAGGAAAACATGTGCAATTTGCTAACTCCCCTTTTTTTTTTTTTTTGTTCACCTACTCCACCGCTTGGGGGCATGACCCATTGTGGTTGACTAAGCGGAAATCTGACATAAACTGAAATTTGGGTACCATAAAACCTAACTTTTGGCCATTCCACAAAGGTACACCGTGTATCCCTTTAACAATAGTGAACAATTTTTCTCCCTTCACTCCTGTTGAATCTCGATTTGAGACAGAAGGTGAGAATCTTGCCTTCAAAACGAGACCGTCGGGTCAACAAACCAGCGAGAGTGCACGGAGAAAAGATGTTTTAAGCGGCAAATAAAACATTAACACTAATAGCGATACACGGTGTAGAGAAAGGATTTTCGGAACTGAAATCATGTCGCTGTACATTAAGTTGCATCAATCCGTCTAATTGGGAAATACTAAGTCCTCTCCTTCCCCTCCTAGCATCCAATAAGCCATCCAAGAGAGTTACAAACCCCTCCCTTCCACCGACCTATCACTCTCCCCCCCCCCTCGGCATTTGTCTGGCAAATGTCCGAAAGGCAACCACCTAGTCAGGCCCGGCTGCCGGGAAACTCAACCGGGGAAAAAATTGGAGGTATCGGATGGAAGAGGGGTTTTGGAGAGGATCGAATCGAGGCGGCAAGGAACAAGAGAACGACGAGATCCGGGTCTGTACAAACGACCCCGACAATACAAGACCGATGGGCCGAAATGATGAATTCTAGGAAAGGGATCGCCGGGTCAACGGACGAGAATTCACAAGACAATACGGGTCCGAGTGACAATCAACACGGAGGCGGGGTGCGTTGTAAGGCCGAACTGACTTTTTCATGGAAAGCGTAGCTAGTCCGGAGAAGCAAGGGCGCCCGTACAGCAAAGGTCATCTCACAAATACGCTCCCAAGGACTCCGCGACTATGACAGAATCCCGGGGGCATCGTGAATGACGATCGATGGTCATGGGACGAGCGGGAACCAAATTCTACCAGCACCAAACAGCATACAAAGGGCAGTACAGAATCCAATGTCGATTCACAACGTTAAAGAATGTGATGACCGCACCAAGACCTGACGTCTACGCCAAGGAGACGTTAGCCCTCAGTTTCATGAGTTGGAGCCTCGAGTGTGTCATGGAATCATGGGGCAAGAGGCACGAGAATATCAGCCCTATCAAGCTCGTGTGCATTTTCGGCACATTTCTACTCTTAGGATTTCCGGGGCCTCATTCCACCACGTACGAACCCCTGCGTACAGGGAAGTGGAAGCGCACTTTAGTTCATCTCAAATAGAGGTGGAACGGCGAAGTTAGTCCGTTGCAACGGTGGCGGCTCCATGACATGGCATCTGTTCTATGGAGCTCCAGTGGAGGGGTACATTGTGGAAAGTCACGTAACCTTTGGGATTGGCTTTTAGATTCTGTTGTTAGCTGTCAGTAGGATGTTAGTTCATGCCCAAGAGACGGGAAGAGCATTTATTACGTTGGGTGAAATTTAGGCGGTTTCACGTCAATTAAGGACTTTTTGGCCGATTAATGTACCATAGGAGGACCTTAGGCTGCAAATCTTGCCGGAGCCAATCGCCTAACTTTTTGCCCTGAGTGTAGTACAACCTATTTTGTGTTATGTCAGTACGATAACAATTGCTGGTTGCTGATTGGCTTTTGGCATTGTTTTGACTTTGGCACCTGATGTAGGACAAACTTTGGTTGTATAAGGCACTTGGGGCTGAAGGAGACAGGTTGCTTTTTCAGTACTGTCTACGGAGAAAACCCCTAGAGAATCGAAGCAATCTTTCTGTTGGAGAACTGTTGCATTATGTCGTGGACTTTATTGCCATCTTTGTTTTGGATTGTCTTTTGTGGAAATCGTAGCTCGGGTGGGTGGTTGGCACTATCCTCTCTTTGGGCGGTTTGTACTTTCGCTATTTGAAACTAAGAAGAGTCTGGTCGGATCCGTACGGCGGAACCGAGGGGTGAGGGAGAATCATATTTGTATTCGAAATAATTTGGAGAGGTTTCCTCTTCTGAGTTTTGTCATCGTTGCACTCTGGGGTATGTGAGCTTGCTTCACCATTATCATTGATTTCTATCTTTATTTCTATTCTCTGGGGCAAGGTGATATTGTTTAATATGAAAGAGCCGATTTTTATTGTTTCTATATTTTTGAGTAGGAGTTATTTGCGCAATGTAGTGGTCGTCCCTGGTTGCTGTCATGAGTTCTTGTGGGCAAGATTTGACGACTGGCATTCTCATTTCCATTCTTTGGAGAGTGCTTAGGGGTGTAGCATTTAGTGGGCTTCTGGTGGATTAGCACTGTACTAAAAAAGCAACCTGTCCCCTTAGGATAAAGAGGATAGGTGCTTAGGGTGTGGTACTTTCATCAAGGGATTTAGCTCCTCTGTTCAGGTCAGCTAGGGGAGGAGGAGAAGTTCAGGATAGGGATCTTTCAGGTGTCAGTCCGGAAGAGCGGGAGTGGCAAGAAGCATTTGCACAAGAGGAAGAGTCACAGGTGCCCGAGGAATTCGTCTCCGTGGCCATAACCTTAAACATAGAGCAGTTTCTCGAGGAAATTATGCCTGAGGCTGTTACAGCTGAGACTTCTCCAAAACAACACGTGATGCAGCCCTCTCCTCCACCCCCTTTGTCTTTTCTCCCAAGAACTTCCCTACGTTGTAAGATGATGCCAGGGCTCGGGCCGCGGAGAAGATTGAGACACATACGTTATCTCCTAAAACATGTAGGAAGGGTTTGGCCCATAAGGAATCGGTCCCTGGTCACCCTCCCGAAGCAGGGCGCTATACGAGATCTAAGGCTCCGATAGCTGAGATGTACATGGATCCTACAATTTTGGTAGATCCTAACAGGCCAGGTCGCAAGGAAATCTTAGCCATTCACAATCTCCATGAGTTAAAGGTTAAACAGGAGTTGGTGGAGCGGGTAGGTAGAACCGATCGAGCCCGGATCGTATGCCTAGTGGGAGGTGTAGTGGAACTACTGAGTAGTTCGTCCGAGAGCGGCTCCTGAACCTCAGTCTGGGAGCAACAGGGGATGCCATAAACTTCACACCAGCAGCCCACACAATCTCAGGAAATTACAACCAGTAGACCGTCTAGGGGCAAGGAGACCTCTCGGGCTCGGCCGGGGAAGGAACCAGCAAGCCGGGGTTACCAGAGCCTAAGAGGGTGCACCGGTTCGACCACCAAGACAGCAAGGGCAGTTTTGCTCCCCGACCTAAAAAGGAGCCGTTCTTCCCTTCTGCCTCAGTCTCTCCAAGCTGCCTGTCTCCATCTGCACTGGTTGTTCGACCTTTCGAAGGGTTGCGGCGTTCGAGACCCACAGACCCCTAGGTATCGGGTTTGGGGATAGCCGATCTCTCGGCTTTCGTGAGCAGCACATAGAAGCTGGTTGATTTCTTTCAGTGGTAGAGTAAGGCTACGGTGGAGGTCAGACCCGTCACAATAGACTGGGATGCTCTTGAAGAGGAAAGGAAGAAGGCATTGGAACACGAACTGCTCCTCATTCAGGAGGCTAGACAGTGATCAGGAGGGATTCCTAGTGGACAGGTAGCTCCACTTTATAGGACACGTCCCTCTGCTGGAGGACAAACTCAAAGTCAGGCCACTCATCTTACGACGCAGGCTCCAAGGACTTCACCGGGACTTAGACCGAAATCTCCTCTTTAGCAGGAAGGGGAGGAAACAACAAGGTCTAATGGAGAGGGGTTGGGTGCAGATCTACCAGGTAATTTGGCAGCCGCTCCCACTGAGCGTTCTACCTTTGTCTCGGTGGAGGGATCTTCCACTATGGAGGCCGTGGTGCAACTACAACGCGACCGGAGACTACACATTTCCCTCTGACTATCCAATCCTCCACCATCACCACCTCACGGCTCCTCTCCGTCGCCATCCCTTTCTCCCGCTGCAACAGTTCGTGGGTCACCAGACCCGCTTGTCTTACCCTACAAACACATCCTAGTCTACTCACCTCCTCATAGGCGTTCCCTATCTTCCAACTCAGGAACTCCTACTCTCGAGACCTCCAGAAGGCGGCTTAGGAGACAGACACCTTTTCCTCAAATCCCCCAGTCGTCTCCGTCTCCGCCACCATGACCTCGTCTCCACATCGAATCGGTGGAGACAATTCTCACGGAGGAACAAGCCTCTCTTAGATATAGAGGAGCAAACAGACAAACATCTTCTTTAAGAGCAAGACCTTCCTCCACTGCTGTTGCTACTGCCCTTCTTATTCGAGGAGGGACCAGTTCGGATCCCGAGATTTCAGATCCCGCGGCATTTGTAGAAATCGATGGTTTCCCCTAAACTAATTTTCTGCAGGGAGAAGAGTGGTCTGAAATGAAAGATTGACTAGAAAATAAGGGGAGTGTAGAAATCGATGATTATTTTATTATTTTCTAAATCTAAATTGGAATATAAAAAAGAAGCCGAGGCAGTCTGCCTCTAACTTCTCTCTCCAACTCCCACACTTGTTGCAGTCACTGAGATGTTGGAGAGGAAGCTAGAGCCATGGCTACCTAGGCTATCCAGAGGTTTACGGGAAATAAATTAGTTGATTTACGGATAGGTAGGTTTATTTGCTAAAAAGAGTGTGTTGGCACCAGGATTTGATCCTGGTACCTACCGACCAGAAGAACGCCGGTAGGCGGTAGACTTATCCGTTAAGTCTAGACTGAAAGATACATATTTGAAGGTTTGATATTTATTTAAATGTTGCCACGTAGGAAAATTCATTTAACAGCGGATGTTTACGGATAGATAGATCCAGTTATGTAAAAGTACGGATTTCGGTATGGATAAGAAACGAGTACCGCGCATTTTGTTTCTTTTACGAAACAAATACCGCACAAGCATTTATGACGGCTACGATTGAAATCTGCATTCAATCGGACGGCCGAAAAGAAAGTCGAGATCACGGAAGAGATTCTCGGCGGTTTGTGGTCATCGCCACATCGGATGACACGTGGCACGGTTACGTTGGATCGCGGCATCTCCGAAGATTACGGGATCGAATCCGAATATGACATGTGTCGACATTTAGGCCATGTCGTACTGTATCCGTACATAAAGTAAAACGGCAACTGTACTTTTGTGTACGGCAGTGTAATATGATAGGTGCCGTACATCAATAGATAGAGTTTTAGAGAGAGATAGGACATAGAAAAAAATGGTAGATAGGACCCTCTCTCCCAGAGAGCTTCTGTACAAAAGGTCAACTTTGATCCTCCATAACTTACTGCTCAGGGGAGCAAATTCAGAGATTCTTTTTGCTATCGACTGAAGGGAGACTTCCCTTCACAGGGGTGAAATCGGTTAGAGTTTTTGTTTACCAGGGTAACGCTTATTTGTGCTGAAAGACAAAGGGATGAGGGTTATCTTAGAGGCTTCGTGTGAGCTACTTACTCTGAGGTCTTATGTAGGTCTCATAGTTGCATAACTAGTTTGAGGAATACTTAAGGGATAGAGGAGTTCAGCATCAAAAAATTGTACCAAAAAATCCAAAACAAAATAGGGTATCTGAGACGTTGAACCGGACTCTAAGAGATAATGTACGGACTATATTGGCCAACAAGAAGATAGGAAAAAGATTTTGGGCAGAAGCCACGAAATTTGCAAACTACATTAAGAAAAGAGTCCTTACAACGGCCGTAAAAGAAATGACACCTCATGAGAGATGGGTCGGAAGGAAACCAAATATTTCTCACCTGAAAGTATTCGGTCGTCAAGTTTACAGTATTGACATAGATAAGAAAAACTGGAAACTAGATGTTAAAGGGAAACCAAGATATTTTGTGGGATATGATGAGGAAGTCAAGGGATATAGAGTCTATGACTTAGCTAAACAAGATATCAATCTAGTAAAGCACCTTATTGTTATAGATGAAAAGAAATCATTTGATCCTTTCAAATACACCAAAAAAATAAGAATCAGTTTTGAATCCGAGAATGAGGAAGACTCGGATCTTCTCGGAAGGGACATGAGTGAAAACGTGATTGCAAATTCAGGGGATATCCAAGATGGGGGAGATATATCGGAATCTCCTCATATCTCTATACACTCCGAGGAGATAGAGGATGAGGAGTCGGAACATGCTTCTATGGATAGGGGAGCCGATGAGATAGTGAGGAGGTATTTGAGACTTCCCTCCATTCTAGTTTCATACTTTGAGGGAGGACGAATAAACAGCATGAGGCTACAGGAAAAACAGGCCGCTCACAAGGTAACTAAGCAGTATCGCCCTGATGAGCCTTAGTCATACTCGGAGGCAATGGACAGTCCGGAGAAAGACACATGGGTTAGAGCCATAAATGATGAGATGGCCTCCATCATGGAAACAAATACTTAGGAGTTGGTGGACTGCCCTCCAGACAAAATACCAATTCAGTGTAAATGGGTGTTTAAACTGGAACCGAACCTAGATAATACCATTGAGAGATATAAGGCTCGGTTGGTAGCGAAGGGGTTTACCCAAAAAAAAAGGAAACATTATGAGGAGATCTTTGCTCCGGTGGTTCGGTTCCCATCCGTAAGGTTTCTCCTCAGTCTAGCTGCAGCGGAAAACATGGAAATACACTTGATGGATATTAAGAGCGCCTTCCTCAATGGTGAGTTAGAGGAAAAAATATTCATATGGCAACAAGAGGGGTTTGTAGAGGAAGGAGAGGAGAGCAAATTTTGCAGACTCATAAAGTCCTCATATGAACTAAAGCACGCTCCCACACAATGGAATAAGAAACTAGATGAGTTTCTCACCGGTCTCGGATATATCCGGATCCGCTCTAACCATTCTATCTATATGTTTGAAGATGGAAATGGTGTTATTTTCAATGCAATTTATCTGGAGGACTTGGTAGTGTTAAGTAAGTCTATGGAAAAGATCAACAAGTTAAAGAAAGATCTTAGAGGCAGATTTGACATGAAGGATTTAGGGGAGGCAATACATATTTTGGGAATTCAAATGGAAAGAGATAGAGGTAAAAGGATCATCAAACTTACTCAGAAAGAAGTTATAGGAAATATGCTTGAGAAATTCCAGATGGAAAAGGCAAACAGTTGTACCACTCCCATAGACTTGAAGAAAGTAAATGATGGGAGTGTAAAAAGAGTGATAATCTTAGATGATTAGATGAGTCCAGAAAAGAGACAGTAAAGGAGTGATAATCTTAGATGATTAGATGAGTCCAAAAAAGAGACAGTTTATGAAGTCAATTCCTTATAGGCAGGTTGTAGGAAGCTTAATCTGCTTTATGAACTGTACTAGGCCAGACATAGCGGCAGCAGTTGGATTTCTCAGTAGGAGTCTTAATGATCCTAGGAAGAGAGATTGCGAGGCAAAGAGGGTCATGAGATATCGGGTGGGAACTAGGGATTTATGGTTGCATTTGGGAGAGAAAAATAGCGACATCACTACTTGAAGTGATGCTAGTTATGGGGATGAACTTATGAAAATATGCAATTCTGGGTATGTGTTGTATGTGGGAGAAGGTGCTTGTTGTTGAAGTAGCAAGCAACAAAAGGTGGTTGCTCAGTCCACTATGGGGGCTTAGTATATGGCCTCTTTTTATGCTGTGAAAGAGTTGATGTGGGTCAATTCCTTGTTACTAGAACTGGGGTATATGAACGAAGTAGTGCATGAAGTGTTTTGTTATAATCAGGCTTGCTTTGCAATTGCAGCCAATCAAAAACATCACTTTAAGGCTAAACATATAGACATAAGATTGAGTTTTGTGAGGGAAAAGGTTTAAAACAAAATTGTGAATCTTGTGTATAGGGCTGATGGGGAAATGGTGGCTGATATGATCACCAAACCTGTGCCCTCTCCCAAGTTAAAACATTTTAAAGGAAAAGTGTGGATTAAAAGAGAAGTTAAAATTAGACTAGAAAATAAGAGGAGTGATGAAAAACAATAGATTTACAAGGTATTTTCTAGGTTTTAATAAACTAAAAAAAAAAAAACATAGGCAGCCAGCCTCGACCTCCTGTCCCTAGCCCCCATTCTTGTTTTAGTCACTCAAGGAGAGAGAACGAGATGGAGCCATGGTTGCCTCAGCTCCACGAGCAAGACTAAGTAGTGACATAAGTCACTCTTAAACAAAAGGTGAGTTCGGCAGGACTCGAACCTCCGATCGGCAGAGCGAAATGTTGTCGTCAGTTATAGCCGGTCTGTCGTAGGAGTTCGTTAGAGTGCATAGGGTTTGATTTCTATTTAACAAAGTATAGGTTCATTAATCCGATTAACGGAATTACGGATAGGAAATATGGAAACGAGTTACATTACAGTACAAACATGAATCCGCACGAAACAAATGTACCGGACATTTGTTTTCAACAGCTAGTATTGAAAGTCGGTTTGGATCCCACGGCACGCAACATCGCCGAGATCACGGAATGGCCGCTCTGGACTTTTTTGGACGTAACATGATCTAGCGCCACGTGGCAAGATAAAATTCGAAAGCGAGAATCCTATGGAGTATGAGAACAAATCTAAAGGAGACAGACGCCCACTCCATGGCCTTAACGTACGCATGCCGTACAGAAAAGACATCGGCTATAGTACCTTTCTCTACTGTACAGTATTCAGATTGGTTCGTACATCAATAGATAAGGGTTGTGAGAGGGGTTTAGGCTTTAGAGGATAGAGGAGGTAGCCGTCTCTCTCGCAGGAAGCTTGTATATATATCGGCATCTTTGCCACTTAATAATTAATCGCTTGGTTGGGCGTTTCAGTGATTCTTTTTGTTATGGGCTCACAGTAGTCTAGACTGCACAAGGTGCACTCATATTGTCTTTTTGCCTACTTGGGTAGCAGTGGTCCTAGTTGAAGAAGGGTTTGTCAAAACCTATCTAGAGGCTTTTTGAACTTTGTAGTCCAATGATAGACATAGAAATTGCAAATTGCTCCTTCATCATGGCGGCCAACATGACTTGCAGCTCGACCTTTTCCCTCTCTCGTCGAGAGATCTTAGACGGAGTCGCCTCTTTCTTGGTCTACGTAGGAGAAGTGACTGACTTTGCCGGAAAGGCAAGAATTCCCTCGTTCTAAATCTGATTCTGATACGAGAAATTGTGATCTTTAACATGGCAACGGTGAAAGTAATGTCCCTTCTGTTGGCAATGGGTGCATGTGGCCGACTTATCAAGGCACATACGGGCATCGTGCATGATGTTTCCACATCGGAAACACAATCGTTCTCCAGTTTTAATGGGCGAGTTTCCCATGGCTAGCGTATTAAGAGGCCTATTGTTCGGCCATAGGTTGTTAGATGGGGAAATTGGGGAAGCAACTTCCGAATGATCATGAGTTTCCCACCAACACGATTGCATCTCATATTCAACCGCATATTGAGCGGCTTGATCAAAGGTGAATTTGAGTCCGTAAGTCCGTGTGAGATGACTTTGTATTAATCTTTTTGAGTGATCGGGAAACTGTCCAAAAAACTTTTGAACAGTTTCAGCATCAAACATTAGGTACGGTAAAGCTTCTGGCATATTCTCCCTGCGAGCACGTAAAGAAGGGGCGGTTTTACCAGGTTTACGTGTGAATTTCATCAATTCCTTCACCTCATCTGGTTTTACATCCTATATTTTGTTTCTAAGATATAAAACATGACAAAAAGCGGATCCCGCAAAAAGATTATCATCCCTGGTCATGCTGGGACAGTAGCACGCGCGGTTACGGCATATTGCCGAGGAATTCTCGAGACGGCGAGAACAAGAATATTACCCTAGGCATGTAGGAGCTCAGGAAAAGCATCCTGGTATAGGATATCCATTTGTCATATGACCTCTGATGTACCAACAAAAGTAGGGGGAAATTCTATCATCGCGGGTATAGCATCATATTTCTGGGGATATAATGTAATGGTCAAACCTCTAAGGTACCGACCAAGAAGAGAGAATGCTACACGAAGATCAAATCGATTCCAATAGCGAAATGCCAAATCACGCATTTTGGTATCATATAGCATACGGATATGGGATAAAGACATGGTTTCCTCCATCTCTTAAAAGCAAAATTGCATCCTCCCTATGGACCCCTCCAAGGGGGAAGCCATGTCGTCAAAAGAAGAATGCACCAGTGGTTCTAAATTTGAACTAGCAGGGAATCCAAAGAGAAAGGCTTGAAAAAAATATCCACTTCTAATTCGTCTTCGGTCCCCTCTAGGTGGGACCTAGATGAAACTGACAATACTGATGAGACTGTGGTCAATACTAACCGGACTGACGGAGATCTAGTGGCCTCAACCGAAACTGGTGCGTCCGTAGACTCGGAGAAACTAGAAAGATCTAACTGCGGTGGACGGAAAACTGTCCTGCCGCGGGTAAATCTAGATTGATAACGTAAGTTATCCCAATCCGTAGGCATAAACGAAGAGAAAATCCTCGGTTATGACTAGAAAGTTCGGAACGGCCTAACCGAGGTGCGTCAAATGACAAGCCAATCCACACAAAAAGTCCATAGCAAGACCCGATGGTCAGATCTAGCAAAAAGCCGAAATACCGAAACCTCTACCCTGAAAACAACGGGACAAGGCCGAAGGGCCACATCTATAAAAAAAAGCAGGAGCTATCCAAACACCTTTCGGTGCAGATCTACAGTGTCACAGACAGAAAGCATCTATACAGTGCTACCCACGGCAAAATCTAGTAAGAAATTCCACTCTAGATAGTCAAATGAAAACCTCAAGGCCACTCACGACCACATAGCATACAAGGAAAGCAGGAAAAATGCAAATGCTCAATGAGAAAGGTCCGTAATGGAACCAATCCACACCGATCCCCTACACAAGTGTCCACACTATAACGTGAAGCTCTTGCACCCGCAAGTCATTGAAATAATTACAAAACCGGATTTTGTATGGTCTTTATGAATAAAATCTGCTCCGGTCCCAAGTAATCGTGCCCAAAACCACAACTCAACACCAAAGCAATTAGTATCTTGCTAAGGTATGCGTGTCAGCGCTATGCCACGCTAAACCCAACTATAAAACAGTGATAATTTTAGGTTATAATTCGTGCAACACTAATATATTAAATATATATTTTGTTTTTCTAGGTGTTCTGAATGATTTTATTTTGTAGAAGGAAAGGATGAAAATATCAAATCCCACAAAAACCAAATATCAACTAGATAGCAAAAGAAGTTGCAACAAGGAAAAAAAAGATACGAAATATAGGGGAAAATTACAATAAAACACGAAATACGGTAGAATTAGGCCACATGTTTCCCAAACCCTAATTCCACGCTGCAAATACCAAGAATCTGCGACCAAAAAATAGTATGATACTGACCTAGGATTAAAAATAACAAAAAACGAACCCTAAATCTGCAAAAACCCTAATTCTGTAACCAAAACCCTAAATCTGCAGCTAAACCCTAATTCTGCAGATTAACCCTAATTCTGCCACAGAATTTAGGTCAGAATCTGCAGCCAAGAAATAGGGTGGGATCACGATATAAGACAAGGATTGAAAGCAAGAAATAAGAAACCAAAAACAAAATGTTTTTTTTTATATAAATTATAATTTATATTTTTAATAATTTATTTTAAAAGAGAGACTTTTGCCTTTTGGACAAGAATATTAAGCCAAGAGGTAGCCACTAGGCTCTCTGGTCTTTATCACATTCTGTACAAGAGTTATCTCAGCATGGCAGTGAAGCAAGAAATATTCCTAACTAAAACAAGGGAAAATCCAATTAGGTCAAAAAATACACTCCAAGCCAACCAAAACACAAACAACCACAAAAACACAACCAAACCGTTCAGCTGCCCGAAGAAGGCACAGCTAGGTCCCGATGTGTATTGCCACGGTCTCCACTCCAACACTTCCACCAAATGACAAAGCTTGGAGGAAAACCTTCCGGACGTGGCCTTAGGCCGTGTGGATTAAAAACGTGGGCGGAGATACAAGGGCAAATATTATTAACCTATCTAGCCTCTATGGCTAGCTAGCAATAAGAAAGAGAACGCTTGAGAAATCGGTGAGAGAGAGCAAGAGAAAGCTTCGCCACCAAAAAAAAATTCTTGTCCAAAAGCGAAATTCTCTAAGTTCGAGAATTAGCCTAAGTAGGGACTAAGCTACGCCTAGCGTGGAACCAACCTAAGTCTAGCCTACTTTACGTGAATGAAACAACTTAAGATGTTTGCCAATAGGCAGCCAACATCGTCTGCCGCACGTCTAACACAATCCACCATCCAAGGGTAAAAACCCTCCCTAACAATAAATATGCGCAAACCTACATGGGTTCGCGACTTAAACAAATGAAGGTATATTGAAGCGTCGATAGTCTTGCTGAAAATCACGCTGCTTCTCCCAAACGATATTTCGCGTCTATAATCTGAAATTGCATACCTACGCACGAAACGAAACATATCGCACAAAATTAGTATATGTTCAACGAAACGTGCACGCCAATCGCGTACACGTCACAAATAGATGAATCGACGATATGGTACCAATGGAAATATGAAACTCAAGCGTGCGAATGGACTTCAGAGGTCGCAAAAGTCAAAATTTTCAAAATTTGAGTAACCGACGCCTAACCAGGTTATGTCACGCTCCAAAATTGTTAACCGTTAACCAACCGGCGTTTACGAAAATAAAAGTTAACCGAAACTCGATTTCTCGCGACTAACCGTACGCGCCCGTAACCGAAAAAGTACAAAAAAAAATCTTAGTTTTTCATGACATATGAATAAGCCAATAATTACGGTTTGTCGCGTTCCTTAAGATTTGCGAAATGAATAGTGTTACTACCGTGTCAGAATTCTGATGCTAATCATGATGTAACGTACTTCCACGATACCAAAGAGTACAAAGTACAATAATGATGGATTGTAGGGACAGTACAAAATTTTCATTTTTTTTTGGTTTTTGGTTAACCAACTGTAACCGAATTTTTTTTCTGGTGAATCGACCGCCCGCAACCGCCCAACCCCTAAAATTTGGCAACCGAACCCGTTCTAGATCCGGCGCGGGCGATCGGTTAACGATCGGTCACGGTTTCAGTTGCCCGTTTGCGACCTCTGATAGACATCCTGCTTACGTGCGGAAATCATGCGTGGATGCATGATATCGTGCGCGTGCGTCAAATATCTCGCGTGCGTGCATGCATGATATCGTGCGCGCGCGTCAAATATCGCTCGTCCGTGCTAAAAATCGTGCGTGCATGCAACGATACGATGAGGCATGAGAGCCTATTCAAATGATGAACTGGAGGCTATTTAAATTATTTTTTGGATTTTATGGGTTGTGCGTCCATTACCTTTTAAGTTAGTCAACCTTGTTTGGTGGAGTCTCCCGTGTGTCAAAAATCTTTTTAGTTATGGCCCCACAGTGATATGCAAACTAATGCTATATCCTGTTCCAAAATATTCGCAAATGTTGTGTGGTAATTCAAGTAGCCCTCCTTCAAGCGAAAAATGAGGTTCTTATTGAAAACCGAATGTTTTCCTACCAATCTATGTATAAATACATTTTTACATAAAACATGTTTATTATAGATTTTTTCTGAGATTCTTCAAACTTTTAGGCAACAAATTTGACCGCACGATGTTTTGTTTTTCCGCATCCGTGACGAAATATCTCATCCATCCAATTTGTGACAACATCAGCCACAAACTCGATATGTAAAGTTGATACACGTTGAAAAGAGAGATGGGATCAAAGCGGATGATTGATGAAAACCTTACAAGTAGTAAAAACCTTGTGCCTTTGGAAGGAGTGGATTCAAATCCACTAAAGCTGACAAGAAAATCTTTGACGGGTGATGTCATCTAACGCTCCGCTTGCCATCTATTGACCTTCGTGAAAATGACTTTGCATTTTAAAACATAATAAAGTAGTGCGTACTATGATAAAGCAAGCACGTACATAATCTGAAATTTAATACGTGTGTACAACTCTTAAAATCGTTTGTTCGTACAGATATTACATCAAAATTTTGGGCTTGAAAAATCTTTGACGATTCTCAATGTGAAGACAAGCCTACATGATACCGACTAGAATAAAGCACGTAGGCGAGAGGTACCTTGCTGGCAAGACCTGATTAAATATTGTTCAAAATATTACTGCCAGTAAACATATTTTCGTATAATTACTCGCATTTCATGATAGACAAAACCCTCATTCATGTGTTTTTGCAAAATTCTACGACCTCCTTCGATCTTCTCTCCTACTCCCTCTTGTTAGCGTGAAACAAGACAATATTGGTATGAAATAAAAAAGCTCTAAATTTTATTTACTTAGGGTATAGTTACATCAGACGAAAAGTGAGGTTTAATACAGAATTTTGTACTTGCCCGTACCAAGCCGTACTATATTATCGTGAGTTTCTTGAAAACAACATTACAGAATTTAAGATTACGATTCTCCAAGTATCCGGGAGAAAACATTGACCGTTCGATTACATTTTGGTCTTCATCTGCGAAGCAATCGCTCCATCCGCCTCTGTATTGGTGAACCCACCTCGCGGAGGTGGGTTCACCAATACAGAACCAGTCAATTCGTTACACCTGGACGATAGACACGTGCGTCGATGAAAAATGAATATTTTCACACGTCCCCAAAGTCACGTGCCTTCGGACAAGGTGACCGTAAAATCTTTTCCGAAAAGAAATACGGTTTTTTCCTGAAAATCAGCAGAGTGAAGAAGATCTTTGAGGTACATTGACGCGGTACACTTGTGAAGTACACGTACGTAAAACGCAAGTACGGATTTCCATACGAAAATGGTCGGTTTCCAAATCTTTGACGATTTTAGAGATTCGATCGTCAACCTACGTGGTGCCACTCAAATCATAACACGTATATAAAAACCTATTTACAGACGATACGCGATGTAACCGAGGCCTCTGTAATACAGAAATTTTGCTGTCCGTACTATTACAGAGACCTCCTGATGTAACCATACCCTAAAGTACGCTAAATGTTTCTGAACGTTATTTGAGGTACCCCGCTCAATACGGTTCATAACTGTAATTTAGTGCCCTTTTAAATAGTGTGGTGTACGGACTGTCACATCCGTACTATTTCGTACCTTTTTAAATATAAAAGTACAGAAATATAATAATATTTAATTGCGTAAATATTTTCCGGCATACGCGGATGTCAAAAAAACGCGACGGCGTACGATTTGAACAATTTCGCACATCTACATGTTTTAGTGTGGACATATTATGAACCGAATTTTTTTACAAAGCAGTTTACAAATTAGAGTTAATGATAAATTAGTATCATTGTGTACCCTAAAAAACCCAATTTACCGTAAAGTACGCTGATTGTTTCATTACGCTATCTATTTTATTACGCTAACAGCGATTCACTTGCTTCATTCACACCGGAAATGGATGATGAATAAGATGAGGAAACGAATGTCCTTTCGTTTTGTTTGGACGTGAAACGCCCTTAACGTCATCTCACGTCAACTAAAACGTCGCGATGTGAATCATGTTGACGTACGACTAAGCGCCTAATGATTCAAATCCCTCCGTACCAAACCATCGTACAACGGAAATTTCGTTACAGTACGGATGAATCATTCGGGATGCGACTTCATGTTTTTTCAAAGTCGGATTTTTGCATTCGAAAAGGGTCTCCGAAAAAAAGGATGACTTACCACAGTTGTCAAGTTTTGACGCACTTGACCATATGTTTTGTCCGTCGCTACGCTCCAAATCGTATATTTTCTCTGTCGCTACGCTCCAAAAAGGTTGACAGCCGAGCAGTCGGTCACTTTGGCGCCTCTGTTTTTGTTTTTTTGCGAAATGAATGGTACGGGATCATTCATTTTATCATCTCATTCATCATCCATTTTCGGTGTGAATGCAGCAACTGTGTAGTTTTCACGCAATTATTATACTTTGATGGTCTTATCATCGTTGTTTTGGAAATAAAATTTTCTTCTTATTACGAATGATTATAAAAAAAAGGGCTTGTAAACCATGATTGTGGCGTTGTTGCTGTGACTACTATTTTCCTTTTTCCTCCAATCTTTTTGTTGAATTATCCTCAACCATAAAATTTAGTGTTCATGTAGTTTTTAGATGTTGCCGTCTATTACAATTGTTGACCTCTATCAGCCATCTAGCTAATCGACTAAGTCTTTAGTCAAGATTCTACAATAAACAGATGTTCCCCATCGTAAGGGAAGTGCCTTAGTTGAGTTGAGGAATGTAGAAATCATAAAATATCTCATCATACAATTACCCAGAAAGCAATATAAACAAATGAATCAAATTCAATGTGCTCGCAATACACCAAAAAGTTTGAGAGAATATAATGAAATAGATACACAAAAATATAAGTCAACGATATTACAAATAAAGCCCGTGTAAAGTAAAATGAAGACTCAACCACAAAACTTGAAATGGAAAAAACACCTGGGTAAAAAGAGAACTAAAGAAAAAAAACATTTAATAATTATAAGAGTTTAGAGAAAATGGAATAATTATAAAGGACAAAATAGGATTAAAGCACTAACCACAACAAGTATGAAACAACGTTAAGAAAACAAGTATCTATTTGATAAACAATTGAACAAGACTAGCCACAAACAGAAAGACACATATACGAGATGACTGCGTATATACAAGCTAATGTTGTGGATATGAACAGGGTTCTATTGAGGTATATCTAGAAAGCCCCCCTTATAATCTTCCACGGTGTTTCGTTGAAAGAGGCTCGCAGCTTCTACTCGTTGAAGGGAAATCGATACTTGTTAGCGATAGAAAGTACTAAAACAACTCAAAATAGACGACAAAGAAGACCGAGACTCTCCATTCAAAAGATTTTTGTAAACAATTGTGAAAGAATATGTCCAATAACTTTTCCCAAAACTGTTAGAATCAATATTGTAATCGGCTTCGTGGCCTATCGCGCGACCGAATAGTTTGTCTTTTGTTGTCAATCGTGTGGTCTTGTTTTTGTCTTTGTATTTTTCGTAGTTTGTTTCGTAGATTCCCGGTCTCGCGTAGATTCGGTTTTGCGACGACCAGGTATAGATGTTGTTTGGTGTGTAAGGTTTGTCGTTAGTTGATTTTTGTGTGTACGTATTGTAGTACTTTAGTACTACGCAGTTTCATGTTGTTTCGTTTTTTGGTTTGGTAGGCGCTTTGTGCGCACTTTACATTTGGTCTTGATATATAGTTTGAAGAAGTGACGTGACGTCTGGTGTAGTATATCCTGCAGATTAGTGGGAGGGAAAAATACACTTATTATGGGAGAAAATATCTGTGAAATATATTGGCTTTCGTGGACAGTTCTCTCTCGTGTGAATTATCTAAATGCTTCTACTGTAAGTCTTGCTCTCTGATTTTGTGTAAGATCCTATCAAGTGGTATCGGAGCGAGTGTGCTCCTTTGAGGGGTAAAACGGTGGCTAGTTTGGTCGCCATGGGGAGAAAGAAGAAAAATACCCCTTCTCCTACGATGCCTTTTTCTTCTACGATGTTTCCACGACCTCGGGATCCGGATCCTCCGGATCCATCCGAATCTGAATCATCTTCAGATCCGGAAGTAGAAACTCCATTTGCCTTGACCGGCAAAACTTTTGAGAAGGCCGTTCCGATCGATCCGATCGAACAAAAGAAGGAGAATGAAGGGAAAAAGAAGGAGGGAGATGACGCGATGGAAGATTGTCTTCAAAAACTGATGGATGGTCTTTTTCGATATGTGGATCTACAGATCTCGGAGACGAACCGTGTCACGAGAACTCTATTTTTCGGAGATCCCATTCCGACACAAAGCGTCATTGATACGGAAGGAGATGAGGAGGAGATGAGGGAATCGATTCGAAAAGGGAAACTACCCATTGATGACGATTCCGATATTGATGATTGGAGTGAAGGGGACGAGCAAGTTAAATCTATGTCCGGAAAAATTGTCATCTTCAATGGAACGAATTATCAATCGTGGAAAATATATATCAAAGGTCAATTTAAATTAAAACGACTTTGGAAGGTGGTAAAAGGGGTGGACAAGATGCCTACCTCGGATCGGAGAGCTTATCGCGTGTGGACGAAGAAAAATCTTTCCGCCATCAACGGTTTATTTCAATCATGTAGCACTTCGATTCACGATTTATTTCTTACCTGAAGATTCGTATATGATTGTTGGGTGGCCCTTGGAAATCATTTTGAGAAGAGTCTTCAAAACAAGGGGCAACATATTTATACCGATTATACATCTTTCAAAGTGAAACCAAACAAATCTATTGATGAGGCCGCAAAGAGATTTAATATTATTATTGAGCAACTCGCAAATTTGGGGAAATTTATTGAAGAGAATGATAAAGCATCGGTCTTCACCCATGCCTTACCAGAGAAAATGATACACTTAAGGGACATTCTCTTATCCACGGATTCGAACACCTTGGACTCGATCATTACATTCCTCAAATCGACCGAGGCGAATGGCCTGAGCTCATCGAGGGCAACCTAACCAATCGGTTCCCTTAATGCGACAACACCGAAAACGCCCGTTCTAAATTATTTTCGGGGAAAAGGAGGAAAAAGAGGGGGAAATCCGAGAGGAAGAGGGGGAAGAGGACACGAAAGGGCCGAGGGATCTCCTTCCCAACCCGGATATTCAGATCTGACCAATATTGCCTGTTTTCAATGCGGCAAACTTCGTCATATGGCGGCTTTTTGCCCGGATAAAGAGCGCCAATGTCACTTTTGCGGGAAATGGGGTCATATAAGCCCCCAATGTTACTTGAAGGCCGAAAATGGAGGCGGCGGTGGAAGAGGAGATCGCGACGGTAGAGGAGACGGCGGCAGCCGATACGGTGGTGGCGGCGGCTGTCGTCTTCGTGGCCGCGGTAGTCGCGGCGGCCGCCATGGAAGAGTAGGAGGACATTTTTTGGGCGACGACCAATTTGAAAGAGGAGGAGAGGCGCAAATATTTTCCGCCCTTAACCTGTCGTTTGACTTGTTGATAGGTGCTACGGTACACGAAAAGTAGTGGATCATCAATTCTGGCGCGTCACACCATGTTTGTACGGAAGTGTCATTTTTCCACGACTTGGGCCAACTCACGGTATCGAAAAAAATAACTATCGCAAGTGGACAGATAATTTCAATCGGTACAATGGGTACTGTACGGTTGAACTTACCAAATTTGGATTTACATGGCGTTGAAAAATTGACGCAAATCGAATTGACGAATGTTTTGTACCTATTTGAAGGTTTAGTGAACCTTCTCAGCGTGCCACAAATTTAGCAAGCGGGCTGGAGCGTCCTTACGTACGGAGACTCCACAATAAAAATTGTACGACCGGATGGTGTACAAATAGGCGAAGGTGAAGTGACGCAATTTATGCACAGTCGTTTAATATGGCGTCGGCCTAAATCCCCCCCAAATTCCGCCAATATTATTTCGCAAATCTCAAAATTAAAAGGCGATTTAACTTTGTGGCACCACCGGATGTGTCACACATTCGAGGCGAGTTTACGACGGATGATTAAAAATGGGAGTGTAAGGGGATTAGACTTGGCGTCGGGAGAGAAAATTAACGGGTGCGAGGGATGTAGTAAGGGGAGACAAATCCGAAAGTCGAATCCGATCAAGGATCCAACGCATAGATCTAACCATTCGCATGATCTTGTGCATATTGATTTATGTGAGGAAGTTAAACCGGAGACAATTGGTGGAAACAAATATATTATGGTGGTGGTGGAGGACTTCTCTCGCTTCACATTGGTAATATTACTAAAACACAAATTCGAAGCATTTTTACGTTTTCAAAAGTGGCATGTGTTTGCCAAAAGGCAATGTGAGAGAAAGTTAAAACCTATTAGATCGGATAATGGAGGGGAATTTCTTGCATTTGATCCATATTATAAAGAGTGGGGAATTTCTCACCAATATACCACATCCTACTCATCGGAATCAAATGGTATTGCGGAGAGAAAGAACTGCAATCTGCAAGAGATGGTACGATCCATATTACACGGATCTGGGAGGGGTTTTCATTTATGGGGCGATGCGATTTTGACGGCGAATTATATTTGCAATGGAGGATTTCATCGATTTCGGGTGATAAAAATCCATACGAATTGTGGAATTGACGAAAACCTACTCTTCACCACATTCGGATTTGGGGTTGCCGTGCATCGGTTTATATTCAAGCACAAAAGAGAAAGGGTAAGTTTGCATCCAGGAGTTGGAGTGGTTATTTCGTTGGATATAGTTTGAAAGGGAGTCTTTATCGAGTTTATGACCCGATTCGAAATATCATTGAGGAATCAAAGAATGTGGATTTTCACGAGGATTTATTATCCACAATCTCGATCGGCTACGCGTCACTCTAATCTTGATTTTCATGAGGAATTTGATATTGGTGACGTTAATGACGTTGAGGGTTCGGATTCGGAAATTGATCCGAAATCCACCTCCAATGTTAAGTGGGGGAAAGGTAAAATTGTGAAGAATGTAAATTTTGGTAACATTGGTGGGGATTCACGAAGCAAAAATTCCCGAATGTCTTCGGACATGAGGAAATCACTGTCTTCTAAATCAAGTGATCCAAATATTATTGAGGAGGAACCGGCGAGGGAGGAGAAAGAATTCAAGTCGAGGAGGAGTATGCGTGAAAAGAGGGGAAAGAAACCGGCTCGTCTTTCTTTTGATGTTACGGGAAATGTGGAAAATTTGTATTATTTTAGCTCCGCGGAGAGGGAGGATGATTTTCTTTTATAGCAATCATTATGTAAAAACAAGCCAAGCGATCCGCAATCGTATATGGAAGCACGAAAATCATGCGATTGGGAGAAGCATTGGAAACCGGCTTGGGAAAGAAAACTTCAATCAATTATTGACAACCGTACTTTTGAGAAGGTAAGCCTACCAGAGGGTAAAAAGGCTATTGATGCAAAATGGATTTTTAAAACCAAAACTGGTGCATCGGGGGAAGTAGTAAAACATAAGGCTCGGTTAGTTTGCAAGGGCTTTCAAAAAAGGGAGGGAATAGGTTATACAGAGACATATCCACCAGTAGTTAAGTTTGATTCATTGAGGATGATTATTGCTGTTGCCGCTGCCGGCAAGATGCACATTCACCAAATGGACGTAGAGACGGCGTTCTTAAATGGTGACTTAGAGGAGGAGGTTTATATGAAAGTTCTAGAAGGAGTAGTGTCGAAGGAGGGGAAGGTATGGCGGCTGCGAAAGTCCTTGTACAGACTAAAACAGGAACCGCGGACTTGGTATTTGAGATTACACAAGGTCCTAACCGAATTTGGATTTGTACGAACAGTTTCAGACTTTGGAGTTTACATAATAGGTGAGGGGGAGGATCAAATCATATTTTATATCTACGTGGATGATTTATTGATGATGTGTGACAAGTTGAGGTGAATCGCGGAATTGAAGCAGTACTTGCGTCTACACTTGGGGACGTACGATATATTCTTAAAGTGGAAGTTTTGAGGTACTATAATTGAGATATTAAATTGTCGCAAGCACAATATTGTAAAAAAGTAGTAACAAAATTTGAAATGTTGGATTCTAAGCCGGTTTTGACATCACTAGATTCCAAACTTCAATATCGCAAATTTGAGAAGGAGGAAACTATCCACGTGCCCTATCGTAAGGTCGTTGTAAGTTTAATGTTTTTAAGTGTGGCCAAGCGACCAGATATTTCAGCCGCAGTTTCTGTCGTGAGCCGATTTTGTCAGGCTCCTAAAAAGATTCATTGGGAGGCTGTGAAGAGGATATTTCGTTACCATGTAGGTACTGTCAAGATTGGTTTATTATTTCGATCAGAATGGACATCTTTAGAGTGCATGTGATATTGTGACGCATATTGGGGTTGAGATTTTGACACACGAAAGTCAATGCCTGGATATACTTTTGTTTTTGGTGGCGCGACAATTTCTTGGAGGTCGCGACTCTAACCAACTGTCGCATTATGTTCGACCGAAGCAGAGTATATGGCAACGTGTCACACATCTAAAGCGTCAATTTGGATCAAGGAGTTACTTGGAGAATTGGGGATTTCTATTGGCTGTATGAAATTATTTTCTGACAGTATGAGTTTGATGGCGTTGGTGAAGAATCTTGTCTTTCACAAAAGGACAAAACATATCACGATTCAATGGCACTTTATACGTGATTTGGTTGCCACGAATGTAACTATAAAAGCGGATTGAAAGTGTTCGTAAATGGGTATTTAAATGTTAAGAAAATAGAGGTTTGAATTTGATAGACGTCCGCGAAAGAATCGCACGATTTGGAGTTATATTTTTAAAGATAAAGCAATTGTTGTATTCAGGCGACAACGCAAGGTCAAAATAACGAGTGGGTGTTCATTGTTACGACTTAAAGGTCAAACTAGCCACGGAATTAAAGGCGTACGTTTATAAAGTACCAAACGAAATCAATATTTTGTTTGGTACGCACATGGTTCGTTTCGTACAATTTTTAGTACGAAACGTCACTTTCACTTTATGGAATTTCGTAGATACTTTCACGTGCGAAATTTGCGACGCACGTTCGTGCGAAGTCGCGTTTCGTTTGGCGTGCACTTTTGCACGTAAATGTTACGTAGTGAAACGTAGCGTTTGATAAGTTAGAAATGCTACGTAGTTAGTAAGAGATGTAGAAATTAAAGGTTATTTTAGTATTTTCTAGGTTTTGTTAAATGCAGAAAAGAAGCAGAGGCAGTTTGCCTCTAACTCCTCTCTCTAGCTCCCACACTTGTCGTAGTCACTGAAAGTTGGAGAGGGAGATAGGGCCATGGCCGCCTATGCTATCCTGACGGGGATATATATTAGGTTAGTAGATTTTACCAAAATAGATTTGACGGGCCCATGATTTGTACCGGGTACCTAACGTCCGTCAAAGTAACTAGTAGTCGGTAGCCTTAGCCAACTAGTCTAAACCAGAGATGTATGATATAGCGTATGATAATTATTTAAATGTTTACACATCGGCTATTTTCATTCAAAGGGATATTTAAACATAGATACAGTTTGTAATGTACGGCGTACGACACATCCGAAACGGATATCGCACATTTTGTTTCAAAGGCGAAACAAATAGTGCGCAAGTATTTATGACGGCCACGATTGTAATCTGGCTTGATCAGACAGCCACGAAGCATGCCGAGATTACGCAATAGGTTTTTGGCGGTTTGCAGTCAACGTCACATCATTCGCCACGGGGCACAATCACATTGGATTACGGCATCTCCATGGATTCCAAGAATGAATCCAAAAATGACATGTGTCGACTTTTGGCCATGTCGTACAATGGCCGTACATAAAGTACAACGGCACGTGTACCTTTATGTACGATACACTATTATAATTGGTGTCGTACTTCAGTAAATAGAGTTTTAGAGAGAGATAGGACTTAGAAAAATTTGATAGACTGGACCTTCTCCCCCAGAGAGCTGCTGTTCAAAAAGGTCAACTTTGACCTTTCATAACTTACTGCTCAGGAGAGCAAATTCAGAGATTTTTTTTGCTATTGACTCACGGGAGTCTTGCCTTTACAAGGGTAAAGGTGGTCAGAGTTTTTGTTTGCAAGGGTGGCAGTTATTCTTGCTGAAACATAAAGGGGTCAAGGTTATCCTAGAGGCTTCGTGTGAGCTGCCTACTCTGAGGTCCTATGGAGGTCTCAGAGCTGCAGGTTATGGGCCCACCATCTAGGGTGCCCATATTCAATGGAGCTAGCTTCATATACTGGGAAAGTTTGATGAGAGGAGCTCTATGTGAGAAATAGTTTTGGGGAATAGTGAGTGGACAGGTGAGTCGTTCATCTAGTCTTGGGATACCTCCAGGGTTTAAAGGAGGTAGATTCACTAGAGATGCAGATCTATCTTCAACAGAGGATATAAAGGAAGGAGAGATGGTGGACAAAGGAAAGGAGAAGGAGACTATCACACCAATAGCAACCGGTTCGACATTCATGTCACCTATTCCGAGAAACGAGGAGAATGATATCAATACCTTGGACTACAACAATATGGCGGCTAAGCACTTTATCCTCCGCCATCTTACTCAAGGGCTTGCATCTCCCCATTTGCGGGTAGAGAGGGCATCCGATCTTTGGGTGGCTCTCATAGAGATGTACCGAAGTGGTACGATTCAGCAACAACAGTTGGCTAATCGGAAAATTAAGGAGTATGTATACAAAGGGGGAAAGATGTTGGATTTTTGCAATGAGCTTGCTACACTTTTCATGGAACTAGAAAGTGCTGGAAAAGTATTTAGTGAAAAGGAAAAGGTTAACTATTTACCGATGAAGTTACCCGATGAGTTTGAGAATATAGTCAACCGTGTGCACGACTTGGCGGACTCAAGGTGGATTTGGAATTCAGTGGTAGGGATTTTTTTCGTTCGAGAGAATACAATTGAGATCCGAAGGGGAGGAAAGAGTGGGCAAGCTTTGGCAGCTGGGACCGATTGGAGAAACAATGATTCCAAAAAAAAATAGGCTGGAAATTATCGACGGGAGGGGCAAAAAAATCAGACCAAGGAGTTTGGACGAAGGACTCCCAAGGGTTTGTGCCATTTTTGTAAGAAACTAGGGCACTATATGGCTGAATGCACTAAGTTAACCGAGCTGCGGTTAAAGGAGGGGCAGACCGGTGGATCCTCGAGCGGAAAGAAAAAGGCCCTTGTGACATAGGTACATGAGGCGGAATCCGAAGACGAGGGCGATAAACTCCTATTGGATAAGGAGTTGGTAGCGAAAAACGAGGTCGAAATTCCACGAAAGCAGAAATGTGCTTTCGGTGGATTGAAAGGTGAAGAAGGCTGGATTGTAGATTCAGGTGCAATCATGCACATGTGTAAAGATAAGCACCTGTTCACTAAGATAAGAAAGATTCCCACCGTAGAGATAGAGTACGGGGATGGGAGGATAGTCACTACTACTCTTGTAGGATCGGTAGATCTAAAAGTGTTAGTAGAAGGAAAGACATCTATAGTTACATTCTCCGATGTATTGTTTATTCTAGAGTTGAAAAAAAACCTCATCTCTACGTCTGTATTAGATGATAAGGGTTTTGATACTAGCACTAAAAAAGGAGTCTTTACTGCTAGTTTGGAGGAGGAAGTTTATTTCACTGCTGAAAAAGGTAGCCAAGGGATGTTTAGGCTGATTTTAAGCAATGAAAAGAAGAAAATTTATTATGTTGGTGTTCATGATATAATGTTGTGGCATAAGAGGCTTGGGCAAGTGAATCTAGATAAGTTAAGAGAAATGAAAAAGATGGGAGTAGTGGAAGAGAATCAGTTCGGTGAAGGTGAGAATCTAACTGATTGTAGTGGATGTGCTTAAGGTAAAGCACACAGGTTACCCTTCCCAAAAACTGCCACCTATATGGGAGAAAAGATTATAGATTTAATACACACAGATATTTGGGGGCCACCCAGAGTGCCATCACCCGGGGGAAAGAGATTTATGATAACTATCACCGATGATTGGTCTCGGTTTCCTGGGTGTATTTTTTGAAAAATAAGTTAGAGGCTCAAGAATGTTTTAAACAATATAAAGCATGGAGTGAAAAACTCCATGAAACCTCAATCAAGAGAGTAAAGAGTGACAATGGTGGAGAGTATACCTCTAACCAGTTTAAGGATTTTCTGAGAGAAGATGGAGTGCAACACCAAAAGACAGTTCATAAAAATCTTGAGTTGAACGGTGTAGCTGAAAGATTTAATAGAACACTAAGTGATAGTGCTAGGAGTATGCTGTCAGATAAGAAGATAAGAAAGAAGTTTTGGGCTGAAGCAATGAACTGAGCAAATTATCTCAAAAATAGAGTTCTTACTTCTACAGTAAAAGGCAAAACACCCTATGAGAGATCGACACGCCGAAAACCAGATGTTTCACACTTAAAGGTTTTTGGTAGTCAAGAGTTCAGTTTAGACACAGATCGGTCAAACTAGAAGTTAGATTGAAAAGGAAAACCAGGATATCTACTAGGATATGATGAAGATGTAAAAGGATATAGAGTCTATGATCTCAAAAGAGAGGATATTATCCTAGTGAAGCATCTAGTGGTTATGGATGAATGAAAATCTATAGATCCCTTTAAGCATACAAAGACAGTCAAAATCAGATTTGAGTTTGATAATTCTGATGACTTTGAGCTTCCTAACGATCCAAGATTTCAAGAAGATGATGATCTTGAAGGTACGGATCAGATCGAGAAAGACCCAAATGTGGAACCCTCAGTATTAACTCCAACGGAAGCGGAAGACGTGGTGGAAATCGAACCGGAATCAAGGGATAGGGGAGAAGTAGAAACTGGTCGGAAGAATCCAAGAGAGCCATCTATTTCGGCAACCAAGTTTGAGGGAGGAAGAAGAAGCAGCAAAAGACTACAAGAGAGACAAGTTAACAATAAGGTAACCAAACTATCTCACCCCGATGAACCTCAAACTTATAATGAGGCAATGACTTGTCCTGAAAGAAACCGGTGGAAGACAACCATTATTGAGGAGATGGCCTCAATTATGGCGGCCAACACATGGGAATTGGTGGATTGTCCTGCTCACAGAAAGCCAATTGGGTGTAAGAGGGTATTTAAGCTGAAACTCAACCCGGATAACACCATTGAGCGCTACAAGGCTTGGTTAGTGGCGAAGGGATTTACCCAGAAAGAGGGAATTAACTACGAGGAGACTTTTGCTCCGGTCGTCAGGTTTCCTTCGGTTCGGATACTTCTTAGTTTGGCGGCAGCAAAAGACATGGAAGTGCATCAGATGGACATTAAGACAACCTTCCTACATGGAGAGTTGGAGGAGGAAATATTTATGCGACAACCCGAAGGATTTGTGGAGCAAGGGGAGGAAAGGAAGGTATGTCGATTGATCAAATCTTTGTATGGGCTAAAACAGGCACCTCGGCAATGGAACAAGAAGCTCGATGAGTTTCTTACAGGTTTGGGATAAATTCGGATCAGCTCAGATCGTTCAATTTATTTGTTTGAAGATGAGGAAGGAATTATTTTTATTGCAATTTATGTTGATGATTTGCATGTTTTAAGTAAATCTATGGATAAAATAAATAAGTTGAAGAATGATTTAAAAGGAAGATTTGAGATGAAGGATATGGGAGAAGCAAGGTATATTTTGGGAATTCAAGTAGAGAGAGACAGAGATAGAAACATAATAAGATTAACTCAAAAAGAGGCCATTGGAAACATGTTAGAAAATTTCCAAATGGACAAGGCTAATAGTTGTACCACTCCTATGGAATTAAAGAAGGGAAGTGAGGGGAGTGATGAAAAGGGAGTTATTATCTTAGATGATGAGGTAGGCTCGGAAGAGAATAGATTTATGCAGACCATCCCTTATAGACAAGTAGTGGACAGCCTAATATATTTCATGAATTGTACCCGTCTGGACATAGCCGCAGCTGTAGGAGTACTAAGTAGGAGCCTGAATGCTCCCACTAAGAAAGATTGGGAGGCAGCTAAGAGAGTCCTTAGATATCTCATAGGAACTAGGGATCTATGGCTGCATTTAGTTGGGAACAATAATGGCATCACCACTTGGAGTGATGCCAGCTATGGGGATGCTCGTATAAGGAGATGCACATCTTGATATGTATTTTATGTGGGTGATGGGGCTTGCTGCTAGAGCAATAAGCAACAAAAGGTCATTGCTCAGTCCACCATGGAGGCTGAGTACATGGCTTCTTGCTCTGCTGTAAAAGAATTAATGTGGGTCAAGTCTTTACTTGGTGAGCTTGGTCATCTTAAGAGTGGTGTCCAAAAAGTGTTTTGTGATAATCAGGCTGTCATTGCCATTTCTGCCAATCCTAAACATCTCTTTAAAGCCAAACACATGGAAATCAGACTTAGCTTTCTTAGGGAGAAAGTAGAAAACAAGATAATCAAGTTGGAGTATAAACCACATAGTGAAATAGTAGCAGATATGATGACCAAACCTTTTCCTTCCCCTAAACTAATTTTTTGCCGAGATAAGTGTGGTCTTAAAATAAAGAGTGACTAGAAAATAAGGGGAGTGTAGAAATTAAAGGTTATTTTAGTATTTTCTAGGTTTTGTAAAATGCAGAAAAAGAAGCAAAGGCAGTTTGCTTCTAACTCCTCTCTCCACCTCCCACACTTGTCGTAGTCACTGAAAGTTGGAGAGGGAGATAGAGCCATGGCCGCCTATGATATCCCGATGGGGATATATATTAGTTTAGTAGATTTTACCAAAATAGATTTGACGGGCCCATGATTTGAACCGGGTACCTACCGTCCGTCAAAGTAGCTAGTAGCCGGTAGCCTTAGCCAACTAGTCTAAACCAGAGATGTATGATATAGCGTATGATAATTATTTAAATGTTGACAAATTGGCTATCTTCATTCAACGGGATATTTAGACATAGATACAGTTTGTAATGTACGGCGTACGGCACATCTGAAACGGATACCGCGCATTTTGTTTCAAAGGCGAAACAAATAGTGCGCAAGTATTTATGACGACCACGATTGTAATCTGGCTTGATCGGACAGCCACGAAGCATGCCGAGATCACGCAATAGGTTTTTGGCGGTTTGCGGTCGACGTCACATCATTCGCCACGTGGCACAATCACATTGGATTACGACATCTCCATGGATTCCAAGAACGAATCCAAAAATGACATGTGTCGACTTTTGGCCATGTCGTACAATGGCCGTACATAAAGTACAACGGCACGTGTACCTTTATGTAAGATACACTATTATGATTGGTGCCGTTCTTCAGTAGATAGAGTTTTAGAGAGAGATAGGACTTAGAAAAATTTGATAGACTGGACCTTCTCTCCCAGAGAGCTGCTGTACAAAAAGGTCAACTTTGACCCTTCATAACTTACTGCTCAGGGGAGCAAATTCAAAGATTCTTTTTGCTATCCACTCACGGGAGTCTTGCCTTTACAAAGGTAAGGGTGGTTAGAGTTTTTTTCGGCAAGGGTGGCAATTATTCTTGCTGAAACACAAAGGGGTCAGGGTTATTCTAGAGGCTTCGTGTGAGCTGCCTACTCTGAGGTCTTATGGAGGTATCAGAGTTGCAATAGATTTCACACGTTTTTGCATTGGTCAGTCTGAGTCCTTGCTGATCAATGATTGGCCGAGGTAAAACCTCTTCAACGGAGCGTTGACTCTGGCTTGGCTGGTCCAGGTCGATGATGGATAAATAGTGAAGTCTAAGAGGAGAGTAAACATATATTCCTTTGGAAAATTTGGTGGAAATTCTGACTGATCTTGGTCGTGGTCAAGTAATACCAAATTGGAGCATTGACATTTTGGCACTGAAATCTCTTACAAACTTAGTAGTGTTTTAGTAGTTAAGAGATGGAATTATTAAGAGTGGAGAGTAGTGGAAAACACTTTAAAAAGAAGGGTTGAGCCACGAGGGCAAGAGACCAAGCTAATGTTATGTGGACATAAGCTTATTGTAATTTAAAGTTTATCCTTATGTGAGTGCTTTCCAATGTGGATGTGTATTTTTCCAATGTGTGGAATGTGTGGTTGAAATTGGTTGTAGTAATGTGATTTTATGAGAGGTAGGAGATCCTATTACAGCGAAGGAGGCTGAATTTCTGTACGTTACGACGTTGGAGGAAGCTGCGGATATGCTGACAAAAGTTGCGGCTCATGTAGTACTTTTGAGAGGAAGACCTAAATTAGGCTTGGTCAAATGATTACAATTTTGAGATGGGGATTATTAAAATCAATATTGTAATCGGTTGTCGCGGCCAGTCTTCGACCGATTAGATTGTCTTTTGTTGTCAAACGTGTGGTCTTGTTTTTGTCTTAGTTTGTTTCGTAGATTCTTGGTCTTGCGTAAATTCGGTTTTGCGACGACCAGGTACAAACGTTGTTTGGTGTGTAAGGTTTGTTGTTAGTTGATTTTTGTGTGTACATACGGTAGTACCACGCAGTTTCATGTTGTTTCGTTTTTTGGTTTGGTAGGCGCTTCGTGCGCACTTTACATTTGGTCTTGATTTATAGTTTGAAGTAGTGACGTGACGTCTAGTGTACGATATACTACAAATTAGTGGGAGGGAAAAATACACTTATTATGGGAGAAAATGTATGTGAAATATATTGGCTTTCGTGGACAGTTTTCTCTCGTGTGAATTATCTGAATGCTTGCGCTGTAAGTCTTGCACTCTGATTTTGTGTAAGATCCTATCAAGAACTTGGAAATAACCACCACAAATGTGAGAAATAAAGAAAGCAGGTCTTTGTGAGCATGATATTGTTCCTTAAGAGTCGCCACCACAGTTCGCAATGCCGCACCTGACTAAACATGCCCCCCACGAATATTCAGGAGGACTACATCACCAAGGGTCTTAACAACTCTTTAGAGAGAAAACAAGTGAAGGAGGAATCAAAATCAACCTCAAGGCTTTGAATACTTCTAATTGGGGGTAAGGTGAAAAGGCGAGAAATGTCATAAGACCTTAAATTGGGAGTTAGGTGAAAAGGAGACAAATGTCATAAGGTATAAAAAGTTGAGTGTAAGCTGTGAGTATCCATTGAAAACCCTTTTCAAAACGGTACACTCTTTCTACTTTGCAATTTCTTTGAGTCATTGACATGTCGTCACCAATAAGAATAAGTTTCACTATTTTAGAAAAAATGGTTGATAAAGACGACTATGCGGAAAACTCGTCAGTGAAAACCAAGGAAGATTGGCACTTCACTCTCAACTTCCAAATGTGTACTACTTTCAAACTACGGGAACAAAACAATATAACACAACTAAAATGTATGTCGAACAATACCGAGAATCACCATTGATGTAAGAAGATTATTAGTGTAAAGAAAGAAATAGTGTTGATAACACTATATTGGGTTAGAGGACCTAAAATATACTAAACATTAAAGCCAGCTGACACACCTATCACAAATCACATTCACATTCCCGTAACGTCGTCGCTATATTCGGTGTTCATATAATTGACGTTTGACCATGTGAAAACATGTTCACGCTATTTTGTTTGGTCTTTATTACTAAGAATGAAATATGAGCTTTCTCGTGTCAAGGCTACTCGGTACAGCTGTCGTAGATTTTTCGTATATCTTCCGTACATTTTCATTTTTTTTCAGGTTTGTATCATAGTTCAAAAGTAGGTGACCTTACGCCCATACAATATGCCTATTGTATGCAAAACATACAATATGGCCTTAAGACCCATATTGTATTGGCCGCAAAATGAAATAAAATAGTAACAGGGTTGAGTTGCACATAGATCGATAGAGAATTAAACGTCATGTCTAAATTTGAAAAAAAAACCGAACAAAAAAATCTTTTTCTGTGAGTTTTGAGCGACTTTTTATTTAAATTGTCAGATTTAGACGATCTGACGGTCGTTGATGAAAGTAACGATCTAAGAAGATCACATGGAAAGCCCATAACACAACTTACGATAGGACTATCGTCAGATTCGGACGATCGGACGGCCGCTGATGAAAGTAGAGATCTTAGAAGATCACATGGAAAGCCCGTAACACAACTTACGCTAAAGGCGGCCTACAAAAGGCCTACCAAAAAACGCCTACTTTTGAACTATGGTTTGTATAGTCCATCAGTTAAAACAGTACAAATTCAAAAAGTCGAAATCCGTACGAATTGGACATCTTTTGCAACTTTTCGCACCTGCGAGCACGCTGATTGGGGCCACACCTCGTTTTCTCCGCGCGACCGTATGTTTAGGGTTATTTTATTTCCGTCTTGTTTTTGTTTTATTATAAAAAACTCAAAACAAACTCTATGACCCTATTGAGATACCCGATTACGGCGTGTGGGACAGTTACGCTACGGAGTGTGGACCGGTCCACACGGTCTTCTTAACTACTGGGCCTCGTAAGGAACCTAGGCTGTGGCGTGCGAGGGATGGGATCTTGTAAAGTCGACACGGGAATGGTTAATTGCAACGTACGAGCTAAAAGTGTACGGTTTTAAAGACTTGCCAATATGTCATTAAGATCTTTGTCGCACAGCTAAACTCTGGTCGTTCGATATGACTGTTGCTGAAATCGTACATTTATGAGGTCCAATGAAAACGGAGGTCGTTGCTCAGCTTGTCCCATAAGTCTGGTAACTTGGTGACCAGTTTGACGACAACGCATTTTCTGACGTCATGCTTGAATGTGAAATCACAAAAACGGACGTTATGTGTATCGATATCCGTTCAGCGTTTCAATCGACGTCCGAACTGTAAATAATACTAGAGGTCTGGGCTGTTACATGCGTCCGGAGAAGTTTTCGATGGTTAATGTTATTTTTGCCTCTCAAAACACCTTTTCTCAGTGCACACTTATCGGATTATTATTCCGACGTGCGATAGAAAGTCAACTTTCCCAGCTTCCTATTGGTAGTCTCCAATCGAAAATCGGAGATGTGTGCACGGAGAAAATATATTTTGAGTGGTGAAAAAAAACATTAAGCGGTGCAGATGAAACTGGAGATCTGGAGTAATGAGTGTCCTCAGTTTTTTTCGATTGTTACGTAATGTAGATGAAACTGAGACACGGGAGTTATGTGTGTCCGAAGGCGTTTTGATGGTTACGTGACGTCAACCTGTACCAGTATAGATTAATGAAAAGTACATGTCTCGTTTCAGTCCACAAATATTAAAATCTACCTGTTTCGCACGTGTAAATGGTACAAGTGTACCTTAATGGTAACCTCAAGTGAGAATACCTGCTGTTCTTTGTTAGTTCTTTACTTCTTTTCCTTCTGTTGATCCTTTTTCCTGTTTTGTTTTTATCGATAACGACAGCGCCATGTTAGTTCGATGGCTCCTGCTGATGCTCACTCTGCACGCCATGGCGTCCAAATTATTAGGTATGTCCGTACAACATCCGGGCCCTTTCTAAAGAAAAGGTAGAACCGTTCGATCGAATTTGAAATCTGAATTGAAAGTTGTATCTCCGTACGTATGAGTCAAACCTTAATTGTGTACGGAAGCGAGGAAGCTCTCTTGTGAAGTGACATGCCTTTTGAACGATTTTACATTTGATTCTGAATAATTTTAATCTAGGTAAGGGATGGAATGTCCTTGAAGGTGCTGAGGTACAAAAATCACCATTAAAAACATAATAAAAAGTAAAAAAAGGAAAATAGTTGTACAACAATGGTGCAAATTTCTTATTTTCGTTTACCCGAGCCTGAAAATTGAATGTAAAAAAAATGAAAATGAGAATCTGATGGGTACCGAAACCATTTTTAAAATCAAAATAGGAGTATGCAAATTAGGGTGGATTTGTAAAATTTTAAGTGCGCCTGACAGCTTTTATTTACTGCTACTAAGACGAATAAAGGTGTCCGGGAAAAATGGAGATTCCACTATTTATAAACCTTTTCAGGCTGCCCATCACTGCTTCCATTCCAAAGCCACCACTTTTCGAGTGGATATCTCCTGTTTTCTATAATGAGCATGGAATCAGAGGTTCTCCCACATTTCTTAAAAAATACACAAAATTTCGGCAAATATTTCTTTTCCCTTTTATTCCTACCTTGTAAGCTTTAATTAGGACTTGTGAAATGATAAACGGATGGGAAAAGTCAAAGTCAACCAGTAATTTAAACACGTCATTTATGGAAACCATCATTTAGAAACCATGAAAGTTTCAACGTTTTCTGTTCTTGCTTAGATAATCAGGTCGAGGTGGGCAATTTCTGGTATATGCAATAATACGGGAGGGCCATTTTCTTACATTTGGTAGAAAAATGGAACAACTACCAAAAAATGGTTTGAGAATAGATGCTTAAAAAGGAGGGAGGGAAAGAAGTTACTAGAAAAATAGGTGGAGGAAAGAGATTGATGCATGATTTTTCTTTGTTGACTGGATGACGTGTCATGTCGATTGGATGAATAACCCATTTACTACAAAAATTTCTGCTAATTCAATGAATTGCCTTATAACAGGGCATTATGTCATGTCAATTAGATTAAAGACCAAGTCTATTAGGTAGAATGGCATGTCAATTAGATAAAAGACCAAGTTTATTAGGTAGAATTGCGTGTCAATTAGATAAAGGATCAAGTTTATTAGGTAGAATGGCGTGTCAATTAGATAAAGGACCGAGTTTATTAGGTAGAATGGCATGTCAATTAGATTAAAGACCAAGTTTATTAGGTAGAATGGCATGTCAATTAGATAAAAGACCAAGTTTATTAGGTAGAATGACATGTCAATTAGATAAAAGACCAAGTTTATTAGGTAGAATGACATGTCAATTAGATAAAAGACCGAGTTTATTAGATAGAATGGGGCTAAGAGATCATATCAAGTATAGAGAATAATCAACTATAAGATGAGTCATGTCAACTCGATTATGTGCCATACCACAAAAAGAAAAATGAAAAATCATGTCCGGTTGATAAAGGCCTTCTTGACTGGACCACATGCCAAGTCCATTGGTTGAATTTTTTTATAACGTGCTAGAAGAAATGTCATATGAATTGGATTAAATATAATCATTTGGTGAATCACATGTGGGCTACGTGAAATGTGATGTCTATTGGAAGAAATTATCAAGTCAATAAATATTTGGGTTTGTGGTTAGCGCTTCAAAATATATCAACAATTACGTTTACAAAAAACAAATAAGTATATATCCTAACACTTGTGGGTGAGCATGTTTGACCCTTCGTTCAAACCGTTGTTTATCATATGAATCATCGACAAAATGGTTTAGTAAAAAAAAATTAAAGTTAAAGCTAAGTTAAATTTTAGATGTTTATAGAAACAAATACAAGCAGTATCACCAATTTTCGATATTTTTGGCAAAGAACAAAACTTATGCTAAAAATTTATTTCAGACTAGCTTTGGTGATTCAAATGTTTACATCTCATGATTATGATTTTTTTCCTGCTAGAAAACGTTCAGACTGGGACACTTATGCTTTTAAAATGTTGTTGCCTTATGGGGATCTGAACAGGAGCCCCGCCACCCCCTGTGTCTCCTCGCCGGAATCCACATACCCTACCCCCTCTTTCACCCCCTCCTCTTCCTCCCTCAGGTCTTTGATTTCCACTTACTGCCATGGAAACCATAATTATCAAACATATCATGCCAGCGATTTTGTAACTCGTAAAACCCTAAGGTGCATCTCTGTTATGTGGCCACGTCATCGTTTTTATTCCCTTCTATTTCTGTAGCATTCTTAGGGTTCTCTTACGCTCAAAGTGCTACTAGGAAAGTATTAGACGAGAGCCGTTTCGGTTCTAAAACTTATTAGTCTGTTATTTAAAATCTTAGCAAAATATTTTTCGATAAGGTAAAATGGTTTTGAGGATCGCAAATCATTGTTGTCAATACCAGGTGCATGTTTCAATTGCCCAATCGAGAATAGGTAGCTTTAACAACTCATTTTTTTTTCTTAATGCCAAATCTTTATAAGCGTCATTTAGAATTAGACTGTATTTAATAACAATTATATAAAACCCATGCTATGATAAAGATTTAGGATGGACGACGTGTTGTTCTATGACAGCCGCCAGCTGTTGCTGAAGTAGTAGCCATCACAAAACCAAAGATAGGAAGCACTCAAGATACCGACTTTGACCCACTACATAAAGCAATTAAAATGGCCAAATGGCCCCAAACTGCACCAAAGTACAGTTTATTGCGTGTGCTGGCAACTCACAAAGTTTCAAACAAAACGCCCAATTAAACCAAGAGATATAGCCCACTGAATATCCCTTAAAATGCACATATGTGCTCCTTGAAACCTTTGAAAGGAATACATAAAAAACACTAAGTCCTAGAATTTATACAAATAAATTCTACTACTATCTTGTCGAGCCAAACACAACATGTTAAGTATGTTACGGTACTGTCTAACCGTACTCTAATGAAATCTGACTACGTACCTGATGTACGCTAAGTTAAACAACAGTGCGTCTACTGTTCTGTACAAATAGACAAACCCTAATTGTCTACGAATGACTAATACTAACTATACACACTAATAAACAAATACACGTGAAGACAAACTCCTGTTTCAATAAAGTTTGCACCGACAATGAATCTCGTACGCGACGAGATTCGCCGCATCATAGTGGTCCACTTGAAGATTCTGTTACCTCTATGTCGGTCCAATCTTGTCTATTGGGCGGTATGTCATAAATAATGTGCTGCGCGCCATTCCGCAATTTTCGTATCACATAACAATTGTCCGATAAGGACTTCCTGTAAATCTTGTCAACGGCATACATCTTGTCACGAAGCACTGTAGTGACGTCTTCTTACGTCATACTAATTCTGGTACGTAGTATCAAATAGCAACTCTGAAAATATGTCTAAGTCTTGAAGCTTCCTCTCACGAAATATAGAGAGGACTAAAGCTTTCAAAAACAACAAGAAGGCATTTTTTTCTCTAGAAACTTTACATTAATTGTTTGTCTTCATATGTTGGTAAGACATATGTGACATGTTTTCTCATGTCTTTCTATTTCTTTCGGTGACATAGTGCCGCTAAAAGAAAAATTCAAAAGGTTACAACAATCAAATTCTAGTTTGGCTACACTACAACAACAAGAAGAAAATATGTTAAAAAGTTGTATCAGATTAAAATTGGTGATCCAAATGCTAAGATCTCTTAATGTTGTGTTAGTTTGGAATGTTAGAAAACACTCATGCGAGGACACTCGTGGTCTTAAATTGATGTTGCTATATAGAAACGTGAAAAGGATTCTCGACAGCCCTTGTATCTCCTCCCCCAAATTCTCCACTACCCTCTCCTTCACCACCTCATTCTCTTTCACTACTTACTCCACCAGACCATCCTCCACTGCCTTCCTCAAGTGTTTGATTGCCGTTGACCTGCTTGGACACTGTAATTGCCAAACATATCATGACTACCATCATGTTACTCATAAAAACGTAAATTTGTATCTCGGTTATGTGTATTAGATTAGAAGTCATGACAACAGAAATTAGTCTGAACGTCAAAGTAGATAAGAGATAAGGAACTCCTTTGTGTGATTAATCCGTAAGGTGTAGACAACCTGTCTCGAGAGACACCTCTCTAGACTCAAAGATCATTTGTGCCCTTATAGGGTAATTTGCCTCTTCTGTCAAGGGCAGGGGACGCGGTCTGAAATCGAGTCATAAATCTGACTGTGGATGCTAAAGTATGACGAGAAATCATAGGACGGCTAAAAAATTCTAAATAACCAAAATCTAGGAGCTTAAATAAAATAAAAAATAGAGGGATTTCTAGATACCAGTATTTACTGGAATTTTACGTATACAGGACAAAGCTTTGAACAAAGGTAAAACTCCAATACCAAAGCTCTTTGTTAGAAGCAAATACTTGTAGAGATGGGATGAAGCTCAAATTAGGCCGGTGGAGAGCTTTGGTAAGATAGCCGGCCAATTGAACGGAAGTTTTATATAGCGAAAGGTGAGAGTGTTTGCAGCAAAGTGAAATTGCATATCAATATGATTGGTGCACCGATGATTTTCTAGGTTATTCATAAAGGCGAAGGCACCCTATGAGTTACAATAAACAGGTTTTGGGAGAGGCTAGGAAAATTGGAGATTGGAGAGTGAGAAAAGTCAAACGACTTCCTTGGCATCATGGGTGGCTGCCATGTACTCGGCTTATGTGGAAGATAGATGCACGAGAGACAAGCACCGCAGAGAGACAAGCTGGAAGTGGAGTGGCCCGTGTCAAAGCTACTCCTCCCAATGACAAAAGCCAACAAGTGAAACGAACGTGAAATAAAACACGCACAAAACAATACGAACTAATCCATATGAAACCTAACCAAAACAGTCATGTGACCACTTAGCCAATTTGCCGATTCGAACGATGAAAATCCTAATACATATCAACAATTATCTCCTTATCCAACTCTTATAAATGCATAAACTTAAGATTGTACATCTCATTGTGTTCTTCAAGTTTCAGGCAGCACAAGCGACACCATGGTTACACATAGTGATCAATGATTTACAAGCTTAGCCATCTGATCTAAACCATTCACCTTCTAACCATCGGCGTCGAACTATTGCAGGTTGCAAGGGACCTCCATGTGAGCGGACATACAACAACTCCATCATTATCTCATCGCTACCTTTTAACTACGAGGGTGACACTACCGACTCTGAAAACATGCATACAGCTAGTCCCGGTCCGGATGTTGGTTTTCAATACAGGCCACCAGCCGACCAGGTAGGCCCGCCTCCAAATTTAAAAAGTCCAATTTCCTTCTACTAGCTAGTAAAATTAGTCGTTGGGGTGCAAAAATGTATGCAATTTAAATGGAAAAACCACTCATGCAAGCCAAAGAAAAAGGATTTGGTTCCGTGTTAATATTTTTTTTTCTTTGTTGCAACCCTACGATGGATTTTTTTTGAAAAGAAGCATGGTTCGTGTACATGTGGACAAGTTCGGTGTTTAAAAGCGTGACAAATGATACTAAATAGTAAAAGAAAGTATTAATATTGGAAAAAACAGCTTAAAGGGGACGATGTTCTCATGTTTTGATAATGGGATTTTCTTGACGTTGTCAAGGCTTCAAAAAAAAAGGTGGCTGTCTAGAAAAGAGCCATTTGCCCGTATGAGCTAGTACTTTTATTTCTTCACTATTTGAGGAAATGGGCTTATGAAAGAGTGCTTTCATTTACAAAAAAGATCCATTCTTACTTGATAGCTTGGGCATTCCATCCATGGGAGAGCAAATATGATCCTTTTCCACAACAAAATTGTAACGAACATGTCATGATTATGTCTAATTTATGCTTGAGACATTTATTGCCGCTACTTGGAGCCTTGTGCAAAACATTTGGGTCTTGATGAAATACTGATAACAAAAAGGAGCATAGAATAAAATCCAACGCCGACTTAACAAAAGAAAACGAAAAGTAATCAAGCCGTTGAAAAATCACCCTCCAACTTAAACTTTGAAGCTGAACCCTCTTTGGATTTTTCAAAAAGTTACCTCACTTGGCAATAAATGGCTAAGTTGACCACCTTCGGCTAAGTTTACAGAGAATATATATTTAGGGTCTGTAAAATATTGTGCTGCAAATCAAACAGAAATGATAAATACGAAAATACACATACAAATGAAAACCGTTTAGCAAAGAGATGCTTTGCAGGAGTGCCGTTTTTCATACCCAATCATACTTAAACTCTCTCTTCAACTCTTTTTCTAATCCATAATCTCACTCTCATTATCAATCACACTCTGAATTTCCTTCCCACTCTGACACTTACTATTAAAAAAGATTGTCACTCTCACTCTATTACTATTGTCACTCTCACTCTCACACTCATTCTTATTTTCACTCTGACAATCTCACTATCACTCTCACTGTCAATCTCACTCTCACTCTCACCTTTAATGTCACCCTCTCACTCTCACACTCACTCTCACTTTCACTCTCACTTTCAATCTCTCGTCAGTCACACTCTCACTCTCATTCGTGCTCTCACTACCACTCACTCTAACTGTCACTCTCACCCTGACTCTCACTCACCCGCTCTCTTACACTCGTTCCAATTCCCATTCTCATTCTCACTCTCATTCTCACACTCTCACAGTCTCATTCCTTTTCTCTCTCTCACCCTCTCTCTATGTTTCACTCTCTCTCACACTTACTCGCACTCTCACTCCTAAAACTTTTAGCTCAAATATCCTTTTGACTTTTAGATGTCAAATTTAATAGAACACCTCTCCTAAAATAAAAAAGTTTTCAATATATCTTGCGTGGTCATGTCGCCTATCATATGTGAATCTGGCAAATGGACTACCTTCGAGACCTTGTTTTGAATCTTTTCCTTGGCAAAACACAACCTGATATCCACGTGTTTTCTCTTCGAATAGTGTTAGGGACAGACAACAAAAACTATAGCTGCCTAGTTTTAACAGATTAAATTTTTGAGTACCTATTAGCAATAGTCCTCTTGTAAAAATGGCTTAAGGAAATTGACCTTGTGGACTGTTGAGCTAACAGCCACATACTCAAACTCTATTGTGGACTCGTATGTACTGCGTCAAAACAACCGTCAACATTCTCCAAAGCCAAGTCCAAATATTTACATTTTAGATTTTCCTACAACTACTTATGCACATAAAAAAAACTAGATCTTCACATTTGTTTTGGCTGATTCTACGACCAATACGGCTATCGTCACATACCGCGATGATACGCCTAAATAACGCCTTTTTTTCTCGTTTTGGGGATCATGCCTTCACACAAAACTCCATTCGAAACAATCCGTTTGGTACGAGTAAAACGTTTGTCGTGTTCGCCTAGGTCTAAGGTATCGGAAGTGATGAAAATAAACTTTTTGTGATTTTGTATTACAATTGCGCCTGCACAAACTTCACCACCATCTACCGAGACGACGTGCACAAATAGTGACTGTTGACGGATCTAGTGTTAGTCAATTTCTGGGCATATTGTTAAATTTTTAGTAATCCCCACTATTTCCTATACGTTTGTAATGCCGACAATACTTTTTTTCATGGCGTTTCCAAAAATATAGAGTTTCGAAGCATTGACTCATGTTGAAAAGTCTTTATTGTTAGATTCGTAATAAGTTGATAGTACGCATGATTTGGATGATTCAAATATTTTTCAACTTGGAACGGCCAGGTATGCCCAATTTTGCTCTTAAGAAGGGTAATAAATCCTTTAAACTTCAAGGGATTTTGCGGTCTATATAGTGTTACGCATCGACGGCAAAGAAATATGATACTGTGGATGCGAACAAAAGCATTTAGACTTAACAATCTACAGAATTTTCCTCCGTGCTTTTCCTCAATGATTCTCCATTCTGAATGTTTTGAATTGAATGTCGTCCTCAGGTTGTAACCCTGTCTACTTGTGACAACTCTTCTTTTGATACAACACTTTACGTATACAATGTGGGGGTGAATTCAACTTGGAGGATAGCATTCAACGATGACTTTTGTGGAAGTGGTTCTTTCTTGGACCGTATTTCCTTTCTTCGGAATAACACATACATAATCGTGAGTTTTGTTACTTATTTTTCAGCTTTTGGCTTGTTACATTTTCGTTAAAGTTTTTTTGTGTGGGAATTTGGAGATGTTCCATTCCATTCAGCCATTCTTCACAATGGACTAAGAGAATTTGGGTGGGTATTAATGGTTATGAATTGAGAAGGATTTTGTTCAACGTTTTTTCGTCATTTTGTACAGTTTTAGTATGGTTGAGTACTTCAAAGGGTAGTCCGAAAGTATGCACATTCGTTCGAACATGCGAAACAGCTGGGAGCTTTCCTTCGTCGCATATTCTCGACAAATGATATCCGAATTCAAGTTCTTCACCTGACCGAAGTATCACGAGTCAAATGTCCGAAATGTGTTGAATTGTCCATTTATCATCCTATGGTAAATCAAGGATGGCCGAAGTATGTTCCGCATCATCGGCGCCAAAAGCGAAAGGATGGACCAATTTGTGAAAAGGCCTCCCTTGTCAACTGTCCTTGCTGCTAAAAATAAAGATACTGCATTTCTCTGCATGTTACCAAAATGTCACAAGTTACGGAAAGATGTCAATTTCTGTCTGTTTCTCCAATAAAATTTTTGCAATGATCTGGGCGTGGAAATATGAGCGCTTTGCAAACTAGCTGTCACATTTTTGTTATGCGTTAATGCATCAAAATCCGTTAGGCAACAGCTATACAGCTTAGGATATTATTGCCGATAATCTTCCTCTGGAATGATTTTTATTTATTTTAGAGTTTTTTTTTCTAACCTATTCTTGTAAAGGGAAAACCTGTTCAGATTGTGGATGGCTACTCCAGTTTATCTTCTGGCGTTTTCTCAATTAAGATCTGGATTGGAGGTTAGTGCTTCAAAAATATCAACAATTTTGTTTGCACAACAACAAAAATATGTACCCCAACACTAGATAGTCAGAGTTTTTCTCTTGTGGGGAAGCATGTTTGACCCGTTGTTGCACCATTGTTGAGACTGTGAACCATGAAAATATATAGCCGATGTTGTTTACATGACATGTACGTGAGTCTAACTTGGGCCAAAAAGAGTTTTAGTAATTTTTTTGACATTTTGATATTTGTAGTAAACAAATGCAAGCAATATCACCAGTTCTCGTTTTTTTTTCTTGCGCTACAACAAAAAAAATAAGAAAACTTATGTTAAATTATCATTTCAAAATGGGGAAAGAGTTTAGATTTCATAATTCCGAACTATTTTCTAAATGTTTGAAAGCACTCATGATTGGGCACTCGTGTTGGGAAAATGATGTTGCCATATGGGGACGTGAACAGGAGCTCCACTACCCCCACCATCTCCTCCTTCACCGCCTCCTCCAGGTGTTTGATTGCCTCTTATCTGTCAAAACTGTCGAACACATCATGCATACCATCTTGTCACTCATATCAACCAGTGCATCTTGGTTAAGGAAACGGGAAGGGATTCATGCAAACATGTCTAGTCTTAACGCTCATTTTACTGCTTGCGTTATAATTGTTGTTCCATCTAAGATTGTCTAAATATGTCGGCCATTTTCACGTCATTCAACTCCTATAAATGGAAAAGCTTAAGTGGTATGTTCCCCAACTTTCATTCAGCACAAGATACAAAATGGTTACAAATAGTGATTACTAATATACAATCTTGGGTGGTTGATCTAAACCATCCACCTTTCGACCGTCGGTGTCAAACTATTGCAGGTTGCAAGGGACCTCCATGTGAGCGGACATACAACAACTCCATCATTATCACATCGCTACCTTTTAACTACGAGGGTGACACTACCTTCTCCCAAAACTTGCATACGGCTAGTCCCGGTCCAGATTTTGGGTTTCAATACAGGCCACGAGCCAACCAGGTGGGCCCGCCTCCTAATCGAAAAAGTCCAATTTCCTTCTACTAGCTATTAAAAAAGTCGTCGGGATGCAAAAGTGTATGTAATCCAAATAGAAAAACCACTAATGCAAGCGAAAGAAGAAAGATTTGATTTTGATGTTAATATTTTGTTTTATTTGTTGCACGTATGGATGTCAAAATTCAAGTCAAAGGGAATATTTGTTCACCAAGGGAAGCACTTACAATTTCATCACGGGAAATGTACACTGACTATATGACGCACACATGCATCTGCACTTTTTTATTTAAATAGCTGTTACATAATATTCAAGATTGTCTTGCATGACATTATTAGGATGACAATTTTGGTTATCACCCGTATTTTTTTAACCCTACGGTGGAAGAGTTTTTGAAAAGACGCAAGGTTCGTGTACAGGTGGACTAGTTCGGTGTTTAAAGGGTGAAAAATGATACTAAAAATGTAAAAGAAAGTATTAATATTGAGAAAAATAACTTAAAGGGGACGATCTTCTCATTTTTTAATAATGGAATTTTCTTGACATTGTCACGGCTTTAAAAGAAAAGGTGGCTGGCTAGAAAAAAGCCATTCGCCCGTATTAGATAGTACTTTCATTTCTTCATATATATTTTTTAAATAAAGACAATACTTGAGAAAAATGGGCTTACGAAAGAGTGCTTTCATTTACAAAAAGATCCATTCTTACTAGATAGCCTGGCCATTCCATTCATGGGAGAGCATGTATGATCATTATTCACACCATACAAGTAAGAAAATTGTAAAAAACATGTCATGATTATGTCAACTTTATGCTCGAGGCAATTGTTGCCGTTACTAGTAGCCTTCTGCAATTTCTCTAAATGTAATATCACCCATTAACGACTATTACTACGCTGTGAATATAAATTCTCATGATTTAACACTAGATCCGTTAGAAGCAGGAAACATGAACATTTGGGTTTTGATGAAACAATGAAACAAATAAGGAGCATAGACGTCGAGTTGACAAAAGAAAATGAAAAGTAATCAAAGCCGTTAAAAAAACACCCTCTAACTTGAACTTCAAAGCTGATCCCTTTTTGGATTTTTTTAGAAACATACATCACATGGCAATAAAAGGCTAAGTTGGCAACCTTTGGCTAAGTGCTTTTAGAAAATATGTATGGGGTCTATAGAATATTGAGCCATAGCTCAAACATAAATGATAAAGAGATATACACATAGAAATGTAAATCATTCGACAAAGAAATGAGTTGCAGGAGCGCTGTGCCCCCTAAAACAAAACAGAATATAAAAAAATCCAAATGTCATAAACCCATAAGCAAGAGTATTAATAGACCCCAATGCCGATGAGAAGTAAATAAATGAATAGTTACAAAAAAAAGAATTTCGTTATGCATTCACCAAAGTCAAGTCCACATATTTTTATTTTAAATTTCTCTACAGTTTCTAACGCATATATAGAAGACAAGTTTGCTTCGTACACACACACACACAGACACACACGCACACACGCACGCACGCACGCAGGCACGCAGAGATGCAGAGACGAAGACACGCAGACACGCAGAGATGCAGAGACGAAGACACGTAGACACGCAGTGACGCAGAGACGCAGAGTCGCAGGGATGCAAAGACGTAGAGATGCAAAGACGCAAAGATGCAGACACGCGGAGTCGCAGAGAGCAGAGACACGCAGATAGAATGACGCAAAGGCGCAGATACGTAGACATGCAAACATGCGAGACGCAGAGATGCAGACATGCAAACACGCTGGGACGCAGAGTTGCAGAGATGCAAAGATGCTAATACGCAACGGAGAGATGCAGATAAGCAGACACACAAACATGCAAAGACGTAGAGATGCAAAAATGCAGACAAGCAAAGTCGCGGCGCAGAGATGTAGAAACGTAAACACGCAGATACGCAGAGTCGCAGAGATGCAAAGATGGAAAGATGCAAACACGCAGACAGGCAGAGACGTAGATACGTAGAGAGAAGAGACACTTAGACACAGAGACACGCAGACACGTAGACATGCAGACACACGGAGACCCGCGGGCACACCCGCGCGCAACCCTGCGCACCAGCGCGCACCCGCGCGCACCTGTGCGCACACACGCGCCCCCTCACGCCCTCTGTCCCCCCTCGCTCCCTGCTGCGCCCCCCCCGCCCACCGTGCCCCCGCGCCCACGTGCCACGTGCCCATGCGCACACACGCACACATGTACTGCGACTAGAAAAGCTATTGCCGCCAACCGTGATGAACGCCTTAACATCACGCCTTTTTTTCTCGTTATGGTGGTCATGCCTTCACAATTTTCTCCATCAGGAACAACCGTTTGTGCGAATAAGATATTCTCTTGTTTGTCTAGGTCTAAGTTGCCTGATGTGATAAAGAGAAAAGGATCGAGATATTGTTTTACAATTGCGCTCCCACAAACTTCACCATCATCTACCGAGACGGCGTGTGTAAACCGTGACGGTTGACAGATATAGTTTAAGTCAATTTCTGGGCACATTGTTAAATTTATACTAGTCACTTATATTTTCCTATATGTTTGTTATGCCGGCAATACTTTTTATCTTGACGTTTCCAAAAAGTCAGAGTTCCAAACCATTGGCTCATGTAGAAAAGTCTTTACTGATATCATTTGGATGATTCAAATATTTTTCAACTTGGAATGGCCAAATATGACCAATTTTGCTCTTAAGAAGGGTATTAAATCCTTTAAGACTTCCAAAGATTTTGCGGTTTATCTATTTTTAAGCATCGACGTCGAAGAAATGATACTGTGGATATGAACAGAAGCATTCAAACTTAACAATCTACAAAATTTTCCTCCGCGCTTTTTTTCAATCATTCTCCATTCTGAATGTTTTGAATTGAATGTCGTCATCAGGTTGTAACCCTGTCTACTTGTGACAACTCTTTCTTTGATACAACACTCTACGTGTATAATGTGGGGCCGAATTCAACTTGGAGAATAGCATACGACGATCAGAGCTGTGATAATCAATCCTTCTTGGACCGTATTACCCTTCTTCGGAATAGCACGTATATAATTGTGAGTTTGTTATTTATTTTTCAGTTTTGTGCATGTTTCATTTTCGTTGAAGATTTTTTGTGTAGGAATTTGAGATCTTCTATTTTCTTCAACCATTCTTTCTTCTGGTTGGCCGGAATATGTTTCTCCATCGGCGCCAAAAGCAAAAGGATGGACCACTTTGCAAAAAGGCCTCTCTTGTCTATCGTCTTCTCAACTAAATCTATTTTTTTTGACAAGAAAAACGACACTGGATTTCTCGGCATGTTACCAAAATCTCACAAGTTATCAATTTCTCTCTGTTTCTCTAATACCAAATTTTGGCGGTGATCTGGGCATGGCAATATGAACGCTTTGCAAGCTAGCAACACAACACTAGATTTCTGCTTTTTTTCTGAATGTTCTAACTTATTCTTGAGAACGGGAAACCTATTCAGATTGTGGATGGCTACTCCAGTTCATCATCTGGCGTTTTCTCAATTAAGATCTGGATTGGAGGTTAGTGCTTCAAAAATATCAACAATTTTGTTTGCACAACAACAAAAATATGTACCCTAACATTAGATAGTCACAGTGTTTCTCTCGTAGGGAAGCATGTTTGACCCATTGTTGCACCATTGTTGAGATATGAACCATCAATATTTAATTATGGCCAATGTTGTCTAAATGACATGTATGTGAGTCTAAATTGTGCTAAAAAGTGTTTCACCAAAACTTTTGATATTTTTTTATTTTGTATAAAACAAATGCAAGCAATATCACCAGTTCTCGAATTTTTTACTTGCGCTACAACAAAAAGGAGAAGAAAATCTACGCTAAAATAATTATTCCAGAGTAGGGAAAGTGTTTAGATTTCATATTCCCTAGTTATTTTCTAAATGTTCGAAAGCACTCACGCTTGGGCACTCGTGTTGGGAAAATGATGTTGCCATATGGGGACGTGAACAGGAGCTCCACCACCCCCTTTGTCTCCTCCACTTCCGCCAAGCCCTCCTCTACCTCCACCAAGCCCTCCTCCTTCACCTCCTCCAGGTGTTTGATTGCCTCTTATCTGTCATAACTGTCAAACCTATCATGCCTACCATCTTGTCACTCATATCAACCAGTGCATCTCGGTTATGTGGCCACATCATTGTATTCGTTTTTAAGGGTTTTTTGTATTCTCTTTCATTCAAACAGGCTGTTGGAAAACATGAGCCGACTGATTTTGGTTCTAAGACTTATGCGACTGTTTTTTTAAAACTAGGCAGAAAAACTATCCGACAAGGTAATCTGTTGTTAACTGATCGTGAATCAATATTAGCGTTAAGACCTCTGATTTGGTGCCTATTTATTTTTCCCTTTGAGCACAAAATAGCGTTAACAAATATATTTGTTTTTGTAAGGTCAAGGTTTGTTTTTTTTAGTATAAAACTAGCCATTTCATTTTAAATTGAATGAGATATATAGCATTCAGCAAAACCCCACGCCAATTATTTCTTTTCTCCTAAAGCTTTTCATGGTGTAGTTTGCACAATACCCTTTATTCTTTGAGAACTCTATAAATCTGGAGAATGATTGGTTTTCTTCATATGCTGGTAAGACACACGTGACATGTTTTTTCATGTTCTTCCAGTTTCCGGGGGACATCGCGCTACTTGATGAAACGCCAAAAATCATAATTTCATACGAGGTTGACGATTTAAGACTATTCGGTCCTATACGAGTTTTGGCGATTTTTTATTCCAAGCTTAGAGGTGGACATACATGTTTTGATGCAATAATTTTTTGTTAGCTGCCATTGAGATATAAGTTGAGGTGTGAGACTACATGTACGTTTTAACATATCACACATCACATTGTATCTGGCTTCATAAACAGAGTCCACCTGACCATAAATGAAAATCCCAACCGGTTTACAAGATGGCACAAAAAGGACGTTTCAGTGGCTGCCTAGTTTAGGCAGAAAAAAAGTATTTTAGATTGGGCATCGATTATTAAAGTTAAAACGGTCGTACAACATGAAATAAACAAATTCGACTGAAACACGTACCCCCATCTTTGGTCGTTGAAACACGGGTGCGCATCATGTTGGAGTTTATATTGGACAACACATGATGACACTATTTTTGTTCGTTTATACCAAATAGAAAAACGCCACAATTGATCGGAGGAGGAATAAACTTTCATTTTGTATTGTTCGATTATTGGAAGTAGTGTGGTTATATCCGACTTAGTTACTACCCTGAAAAAAAAACAGATTTCTGCTTTTCTTGTAACGGAAATCTCAAGCAACAGTTAGAAGCACACAAGCAAATCATGGAAGCTTAAACATACTGTTTCATTGGAAGCATAACTTCCCATCTTCTAAGGGAGGTTTTTGTTCGAGAATAACAAAATGCGGTCGTTTTAATCGTTTCTTGGATCAAATTCTCCAAAACCAGGCGCTTTCAGACTAATCATATAAAACCCGAATGGTTGGTTTTTATTGTGGTAGAATCGTTTTGAAATCTGATTTGATGAAGATTTCGATTTTCGAGGATGGAAACACAAATTCAAATCTGACAAAAAAATGGATTTATGCAAACAATTCTAAAGTTTACGCTCATTTTGCTGCTTGCGTGATAATTGTTGTTGCATCAGTATTCCACGTAAGATTGTCTAAACATGTTAGTCATTCTCACTTCATTCACCTCTTGTTAGTGGGAAATCTTAAGAGGTATGTTCCCCAACTTTCATGCAGCACAAGTTACAAAATGGTTATAAATAGTGATTACTAATATACAATCTTGGGTGGTTGATCTAAACCATCCACCTTCTAACCATAGGTGTCGAACTATTGCAGTTTGCAAGGGACCTCCATGTGAGCGGACATACAACAACTCCATCATTATCTCATCGCTACCTTTTAACTACGAGGGTGACACTACCGACTCCGAAAACATGCATACAGCCAGTCCCGGTCCGGATGTTGGGTTTCAATACAGGACACCAGCCGACCAGGTGGGCCCGCTTCCAAATCTAAAAATTCCAATTTCCTTCTACTAGCTATTAAAAAAGTCGTCGGGATGCAAAAATGTATGTCATCTAAATAGAAAAACCACTAATATAAGCGAAAGAAAAACGATTTGGTTCTCTGCTGATATTTTTTTTTTTTTGTTGCATGTGAGTACGAAATGTACAAGTAAGGATGTAAAATTTAAGTCACCAAGGGGAGAATTAGTTTACCAAGGGGAGTAGTTATTATGTCGTTATAGGAAATGTAAACCTACTATTGGACACACACATGCATCAGCACTTTGTTAGCCGTGAAAAATCCACCCCCCAACTTGAATGTTGAAGCTGATCCCTTTTTGGAATTTTCAAAAAGTTACATCACATCGCAATAAAAGGCTAAGTTGACCACCGTCGGCTAAGTGGCTTTAAAAAATATGTACAGATTCTGTATAATATTGAGCCGCAGCTCAAACAGAAATGATAATACAATAATACACATAGAAATATAAATCGTTCGACAAAGAGGTGAGTTGCAAGAGTGCCGTGACTCTAAAATAGAACAGAATATAAAAGAAATCCAAATGTCATAAAACTGTAAGCAAGAGTATTAATAGACTCCAATGCGCGATGAGAAGTAAATAAATGAAATGTTACAGAATCGTTGTCACACCAGACCTGTCTTAGGCCTCCCTCTAACAAACACAGCATGCATCGCAAACTTAGTCAACATGTCTAAGACTTCCTAAACCATAGTCACATAATTTAATTCTGACTCGTTGGCACTCACTAGGTCCCGAAGAAAATGCCACAATCTCGGATATGTTTTGTACGCTTATGAAACAATGGAATCTTGAATTCAACTAACCATAATTTGTAGCTCTCCCAACATTTCTTGGACGCTGTCTTCAAGGAGCATTTCTTTGACATCTTGAAGCTTTGTTCATTTTCAATTTCATTGTCAAAATCAGACTTCCTCCTCCGCTTTCTGAGTGTTTTTTTGTTTCCAGTTTATTTCACTTTATCGCCTTCACTCAATAACTGTCCTTGTCGGATTTGGCTCCTCCGTCGTGGACTTCTATTTCTTCTCTTTCTTCTTTGTCCCTCCTTTCTCCTTGTACACTTCTCCTTAAGACGGTTATCAGAGCTGCTGTTGCCTCTGAAACTATCCTGTCCAATGCGATCAGCCGGAAGGTTTTCCTCGTACTTTTCATCCTCGAAACTGAAATCCTTTTTTCTGGGCTTATTCGACGACACTTTGAGAGGAGGGTCTTTAGAAGGCGCCGGTGTAAGCCGCTCCCTGGCAGATGGCGATGGCGTACCTTTCTCCTTCTTTCCCCTAGCTACTACCCTCACTCAACTGAATCACTCACTGGAGCAAATACTGCTCCGCTACTAAATGATAGGATTTATTATTCCCAAACAGAGCAAACAGAGTGCGCAGTAACTCACAAAATCATAGCGGTGGCTCGGAAATCTTTCGCATCACCTTTACATAAATCATAGATTAAGCCAACAATTTTCTCCTCACTCTCACTTTTGCAAAGTTCAACCTTACTAACATCACTTCTCACGTTGCACAATCAGACTAATCCAGTTCTTAATGTACATATTGACTAACATAAATGCAGTGAATTTTTCCACTAACACATGGGATAGACTTCCATCGAATACTAACAAGGAAAACACATTTCTGCCTAACAAGACACAACTTCACCGAAACTAAACGTGCGTTGGACCGGAAGCATTGGATCCGAAGCACGGTAAGATAAACTACGCACGAAATAAACACACATACACAACTAGACGCCGAACCAAACTTAACGTACTGATGCAAACCCTTTCCAGATGCCGACACACAAAATGTAATCCTAATACACTTACAACATTCCATTTGGTGCGAAAAAAATATTATCGTATTCACCCAGGTCTTAGGTACGGACGTCATAAGAAAACACATTTTTGCGGTTTCCTCGTACAATCACACTATTGCAAATATAATCATCACCTACTGTGAAGACGAGCAAAAACGATGACGGTTTGCCAAAAATAGCCCGTTTTACTCGTGTAATTTTGTAAAATCCTCTAAAACACATCCAAGATTTTGCAGCTATATAGTGTTAAGCATCTTCGGGAAAGAAATGTTACAAAGTAGATTCAAACACAAGAATTCAAACTTAAAAGATTTACAACATTTTCCTCTCTTCTTTACTTCTTCGATCGTTCTCCAGTTTGAATGTCTTGAATTGAATGGCGTCTTCAGGTTGTGACCATCTCTACTTGTGACAACTCGACCTTCGATACAACACTCTACGTGTATAATGTGGGGCCGAATTCAACTTGGAGAGAAGCATACAACGATGATAGCTGTGGAAGTCGTTCCTTCTTGTACAGTATCTCTCTTCTTCAGAATAACACATACATAATTGTGAGTTTCTTACTTATTTTTTAGTTCTGTATGTTTTATTTTCGTTGAGTTTTTTTTGTGGAGCATTTTTAAGCTCTAATTTTTCAGCCTTTTTTTGCACAGGGCAATGAGAATTTTGACATAGAATGGAATGGATGGTTATGGATCGGTGGTTTTTGTTCAATTTATTTCTCTTAATTTCTTACAACTTTAGTAGGCTTAAGTACTTCAGAGCTTATTCTAAAAGTATGCACATTAGTAGAAGAATGTGAAACAAGTGGGAGTTTTGTTTTCTCTGTAAATTCTCACCAGATGTTATTCAAATTTAAGTTATTCACTTGAACGCGAGATTATGGATCACAAGTGCAACATGTATGGAGGGATCCATTTGACATCTTCCGGCCAATCAAATGTAGCCGAAATGAATAAAAAATCACTATTAGCATAAAAAATGAAAGTATTGACTACTTTGCCAATAGGCCTCTGTTGTCTATCGCCCTAAGGACAAAACTGAAATCGTTCTCACAAGAGTAGAGGGAAGGTGGAAATTAGAACAATCTTTCCTTCCTCAAAGGAAATTTTTTTTCCCTCTTTATTTATAATTCAGATCTGGAAAAATGAGCAAATTCCAGTTTTTTCTGATAAAAAGAAAACACTGGTTTTCTCGGCATGATATCAAAATGTCACAAGTTACGGTATCTGTCACTCTCTGAAATAATAACATTTTTTTCGTGGTCTAAGCATGGCGTAAAACAGCTTTGAAATCTAATTACGCATTGACGTACGAATGTGCAAGGTGAACAAAATACAGGCATAGCGTCTGTTGTCGCTAATCTTGTTTAGGGATTGTTTTCTGTTTTATTTCAAGTGTTCTTATATAATTTCCTGAATTAAAAATGTTATCAGATTGTGGATGGCTATTCAAGTTCATCGTTCGGGCTTTTCTCAATCAGGATCTGGATTGGAGGTTAGTGCTTTCAACAATTTCAACAACTCTTGGGTATTTGTTAGCATAGACACACACACACACAAACATGTATATATATATGCATACATATATGTATTTAATACTTTATAGTCCGAGGGTTTTTTGTGGAGGAGCATATTTGACCCATTATCGCATGATTTTCTAGCCTATGAATTATCAACCAAATATAGCAATATGTTGTTAAAATGACATGTACATGAGTCTATTTTGTCAAAAAAAAAACTTGGTAAACTTATAATAGTACGTGCAAAAAAAATAAATAAGACTTATGAATTGTCGAAAACAAATACAAGCAGTATCACCAATTTTCGATTTTTTTGGTTGCACTACAACAAAAAAAAAAAAAAAAACCTTTTGTTAAAATTCATTTTGGACTAGCTTTATTGATCCAGATATTTCGATCTCTTTATTTGAACTATTTTTTGGATGTAAGAAAAAAATCTTGCTAGGAAAATGATGGGGGCAATGGGAACATGAACAGGAGCCCCGCCACCCCCTGTGATTCCTTCACCACCTCCACCACCACACCCTCCGCCTCTTTCACCTCCCTCTCCTCCACCCCCTCCCGCAGGTGGTGATTCCCTCTTATCTGTCATGGGAACCATAATTGTCAAACTTAACATGCCTAAAACTCTGAAGTGCAACTCTATTATGTGGCCACGTCATTGTTTTAATTAGGATCTTATGATTCTCCTACCTTCGAAAGGTTGTTGGTTAAATATGAGCCAAGCCATTGGTTTCGACTCTAAGACTTATGGGTCAATTGTTTAGAAACTAAGCATAAATATTATTTGATAAGGTAATTTTCTTTTGATGATCTTGAAACATTATCAGTGTTAATACCACTAATTTAATGCCTGTTTATTGTGCCCTATGAGCACAAAATACCGTTAATAATATTAATTGTTTTGTTCAAAATGCCAATTCTACAAAGGGTTTACGACAGCCACGTCATGTGGAACTGAAGTAGATTTAATCTCACTAAATAATTCCCACGCTAATAATGTTTTTTCTCTAATAGCGATTCACGGTCTATTTAACAATAGACATTATTTTCTCTAACGACTTTACACATCGGTACAACTGTTTGGATTCAGATATTGATAAGCCACACGTGACATGTTTTTTCATATCCTTGTGATTGTTCTGGTGACATAACGCTGTTTGATTAAACGCCACATGTTGAAAACACTCAAAATTTCGCCAAATCTTAACGGTTAAAGACAAGTCAATCTATACGAATTTCGGCTATTTGGATTTTCCATACATAGGGGTGGAGGTACATGTTTCCGATCCAATTTTAGTTAGGTGCAATTGAGATATAATTTGAGTCGTGAAACTATATATATGATTCAACATGTCACACGTCGCCGTAAATCTGGTATCATCAACGTGAGTAGAGTCCACGTAATAATAAATAGTTAAAAGATCTTAATAGGTTTAGAGGGTGGTTCAAAAAGGCAACTTTTGGTGGCTGCCTGGTTTGAGGCCAAACAAATATATTTTAGATTGGGCATTGGGTAAACCAGTTAAACCAGTCATAGAACGTGAGCTGGCGAACCACGAACCGAAATTTGAATGAAACATGTGCCTCTATATCAGGTCGTTTAAAGACGGTTCTCAAAAACATGTCGGATTTTGTATTTTGGACAGCATATCGCTGCTCGGATGCCTGTTTACGTTATACTAAGTGATACTAAAGCAAAACAAACTTTTGGCCCTGCACTTAATTTTTTATGTTTTCCACGTATGCAAACGAAATAAAATGTTTTTTCGTCACATGAGACTAACAATTTATTGAGGGGAGAGTCGCTCTCACTCTCTTCCTCTCTCACTCTTGTACCAGACATTTTCCCCTTTAACTGTCTCATAAAAACTAAAGGGCCCACACGCGAGGGATAGAGAGAGAGGGCGAGCAGCAGAGTGAGGGAAAAGGGCCTATGGGAAGATGTAGGGATGGAGGAAGGAGAAAAGGAGAAGGAAAATGTGGCATCAAAAAAGAGGGAAGACTGAAACTGCTGAGCGGGAAAGGGAAGATGAGAGGGGGGGAGGGAGGGGGAGGGGTCAGTGGGAGAGTGGGGGGAAAACAGTGGAAGAGGGGTAGAGAGGAATATGGCCCAACAATGAGAGAGGGAAGGGTCAGCAGGGGAGAGGATGAACGGGCACCTGGAGAGAAGAAGAGGGTTTAGTAGGAGAGGTGGAAAGGAGAGCGGAAGAGAGGGAGAGGGAAAGATGGGCCAGCAGCGAGAAAGGGACATGAGTAGCATGTGGGAGGGAGAGGAGAAGAGGGGCTACAGGGATTGAGTGGAAAGGGCTACTGAGATTGAAGGGGAAGGGAAGAGGGTAGGGATTGGTGAAAGGGGAAGCGGAGGAGAGGAGGTGGAGGCAGCTGGAGGGAGGAAGTGGGAGAAGCGGGGAAAGGGAGGGAGGCAATCTGGGGAAAGGGGCATCGGAAGAAAGGCGTGCTGGAGCTGAGAGTAGGGGCTAGCTAGAAGAAAGGGAAATGGGCCGACAGGGAAGTGAAAGAGGGTTAGGGGGGGAGGAGAAGAGAGGGGACCGGGAGGGAGAGGGAGAGATCGGGGGAAAACGGTTTTAGCGTAAGAGGAAGAGGGTGTAGCGGAAAAGAATAAACAGAGGACAAAGTGAAAGAATGTGAAGAGGAAAATGGACCAGAAAAAGCGATGGAGAGAGGTCAGCAGGCGAGAAATAAGTTAGCAAGAGATGGAGATGAAGAGGGTTAGGGGTGGTCAGAGGGAACCCTTTACCCCTCCTGTGCTGTCTTGTTCGCGCTTTTCCTTTTCCCCTTTCTCTCTCACTCCTCTCTCTCCACGCAAAAAATTGACGCGGAGGGGAATATAATTGTGTTTTTTTGTAATGCTTGATAATTGGAAGTATTTTTTGTAATTTCCGGCTGATTTTTTTCCCGGTGCAAAATATCATTTTTGCACTGTTTTAAAAGGAAACCTCCAATAGAAGTCAGGAACGCATAATCAAAGCCTCGAAGTTTACAATTTTTATTGTTTCAGTGGAAGCACGATTTTTTTATCTCCTAATGGGAGTTTTTTTTTTTTTAAATAGCAAAAGTTGGGGTTGTTTCAACCATTTTCTGGATTCTACATTTTCGGAAATGCGAAACCAGATATCTTCACGATCTCATTTATGAAACTCTATTGAAGCTTATGTCTAAACTAACATTTATCTTTTCTCCTGTAAGTCCGAAACGCTAATTGAAAATATAGATTTTTATTTATTGTTGTGTACTTTTTTAGTGGTTTCTACATACCTTTGGTAATGTAGAAGATTCCTCTCGGAAATTATAGGAATTTTTATTTTTTTTAATTCCTTTTACCAACATTAGGTCTACCTACATTAGTTAAAACTAGAACTGGTGCTATCTCAAACTGCCTTTCCGGCTTCTCGGTTCTCTATTTTCCTATGAAGTCTTTTTTTCTGAATTGTAGATTTATCCTAGCAAAGAAAAAAACTCAAACGACAAACCTCTCCCCTTGTGGCTTCCTTGTGTGTCTCTCCCTTACTTGTACTTTGCTCTATTTGGCCATATATCTATTTTCGGCCTTGCCTTTGTTTTCCCTTGTTTAGGCCTTTCATGGCCTCAACAATTGTACTCATGTCACTCATCAAGTAAAGTCCAAAAGACTGGTTTTTATTGTGATATAATTGTTTTGGCATCTTTTTTGACCTTACGAAATTTGGTTTGTTTATGAAGAACTCACTTACTCTGGATGGGAAAAGAACAACTAAATTTGACAAAAAGTCGAATTTATGCAAATAGGTCTAGTTTTAACGCTCTTTTTGCTACTTGAGCGGTACAATACCAATTGTCGAGACAGACGCTAATGCACAAGGGATAACTGCTGTTGCATTAATTTTCCATATAAGATTTTCCGTAAATGTGTCATCCGATTCACATTTATGAACTCTTAAAAATACGAAACCTGAAAATTTTACCTCTCTGTGTATTTTTCGGATTTCATGCAGCACGTGTTACCAAATGCTTACAAATAGTGAATGGTAATTTACAAACTTGGGCATTTTATACAAACTTTAAAGCTTCTAACCATCGGTGTCGAACTATTGCAGTTTGCAAGGGACCTCCATGTGAGCGGACATACAACAACTCCATCATTATCTCATCGCTGCCTTTTAACTACGAGGGTGACACTACCTACTCCGAAAACATGCATACAGCTAGTCCCGGTCCGGATGTCGGTTTCCTATATAGGCCACCAGTCGACCAGGTGGGCCTATATCGAAATCTTAAAACTTGAACCAAACCAAAATAAGCACGCCAGCACTAAACCTATTTGCAGCCGATCCTCACAATGCAATCCTAATAAAGTCGACCACTTCCGGATAAGTTTTTTTTTAGACTATATACTGGGTATTTACAGTATTGAGCTGCAGATCAAACATAAATAATACAAAAAACCCATAGAAATGTGAACCGTCTGGCAAAGAGAAGTTGTAGGAGTACCGTGACTTCAAAAAAATAAAAAATAATAAAACAAAAAATCTAACATTCTAAAGCCATAAGCAAGAATCTTAAATAGACTCGAATACTAAATCAAAGTAAAAAATACCGAAATTTGTAATTCTGTTATTTCATTCCCCAAAATTCAGGTTCAAATATTCTACTTTGTGTTTCCCAAAATTTTCGAAAGCACACCAGAAAAACTAGATCTTTGCATGTTTTTCGGCTGTTTTTACAGTCAAAACGTGCATCGTCACAGATTGTGATGATGCGCCCAAAAAAAGCATCGATCTCTCGATTTTCAGGTTCAGGCCTTCACTGAAACGTCCATCTAAAACAATCCGTTTGGTGAGAATTATCTTGTTGCCTAGGTCTTTGGTACCGGACGTGGTAAGAGTCACGTTATTTTGATTCTGTGGTACAACTACACCGTCACAAAATTCACCATTGCCTCCGGTGACGACGTGCACAAACCGTGACGGTTGACGGATCTAGTGTTAGTCATGATTCTTAAATGTTAGTTTCCCCTCTATTTCCCTACGCAATTCTAGTAAAGCCGGCAACTTTTTTTGTTGTGGTGTTTCCAGAATTATATATTTTGGAACCATCGTCTTTTGTTGAAAAGTCCACATTTCTATTAAGTTTTTGTAGGCATGGATTGGGTGATTCGATATTTTTTTAATTACGGCGGTAATATTTGGCCAATTTTGTCCTAGTCAAGATGTTAAATCCTTTAAACCATCCCAAGATTTCATGGACTATCTAGTATTAAGCATCTAGGCAAAGAAATATCACAATGTGGATGGGAACACAAGCATTTGCACTTAACACTACAACATTTTTCCTCTATGCTATTCTTCTTCAATCATATTCCATTCTGAATGTCTTGAATTGAATGTTGTCTTCAGGCTGTAACCGTGTCTACTTGTGAAAACTCTGCTTTTGATACAACACTCTACGTTTATAATGTGGGGCCGAATTCAACTCGGAGAATAGCATACGACGATGATAGTTGTGAAAGTACTTCCTTTTTGGAACGTATTTCCCTTCTTCGGAATAACACATACATAATCGTGAGTTTCATCGTTGTTTCACTTCTGCATGTTCCATTTTTTTATTTCTTTTCTTTTGTGTGGGATTTGTAAGATCTTCTAATTTTATTGGCCTTTTTTTAAATGGACTAGAAGAATTTTGACATAGAATAAAACAGGAGTCAGTATGGATTATGGTGGTCTTTGTCCGATTTATTTCTCTTCGTATTTTACACCTTTAGTATGCTCGAGTATTTCAGAGTTTTGTCTAAACGTATGCGCATTCGTCTGAACATGGGAAAAAACTGGGAATTTTGAGTTTTGTCTTGTAGTCTCACCGAATGATAACCAAGCTCCTCCCTTGAGCGTGGTGGTATGAGTCAGACGTGCGAAATGTATCAAGAGATCCATTTTACATCCTCCAGTCAATTAAAGATAGCCGAAATATATTTCTTAGAATTTGCATTAAAAGCGAAAGAATGAACACTTATGCAAAAAATACTCTCTTTTCAATCGCCCTTCCCTCCTTTCTCAAAAGAGTAGAACTGATAAATCGCGAAGGTAGAAGGAAGACGGAATTAAAACATTCTTTCCTTTTTTTTTTTTTGGGTTTTTAGTATTGGTTCAAATGTGAAATAATCTGCTCGCTCCACATTTCTGCTGCAAAAATGAGAATACTAGATTTCTGGGCATGATACCAAAATGTCACAAGTTACGGGAAAATGTGAATTTCTGTCTCTCCCATATAATAACAATTTTTTGGTGGTTTAGGCGTGGAGATAAAACTGTTTTGTGTACTAATTATTACAACTTTTTATTACGCATTGAAACTTCAATCGTGCAAGGCAAAAGCAATACAGCCTCCGCATCCTGTTGTCGATGACATTTTTTAGGGATTGTTTTCTGTTTTATTCTGGATGTTCTAATATATTTTTCTGAATGAAAAACCTGTACAGATTGTGGATGGCTTTTCATTTTCATCGTTTGGGCATTTCTCAATCCAGATCTTGGGTGAAGGTCAGTGCTTCATAAATTATCAACATTTCTTGAGAATTTGCTCGCACTAAAATACAAAAATATATGTTAACACAAATAGTCCGAGTTTTTCTCCGTGGGGGAGCATGTTTGACCCTTAGAAAATAACAAACATTGGGGTCGTTTTTAGCCTTTTTTTGGATCAAATTTCCCTTTTTTATAAGTGCAAAACCAAGTTCTTTCAAGCTTCAACGTCATTGATAAAATAAATCTCTAATGACCGGTACACCGTGAATCGCTATTAGCGTTATAAAATAATTAGGGTTATAAAACAATTAGCTTTATTAACGCTAATTGGGAATTTGGGGATTTTCAAAGAAATCATCGACTCTAATTGGGAATTTGGGGTTTTCCAAAATAGAATTAATAATTCTATTTGAGAATTTTGGTCAAAATTTGGGGGCGCCGGAATAGCGTTATGAACGCTTATAGCGATTCACGGTGTACTTATTGTGGTAGAAACGCTTTGGAATCTGTTTCGACCTCATGGAATATATTTTTTTAAAGAGAATTCAATTTTTGAGGATGAAAAAGTAACAACTAAGTTTGAAAGAAAATTTGACTTATGCAAACAGGTCTAGTTTTAACGCTCGTTTTGCTGCTTGAGCTGTGTAATAAAAAGCTTAGGAACTCATGCCTTTGCACAGGGGATAATTGTTGTTGCATTTATTTTTCATGTAAGATTGTGTAAAGATGTCAGCAATCCACCCTATATTAAGGGTGTACCTCGCATCGTATGTTCTTCGATATTCATGCTGAACAGGTTACAAAATGGTTACAAATAGTGATGGGTGATATACAAGCATTGGCATTTGATCTAAACCATCCACCTTCTCATCATCGGTCTCTAATTTTTGCAGTTTGCAAGGGACCTCCATGTCAGCGGACATACAACAACTCCATCATTATCTCATCGCTGCCTTTTAACTACGAGGGTGACACTACCGACTCCCAAGACTTGCATACAGCTAGTCCTGGCCGGGATGTCGGGTTCCTATACAGGCCACTAGCCGACCAGGTGGGCCCCCTCTAGAATTTAAGAGTCCAATTTCTTTCTACTTGCTGTTAGAAAAAACGGCTGGAATGGAAAAAGAAAATGCAAATTAAGTGGAAAAACTACCAATGCAAGCGAAAGAATCGAAATTTTGATTCTTCGTTATTATTTTTTTTTTTTTCAATTGAGTATGACACCTGCCAATATAAGAATGCAAAACATTTAGAAGGCAATATTAGTTCCCAAAGGAGGGCAGTTATAATTTTGTAGCTTAAACTAACTCTACACCGCACACATGCATCTCCACTTTTTTACCTGCATAGCCGTTGGAAAATCTTCAAGATATTCTGGCTAGGTCTAAGTACGATGATACTCTTAGCTGTTATTGGACTTTTTTCCTCTACATTGCAAGAAAATTTATTTTACAGGTGAATAGGTTGGTGAGTGAATGGGAAATGGAACTGGTTAGTGAAAATAGTTATGAAAAATAAAGTTTAAAGGCACGCTCTACTCATTTTTTTAAGATGTGAGTTTCTTGATGTTGTCGCGGCTTGAAAAGGCAAGGTATTGGGCTAGAAAAAAGTCATGTCTCTGTATTGACTAGTGCTTTCATTTTTTTTTTTCTATAAAATAAAGATATTTTTGGAGAAAAATAAGCTTAGGAAAGAGTGTTTTCATTTTGAGAAAAGATCCATTCTTTCCAAATAGCCTGGGTACTCCACCCTTAGGAGATCATATTTGACCATTTCTCACACCATCGCTTAGATTTTGTACCCTTCTTCATTTCAAAGTGGTTGCAGGAGGTCCGTGACTCCTAAAATAAAACTGAAAAAAAAAAAATCCAAACGCTATAAATCCATAAGCCAGAATACTAAATAGACTCCAATGCCGAATAGAGGTAATATAAATAAATATTAAAAACAAAGGTATCCGTTGACCAATTTTATTGTTCAAATATTTTTCCAAAATCCTCTTTGGTCTCTTCTTTTGGGGTTTATGCCTTCACACAAAAATCCATCCAAAAAACCCTAATAAGAGACTATCGTTTTCGCCTAGGTCTTAGGTACCAAACGCGATAAAAACCAGTGCCTTGTGATTTTTTTTCACAACTATACAACTTCACCATCACCTACCGTGACGAGCATAAACCGTGATGGATAATTAGTCTACTGTTAGCCAATTTAACATTTTTTTTTTAATTTTTTTTTTGGGCGTATTATGAAATTTTTTGTTATGCCCTCTATTTTCCAATGCAGTTTCTATAATGTCGGCGACACTTTTTGTTGTAGTATTTCCAGAAATATAGAGTTTTAAACCATCGACTTATGTATCAGAGTTCAAATTGTAAGATATCTAATAAGTTTTTGTGCGCATGATTTGGATGATAAAATGTTTATCTAATTCGGGGGGGTCATATATGGCCAATTTTGCTCCAGTGAGGTGCTAAATCCTTTGAAAATATCCAAGGTTATGCAGCCTATCTAGTGTCAAGAGTCTGCGGCCAATGAATATTCTAATGTCGATGCGAACACAAGCAAAAACTTATTAACCGACATAACATTTGTCTCTTTGCTTTACTCTCCTCAATCATTTTCCACTCTGAATGTCTTGAATTGAATGTCGGCTTCAGGTTGTAACCATGTCTACTTGTGACAACTCTACCTTTGATACAACACTCTATGTCTATAATGTGGGGTCGAAGTCAACTTGGAGAATAGCATACAATGATGACAGTTGTGGAACTCGTTCCTCCTTGGACCGTATTTCCCTTCTTCGGAATAACACATACATAATTGTGAGTTTCTTACTTTTAATTTTTCCATTTTCCATTTCCGTTATATTGTTTTTGTGTAGAAATTTTGTGACCTTCTATTGTTTTCAGCTATTTATCCTTGTCGACGATGGGAATCTTGACATAGGATGGAAAAAAATAGGTGTGAAATAAAGCGGCTCTGGGAAAAATTCGTTCTCTTTTCTATGTATAACTTATGTATGCTAGAGTACTACAGGGTTTGACCTGAAAGTATGCACAACCTTACGGACGTTGGAAACAACTGGGAGTTTTGAATTTGCAGCGTATTCTCACCAAATGTTATTCAAATTTAAGTTCTCCACTTAACACGGTATTATAGGTGGGAGGTGCAAATTACATTATGAGATCCATTTTACATTCTCCGGTAAATGACAGTTTGCCAATTTACGTTTGTCACCATGAGCACCAAAAACTGAAGGATGGACCACCTCGGGGGAAAGGCCACTCTTGTCAATCCCACTCCCCTCCTTTAAAAGGGCAGAATTGAAAACTCGCTCACGCACAAGTAGAAGGAAGATTGAATTAACATTACATTTTCCTCCTCTCATATAAATATATATATATATATATTTTATTTTTCTTTGTCGTTAGCTTTCATTTAACTTTGAAAAAATCTGCAAATTATGCAGCAAAAAACAAAATACTGGATTTCTTGGCATGATACCAAAATGGCACAAGTTATGGGAAGATGCAAATTTCGCTCTATCTCCCTCTGGGGTAATAACAAGTATTTAGGGGTCTAGGCGTGGCAACAAAATTGCTCTTGCAAGCTAACTGCTACACCTATTTATCACGCCTTTAATCATAACAATATGCAAGGTAAGCATTGATAGGATCGCTCGCAAATACAACACACATAAAGTGTGCAGCTCATAAGCGGAAGCGAGCATTCATACAAGAACTTTCACCATTGAGAAGACCGCTCACAAATAAAACACATACAGATTGCCAGCTTATAAGCGGAAACAAACATCCATACAAAGATATTCAACATTACACAAGGGGACAGCAGAATACGCATATGTTAAGCCGAACATTTCTCCTCACTGTCACTCTTACAAAGTTCTTCCTAAATCACAATTCTTATCTCTACTCACAATGAGACTAACCATTACTTACGGTACAAGAAACTGCCATACCTGCTGAGACGCTCTCCACTAACACAAGTGACAAACGTCCACCAATCACAGACTACAGGATAAACAAGATTCGCCTTTAAAGACATATCTCATCGGAACTCCTAGACCAGAAGGCACGGTACCACTTTCTTCGTACTAAATAACATACATATTAAAAAAAAGTATGAAACCGTAATATCTAAATCACACACATACACAAACACACACACACACACACACATATCTTCGTTGATGCCTCACAATATCTGTTGACAATACTTCTTTAATGCACAGTCCTTATCCAAAATTCAGATACCTCAATGAATTTTTCCACATAAACGGAGAACACAATCTGATCCTCTCCTTCACCATTCATGTACATGCCCGAATCTGAAACTGTTCTCACGAAATCAAATTTTTGTGATAGCCTTATGTAGAAACTGTTCTTTCGAATCCAATTTGTGTGATAACCTTCTGGAGACACGTATCCAAACTCTACGATAACCTTATGCAGGCACAGGCGCCAAGTCCTCGGTGCTTGCTTCAGTCCATTCAACGACTTCCGTGGACGTCACACCATATTGGGTTTGGATGCCATCCCTTTTGGAACTTCCATACATACCTCTTCCTTGAGGTCACCGTTAAAGAACGTTTTCTCAATATCCATCTCATGGATGTGCTTCTTTCTAGCCGCTACTAAGTCCACAATCCTCCTTAGCGTATCAAACTTGACCACGGGAGTATATGTCTTTGTACAATCCACTCCTTTTAATAAAGGCCTTTGCGCACGATTCACGCCTAGTACTTAATTCCCTCACGAGAGCGCCTGTCTTTGTCTTAAACATCGATTCTTACTGGCAAGGAACTCTATCTCCTCGAATGTCTAATTATCAACCACAAACTTGTCCTCATGTGTGTGCCAATCACACGACCGTCTGGCTTTGGTAAACAACTGCATGTATCCTGACATGATCTCACAAACTAATTGCTCTAACAAAAAAATGTTCTCTTCAGCCTTTAAAATGTAATAGTGGGATTTCGAGATGTCCCCACCTTTGCAGTCATATCACAGTCTATCAGGTTTCATTCCCTTAGACTGAAGAATACTTCTACAAACCACTATCACATCCTCGTAACCTGTAGTTTCTCTCCTTTAGTCTCGCGGATAATTCTACAAACCACTATCATATACTCTTAACCCGTTCACTGACAGTAAACTAAACTTAGGTTTTTGGCTACTCTAAGTTATTTGAGAGTACTAGGAACTCTAGGAACCATCACTCCGAACCTCACTATCAATGTCCAAATTTTCAGAGCTTCCCTTAACCACAGAACTGGGCCAAACAGGCTTGCCTTTATGCTCTGGTACCTGTTCATCCTCCGAATCTGATTCTCCTTGTTCCGAGAACGCCTCTTGTTCCCTTTTTACCGGTAGCTAGCTCCATACTCCGAACACACGACTTGTTGTATCACCCGTTTTAGGTTTCCCTCATTAGTGTGGCACATCTGATGGTGCCACAAGCTCAAGTCACCTTTTGTCACCGAAACAACATGGTCATCACTCTTACAATGTTCTTTCTAACTCAAAATTCTTCTCTCTACTAAATCATTCCTTATTGTACAAAAATCTACCATAACTGCTGAGATGTTCTCCACTAGCACAAAAAACAAACCGCCACCAAACACAGGCTAAGGACAAAGACAGTTTGTCTACAAGAGCACATTTCATTGATACTCAACATGCGCTAGACCGGAAGACACGGTACTACTTACTATACGTTAAATAACATACGTAGTACACAGACGTACAAAATCAAAACGTACAAACTGACAAATATGTTGATTCAAACAATTTATTTCAACAAGCAATACAACCTCACAATCCTATTATTGGTAATCTTTTTAAGTACAAGCTTTCTGATTTTTATTAAATCTTCAAAATATGTGTTCGAGTGTGAAATCTGTTCAGATTGTGGATGGTTTTTACGCTTCATCATTTGGGAGTTTCACAATCCAGATCTCGATACAAGGTTAGTGATTCAAAATATTTTTGCATTATTTTAGTATGTGTGTTTTTTAGTGTGTGTGCTTGTGCGCGTGTGTGTGTTTGTGTGTGTGTATGCGTGTGTGTACATGTGAACTCTAGATATCTCAAACGTTTCTCCCTTGTGGGGTCATATTTGACCATTGTCCCACCATTGTTTGTATTGCGATTAACATTATTTGAATAGATTGTGTTTGCGTGATTGCTTGGATTTCATTTTGTATGCTTTGATTAGTATTGTTTCGTTGCTATCGAGTTTCGCATTAGAGGTCTTGTGCACGGTTTGGTTCGGTTTCATGTTTGTCGATTTTTGGAACATGCTTTTCTGATTTATTTTTCAAAATTTCACTATGATTCTATATTTGCGGATCAGATGACTGAGACGGGTCCCTTTATTCCCACTCACATAGATGTTAGAGTGGTAGAGACGGCAACAATCTGTAGAAACCATTAAATCAAATTGAACGAGACATTCGATTCACAAGTGGAGCTCGAAGCGAGAATTTTCCATTTCGTCAGGTTGAAACCCCCCGCTTCATCGGTTAACCTAAAGCCCAAATTAAATCACCTTGCGGAATATATATATTATTCCATAATGGTGAAGTTCCATCTGACAAAAAGTGAGGTTGTTTACAAAAATCTGGACTTCTCAGTACTACGCCATACCATTATTTTGGTTTTATCCGCGAACAACATGACAAAGAATCTTGCCAATATTCTCCAAAGTTATGGGAGGTAACAGTAACCGTTGGATATTCATTCGCGTAGCATCCGGTTCAACTATTTTATATAGTTGGCAATTAGTTTCAAAAATAGGAGAGCCGTAGCCGTGACACGCTGGATGATAAAGATGCGTGTCATGATGGACAACCGACAGGATTCAAAAAATTTGCACATGATATGTACCTTCCAAAATCCAACCGAAAATGCTAAATTAATCTCTTAACGCTTTTTCGTCAAACTATTTCTGGCAACCGTCTTTCGTCACGCGAAATGCAAGAACCCTAAAAAATGAGCCGTTGAGCTGTTGTAAAAGACAAAGCGTCTGCAAAGAGCACAAATTTCGTGTCGTACGATCGCCTCGTACTCAATCACATGGGTACCAAAATGAAGATTTAAATCGTTGTAAAAAATCTTTGACTACTTTAAATTTCCGATGTTAACTTACGTGGTACCACTCAATTAAGAACACGTGGTTTGCAAGCTCTACGCGATGGAACATCATTCAAAATATCACAATTACAGAATTTCTTGATAGAACGTAGGCCTCGGCCCTTGAAAATGCTCAAATGTATAGCTATTTATGTATCTATAGCTTTGTCTACATTAAATTACACACTACCTCATCAGATGTTGTCCTTTGACTCCCAATAGAAATGGTGTCACTACTCTTAACGATATACGCATGTTACGACTCTATTTGTAAATATAGCCGTACGAATTATACGATTACTAAAAGGGGATTTTATTGAAGAGGTTTAAATTTTACGAGATGGCCACGTCCGTCGATCCCGCCTACCACGTAAACCTAAAGGCTACGATGTAATTAGATAGAGTACGTTGCGCTTCAGGTCGTCCACAAAGGACGACGCCAAGCGTTTTTTTTTTTTTTTTGTTCGATTACTCTAAAAAAGACTTACGTGAACCGACTAATGTCAAGCGGAAGCGTGAGGAATCCTGCCGGTTAACCAATCAACTCCACGTGTTAGCATGGGTGGACAACAATTGGCGGCAATTGGTGGGGATCCGTACAAGCGAAACCGATAGCTCGTGTGCCCAAGGGTACGTACGAGAGTGCACAGCACCGCCCATCGTCATTAGAGTAAAACATTTTTCGGGCTTTGACTCTGTAATAGACCGTTGGATTTTTTTTTTGTAAGGTTACTGGTTTACACGTTATTATGATGTCAAGATTGAAAATCATGTTAACATGTGACGAGATAAAGAACTTTTGACTGCCCGAAATATGTTCAACTCTAAAAATGGTGAGCCTTGTAGTGTTGTATATCGGTTTATTTTTTATCGCAATAAATCCGATAACCAATATTATCGGTTATCTTTTGTGATGTGTCCCGATATATAGCTCTGGATCTAACAAGAAATATCGCCGATAATTATCGATTGGGGGCGGTGGTTTGTACAAAGCCCGAAATTATCGTACGAAAATAAAGTCAAAATGAGTATGGGGGGCATAGCGACGGGGGGGCTCTTTTAAGAAAATGTTCACAATCAGTTCCCTACCACAGTATAGAGTTATCGTGAGTAGTTATCGGCCCGATATTTATCGGTAATATATTGCGATATATCAGAAACATATCATGATAATTCCTTCACCAATATATCGATTATCGGTTGGCCAAAAATAGGTACACATCGGTTATCAACAAATGGCTACCGATACACAACACTAAGTGTAACACTCTTCGTATCACTTGCTATAGCGCACATGTAACGTATGGTTGACTGTACACCATGTTCTTAACAATACACGTGTAATGTGCTATAAGCACGCATGCCAGCGCAAGTTCACACCTGGACAGTACTAACCGTGACCGACCGTGACCGTACGCAGTACAACCTTAGTCATACGCATGTCAACGGCTGGAAGGGTATCAATACTTCAAATCATCTCCATGGTTAACACAATGAAGTCCCAAATAACACCAAAATCCGTCCATTAATTTTACATACCTCCCCATCTCACGAGTTTTACGGACCTCATTTTCTTCTTTTGATGAATTACATCAAAAAAAGGTAAGTAGTTGAGATTACGACTAGAGTTTGGAAAGTTCTCCATAGGACTGTATGAAGAGTATGACGAAACTTTGGCGGAAGGTACATGAGAGGCGTGAAAAACAGCAGCAGAAAAAAAAAATGCATTTTCAACAAAAGGAGTTGTTTGAGGAGAATTTAGAAAGCCATGCAGCCACAAACTGGGAGTGCACAAACGCGGGACTCTGAATTTCGTACACTCTAAATTTGTGCACTATAGTTCCCGTAAGCGTCAAACTTTTTATCCGTGAATTTCACAAACCTTGAGTTTTCACAAATTCCATCAGCGCTTACTTTTATCAAACCCAAAAGTTTGAGTTTACCAGATAATGAAATTTGAGGGTAAATGTGTTGTGTTCAAAAAAAAAAAAAAGATACCTGTGTCGATTATTCGACATCTGATTTTACTCTTTAAGTATCATTTGAATAACCCGGTTTTTTTTGCAATATTTGGTGAATATGGGGACTGTAATTTTCTTGAAACATTAAGTTTGAGGTGGTTTTTATTATCATTGGTTTATAACTTTTAAGCCAAGGTTTAGAGGTGCCATGTAGAGCTTTTTACTAGGGATTTATTCAAATCAATTGTTCAAATGACAAAAATAAAAAACACAAACCAATGAGTTAACAATCAAGTAACTTTTATTTGTTGGGATCCACATAAAAAGTTAATAAAATCCTCAATCTAGGTACTTTGCGGACAGTCCTTGTGTTGAACAAAAACTCCTAGAAACGATGATTGTTAATAAAAGTTGTCAAAAAGCATTTATGTTCTCAAGAGCATTACAACGAAAAATATATTTATTTCTGGATGGATATTAACTTTGCTTAAAACCTTAATTTAAGCAATAAAACCTAAGTTTGTGATCAATTCACAAATAAAACGCTATTATACTTATAGCTTAATACACAACATTTCTTTTGCAGCCTCCAATGGTTCCTCTCCACCTTTTCCACTTCCTCCCTCCTCTCCTCCTTCCACTCTACCAACCCACCGTCCTCCACCTCCTCATCCTTCGTCATCCCTCGTTCCCCCCCCCCCCTCTCCTGTTCCTCCTTCCATTCCTCCATTCCATTCCATTCCTCTCCCTCTCCTCCTCCTCCCCCTCCTTCTCCCTTCATCCCCCTCTCCTTCTCCCATCTCCTCCAGTTCTCCCCTCGTTCTCCCCCTCCTCGTTCTCCCCCTCCCCGTCCTCCCCCTCCGCGTTCTCACCCTCCCCGTTCTTCACGACAGGGTTCCCCACCACCAACCCGTCGTTCTCCACCTCCTCGACATCTCCCTCAATCATCTCCCACTGCTTCACCCTGATTAAAGACAAAGGTATCCACTCTAGCTTGAAAAGGTACTATTCAATGCAGGATTATTATGTTGGCTTAATATTTTTATTGCATCCGGTTGCATGTGCATAACCTTTAACTTTCCCATCAAGTTTATTTCTTATGTTGTATTTTCATTAGAGTTTCGTCTTGTTTATTTCTAATCTCAAGGAGATTCAAAAGCTTCAAAATGCTTCTTGAGTCAAATGTTCTTCATTTTTTCTTCATTTTACAAATGTGCGCACAAATGGTGAGGAAACTAGGAAAAACCAGGATGATGTCACCTTATTACGTTCAATAGTTGACTACACATGGCATAATAGCAGCAATTGTGTTGTTAACTCGGACACACTAGGAAAGTGTAATGATATTGACATATTTAGCCGATAACATCATTTTGCCATTTTCCCAAATCATAAAATCGATACTCACTTAAGTGTAACTTGCTACACTGACGTAATGCTTATGATCTCAACATATGAAGAAAATAACACGACTTTTGATATTTTAGCCAAAAAAAACTTGACAAACTAACCACTAAATACCTCAATAGTAAAATTGTTGCCTTGTTGCCTCATAGCTGGAGGTAGTCCAGAAAAGCTCTATACTGTGAATATCCTATGTTGACTTTGACGGTTTGGAGGACAGGAACTGATTTGTCTAAATTATTTTTGCAGGAAACAAGTAAAACCATCATGACACATCAAAACAGAATTGCCAGGCTATTTCAGTTTTTCATTTGTTTCGACTATCGAAAAATATGGGGTTGTTTGTATTTTCTGTTATATGTGGGTTACGTAATTTTTGGTAGCGTAGGTTATGGTTTGTTTCTTTCTAGCTACAATATAGATTTGTTTTTAGTTACTATTGATGATTAAAAATGGTTCATATGGCTTGGGTTAATCGTGGGTTGTTTTTTATTTGCCAATATTGAGTTATGTTCCGCAAAACGATGTGCTAGAGGGTATTTATTTTTGTGGCGAATGAGCCTTCGAATTGTTGAGATTCACTTTTTTATAAAACCATTTAAAGGATGCTAGGTGTTTTTGGGTTTATTGTCGATTACAATGGTTGGCAGTATCACCTATGTTTTCTAATCATCGCAAACTTATGTTTTAGTGAATGTTGAGTTGGTGGTTTACGTTAAGTCCAGAAATCTTTTAAGTGACACTTCTCAAAATACTTTAGAAGTACTTACAATACAAAATACACTTAAATCAGAGATCCAAACTTGAAACAAAAAATTCATGGTATGTATATGGCAACGTCTATGGCATAAATATTATGGATGTTTTGTGGTTGTCCTTTTATCTGTTTAATAGATTATTTTTTTGCTATGTTTTTTTTCCATTCTCGGTCACCATCAACTAATTATGATTAGCCTATAGACCACACGTTTTAAAAACGTTTTGTCTTGAGATAAACTTTGGGCCCTTGATCGATGGAGAGATAGAGAGAACTAGTTGTATTTATAAGGTGAAGAATTTAAACCCAAGAATTTGACCAAAAAGCTTGTGTGTGTGAGAGAGAGATAAACTAAAAACGTATTTAAAAATATGGAAAGAATTTAGCATTGTCGGCACTTAGTGCAAGTATAGGCGAGTATTTATCAATTAATGTAAGTGTAAATAACAAGACAGAGCTATTAAAAATTGGCAAGGGATAAACAACCATGCGATAAGAGTGTTAATCCACACCTTAGTTTCCAACTTAGATTGATTGCACTAGTCCGATTGGCTAGACACTTTTCATACTAGGTTATGAGTATAGAATATTTATGTTATATTTATGAACTTAGATGGCAGTTTGACGAACTAATTGATCTCGTTTTGGAACTTGTGTGTTATTCTAATTCTTTTAGTTTAATATTTCGTAAGAAAACTCACCTGGTTATGGAACTTTGGAGTTGAGCATTGTGAAGCATAGTTGTGGTTGTACTCAAAACCTTGCCTGTGTACAACTTGTTTTCAATCTGATAAAAAATAAGTGTTTGGATTCAGTGGGGAGTTCAAATTAAGATTACTTAGTCAGGTATAGTTTGTGTGTTAAACCAAAAGCGTAAGAATCATGGAGGGTAAAGACTCAAGACAGGTTTTGTGACCACGGAACAACTGATTGTGATTTGATGAAACAAGTTCATAATAATAATAGCTCATACTAACAAGGTTTATCAGACACTCGTTTGGAATGCATTGGTTCATAGAGGGTGAACCTGTTAACACTTGGAGATAGTTTTGAAAACTAAACAAGTCATATTGATTGTTTCTTGAGAAGTAATGAACGCTGATTCGTTACCGTAAGGCAATGATTATTTACCTATACACACAAACTGAAGAAAATAGTGACTGAGGTTCTTTACTTAAAAATGTTCATTTTCGTACCAAAATCTACCGATTTTATTTCTTTTTTTATAAGACATGTTTACTAATGATTCGGCAAGATTCTCCAAAATTTTGGACAAGAACTTCGACTGTCCAATTCTGTATTCTATAAGCAAACACTTATTCCATCCAGTGTTTGGATAGTGTCCTTAACTGTTCTGAAGAGGACATTATCCAAGTTACCCAAGTTACGGACGTGTTCCATAGGTACACTTGGAAAAAGATATGATCTATGGCGGACGAGTAATGAGAACGAAACAATTGGCAAAGGCCATGTTCCTTCGGACAGGGTGGATTCAAATCCACCAAAATCGACGAAAATATCTTGACCTATGATATCTCCAATCAATCCTTTTACCATCCATTGACCTTTGCGGAATGGACTTGGCGTTTAGAACATAGTACCGGAATGCTAACACCAAAAAAGCACGCACGTACAAATTTTAGGATTTTATACATTTTTACAATTCTTAAATTTTGTCTGTCGGTACAAATACGAACCAATCTATGTGGTACTAGCTGGAATAAAACACTTAGTTGGTTTAATACCCTACAAACCGTACACCTGAAATTCCACTGCTATTTGACCCTTAACCTGCACAATGAACACCCGATGGTAATTCTAACCTCTCCTATCGTGTTAAACACCAATCGCTATATCTTATTTAATACAAGTGCGATTGGTACGATTCTTCCGCTGATGTCAACTACATTCATAACTCTTAATCCTCAACCTCTAAGTACCTATTTAAAATCATTATAAATTCCTTCCTACTGTTACACTGAAATAACGTTGTTAACATTAGTGTGAATCGCTATTAGCTTTAATGCTTTTTTCTTCTCTTAAAACATTTTTTCTCCGTACACACATGTCTGATTGTGGATCTGAAGGTTGCGATTAAAAGGTAAGATTCTTCCGATTGGCGGTTTCAAATTGAAAATTGGACAAGTGTGTACGCAGAAAAGATGATTTAATTGAGAAAAAAAATATTAACACTAATAGCGATGCACGATATATTGAACACTCTTTTGTGATTTTGGGCAAAAAACATGTTACGTTTTTGTGGGAATAGTCAAATCGACCGAAGTAACGTAGAGGATGTTATTTTGAGGATTTTGCAAATGTGAGGGGGATTGTTGGGCAGAGGTCGCAATCGGGCACCTGAATCCTTACCCAACCCTTATCGGCCGGCCGCGTCGGATCCGGAACAGATGGGTGCCAAAATTTGGGGGCCGACCGGAATCGGCGGGGTGATAAAAAATAAAAAAAACAAATTTGGGTACAGCCGGGTAAGCAAAAATACAAATGAAGGTTTCATAAGTACGTTCTACTACACCGTGAATCGCTATTAACGTTATGAAATAATTAGGGTTAAAAGACAATTAGCATTATTAACGCTAAGGGTTAAGTTCCATTACACGAAAAGTGAGGTTGTATACAGAAATTCGGACATCTCCGTACTACGCTGTACCTCTTATTTTGTTTTTAAACGGAAAACCACATTACAGAGAATCTTACCAATATTCTCCAAATGTCTGGGAGTTAACAATGACCATTGGATATCTTTTCACAATGCATTCGCTTTGAAAACCACATTACAGAGAATCTTACCAATATTCTCCAAATGTCTGGGAGTTAACAATGACCATTGGATATTTTTTCACAATGCATTCGCTTCGAAAGTTTCTGGGCGAGGTACATCACCAATTACATAAAAATTTGAGCCGCGACAGTTTGGATAATGAGCATACGTGTCACGATGGCAACCAACGGAAATCAAAAAAAAATCGCACACGATATACGCATTCAAAAATCCAACAAAAAATACAAACGAAATGTCGGAACGCACTTTCGTCATGCTATTTCTGTTAGCGCCCATTCGTCACACTATTTCCGAGAGCGCTCATTCGTCACGCGAAAAAACAGGAACCCTAAAAAAAATGAGGTGGTACCTGACAAAGCGTCTACAAAGAGTACAAAAGTTGTGTTGCACGATGACCTGGTAACGCACGTACATGGTACGCAAATAAAGATTTTTGGTCGGTGTGAAAATCATTGACGATTTTCAATTTCCGATCTTACGTCACGTGGTACCAACAATTATGAACACGTGGATTACAGACTCTGCGCAATGGAACTTTCGTTCAAATTGTAGCATTCTGTAATGTTGGCCGTACAATTACAGGATGTCCTAAAGGAACTTCACCCTAATTTGGATTTTTTTAAATTTTATGAAAAAAAAATTAATTCTAATTTATCAATAACTCTAATTTGGGATTTTCCCTGTAATAATTGTAGGCGATTAAGATCTTTACACATATAGAATGCTCGAAATTGTACGCCGTCGTGTGATTCTGACATCCACACGTGCAGGCAATTTTCACGCAGTTAAATGTTAACGCTACACCGTGAATCGTGTAGCGTCACACTTTTGTTGTCACACGTTTTTTGAGTGCACATTCACATGCGCGCGCGCCTGTATTAAACTTTTTCTTGGTACTTTTTCACATATTAAAGTACAAAATGGTACGAAACTGAACGGTCCGTACGCCACACTATTTAAAACGTCACTATATTACAGTTATTAACCCTAACAGTTGTGGTGCCTACAATAACGTTAAAAAATTTTTAGAAATAATAATTCTATTTAAGAATTTGGGTCAAAATTTGGGGGCGCCGAATTAGTGTTATGAAAGCTAATAGCGATTCACGAAGTGCTGTAATGTACACCGTGTATTGCTAATAGTGTTAATATTTTTTAAGCCACTTAAAACATCTTTTCTTAATACACAATTGTAAGGTTTTCAATTTGAGACAGTCAATTGGAAGCTAAGAATATTACCTTTCCATCGCAACCGCTAAGAATATTACCTTTCCATCGCAACCGTCAGATCAACAATTCGAGAAGTGTGTACGGAGAAAAGATTGTTTGAGTGGTGAAAAAAACATTAACACTAATAGCGATACACGGTGTAGTGTCCATATTATCCAACAATAGTGTACTTTGTACCTTTGGTATAGTGGAAGGCATAAGGGAGATGTACCAGTGATTTTTTACTTATTAGGGTACGGGCGGGTATGGGTAGTCGCTAGAAATCGAGTTTCGGTAAACTTTTTTTTTTCTTCAACGCGTATAAGGTAACCGGGTAACAATTTAGGAGCGTGCAATAACCCGGCCGGACTTCGGGTGTTCAGATATTGAAAAATAAAATGTCGGATTCGGGTATCTGAAATTTTAACTTTTGCGACCTCTGACCTCTGTTGTTGGGTGACATTGTTGAATCGAGTTTAGCGACACTTCGCCTACTAGAATCTATATCTAACAACCGTGAATCGTAATTAGCGTTAATGTTTTTTTCGTCTCTTAAAACATCTTGTCTCCGTACACACATGTCGGATTGTGGATCTGACGGTTGCGATTGAAAGGCAATATTCTCAGCTTGCGAATGGCCATATTAAATTGAAAATTGGACAATTGTGTACGGAGAAAATATGTATTCAGTGGCGGAAAAAATATTAACGCTAATTACGATTCACGGTTGTAGTTCAATGTTCGAAGCGTTCGATTTCAACGCGCGTCTATTTTCTTTATTGGTATTACCATCGCGTTTTTGCAAATGAAATCTATTTCTCTTTCGTCGTCTCAACAATGTCACATAAAACAATCCGATGTCACTTTGAACAGGAGACATTTGTAGACGTCTGCGATTCCGTATTTTGTCCGCGTGTTGGCGTCTACAATTGTCGCAAGTTTCGAAGACGTCTGCAACTGTCGCACATTTTGTACACGTCTATAACTGTTACATATTTAAAGTAATGTTGGCCAAAGTAACGATTTCGTTCTTGGACATGGGAAGTTAAGAACACTTTGAAAAGTACAATTAAAAATCTGCGCTAAAATCCAAATTTACATTCCAAAGTTTCTGTTACATGGGCACACCACACCGCCTAATAACGATTAGCGGTGAAGAGTCCGAGGGAGGGGAGCTTGTATAGTCCGCATGGAAATGTGCCATTTTAATTGAATAAATGTACAAGCTAAAAAATGTACGGATTAAAGACTTGTGCCAATTTGTCATTATACATCTGTATTTGTCGCGAAGCAAAATTCTGGTCACTAAATCCGAGTGTCCCGTTACAGAAACCGTACATGTATGCGGTCCAATGAAAACATAGGTCGTCGCTTAGCTTCTCGCATAAGTTTGGTAGCTTTAGGGACCAGCTTGACGACAACGCGCTTTCTGACGTCGTGCCTGCGTACGAATTCACAAAAACGGGCGTTATGTGTATCGAAATCCGTTCTGCGTTCCAAGTGGCGTTCGAGCTGCAAATAATACTAGACATATGGCTGTTACATGCGTCCGGGAGAAGTTTTCGATGGTTACGTAATGTAGATAAAACTGAAGATCTGGGAGTTACGTGCGTCTTATAAGTCGTTTTCGATGGTTACGTGGCATAGGTGAATCTGGAGACAGGCGTTGTGTGTCAGAAGGCTTTTTTGATGGTTACGTGACGTCAACCTGTACCAGTTATACAATAATGAAAATACGGTCCACAAATTTACCTGTTTCGCACGTGTACCAGTGTACATTCATTGGGGTAACTTGGCGCACGTGAGAATACCTGCTGTTCTTTCATGTTTTTCTTTGAGTTCTATTCTTCCTGTTGCTCTTTTTTTCTGTTTTGTTTTTATCGATAACGACAGCGCCATGTTGGTTCGATGGCTCCTGCTGATGCTCACTCTGCACGCCATGGCGTCCAAAATATTAGGTATGTCCGTACGACATCCGTGCCCTTTCTGAAGAAAATGCAGAACCGTTCGATCGAATTTGGAATCTGAATAGAGAGATGTATCTCCGTACGTATGAGTCAAACCCTAAAATGTGTACGGAAACGAGGATGCTCTCTTGTGACGTGACATGCCTTTTGAACAATTTTACATTTGATTCTGAATAAAGTTAATCTAGATGAGGTGTGGAATGCTCATAAGGGTGCCTTGAAGGTGTTGAGGTACAAAAATATCCATTAAAAATACAATAAAAAGTAAAAAAAGGAAAATAGTTGTACAAAAAGGGTGTAAGTTGCTTATTTTCGTTTACCCCAGCCTGAAAAATAGAATGTAAAAAATAAATAAATGAGAATTTGATCGGCACTGAAACCATTTTCAAAATCAAAATTGGATTATGCAAATCAGGATGGATTTGTAAAGTTTTAAGTGCGCCTGACAGATTTTATTCTTGCTACTAAGCCGAATAAAGGTGTCCGAGAAAAATGCAGATTCTACTATTTATAAACCTTTTCAGGTTGCCCATTACTGCTTCCATTCCAAAGCCACTACTTTTGAGTAGATATTCCGTTGTCCTTTTTTACATATCTCCCACATTTCTTAAGAATTAAGCGTGTTTTTTTGATGATTGCAGTGTCTTGTCAAATCCTTTTTAATGCTCATTCTTCTCTAACCATCTTCTGGCTTGTTATTTCCTTTTCCAATACAAATTCTCATTGTACACTTACAAAATGGAATAATTATGGCATGTATGGTAAATAGTCTCGGCTGAAAGTTGTTGCTTACTAATACCCATTTGAGAATAGCTGTTACACCTGGAAAAGAAATGCTAGTATAGAGTTCTGTGGTTATTGCTGCTTGCAATATTGGCTTTGCGAATTTTGTGTGTCGATGTTCTACTCTAATTATCTTCTTGATAACATTACTATTAGGTGCGTTTGAACCTTTTCAAAAAGTTATTGCTGCTCTTATTTGGTGTTTTATTTAAAATTGTGTAATCGACATCAATGGAGAAACCCTATCCGTTACAAGTTGGGCATCTAACAACTCATCCGTTTTCCTTCATTTTACACAAAATAAAGGCACCTTAATGTTTTCCCTTTTATTCCTGCCTTGTCAGCTTTAATAAGAACTTGTGAAATGATAAACGGATCGGAGAAGTAAAAGTCAACCATTAATTCAAACACGTCATTTATGTAAACCATCATTTAGACACCAGTAAATATCACCGAATTTAGTTCTTGCTTAGATAATCAGGTCGAGGTGGGCGATTTCTGGGTATTTACAATAATACGAGGGAGCAATATTCTTGTATTTGGTCGAAAAATGGAACCACTCACGAAAAGGTTTGACAATAGATGCTTAAAAAGGAGGGAGAGGAAGAAGCTACTAGAAAATAGGTGGAGGAAAGAGATCAATGCATGATTTTTCATTGGTTCTTCTTTGTGACGTCTACAATAGGAACTACGTTTCTTAGTGGTATTACAATAATCAAATTGTTTGTAGGAGACTTAAACCACAAGTGATATTGGAGTTGAAGTAATACAAGATATCAGCAAGTTTTTGGTTCTAATCAAGAATTATGTGAAACTATGGTTTGGTACTCCAACCCACTTTTCTTTAGGTCTAATTGCGATTTAAAAATACTTCTATAATTGAGTGTTAATCCACACTAAATCAAGTAGGACGTGTTATTCTTATATTTCCACAAGTTGGAGGGGGAGAAATTAGAGGTAATAGAGAAACCGATCATTGGCAAATGTTTAAGGGTGATCGATAAAACTTATTTTATAGCTATCAAATTAGGTTTCATTTGGTTGTAGTCAAATACCTTTAGAATGTACTTTTTTTTTCTATGTTTTTTTAGGATTTGCAATGTGGGGAACCGATGTAAATGTCAATGTCAAAATATCCTACACACCTTTAAAATATTTTTTTTCTTCTATGTTTTTTTAGTATTTACAATGTGCGGAATCAATGTCAATGTCTGTGTCAATGTCACTATAGTTCATATACAGTGTTGCGCATTACATCGCACATTTTGTTTCAGTGGTACTATTTGAGCGTGTACGTATTCGACTCCTACAAACGGTCTGTTTCGCTTCGTTTCGTGCAAATAAAAATTTCCGTACAGGAGCTTTAGTATTTTTGTTTCGAGTAGTTCCGATTCAAGCCGGTTTATAGTTTGTCGAAGGTCTATGTGATGTTTAGCAAACTAAACGTATGTGTTAGATTTAACTTGAAGATAAGTTAAAAAGTTAGCTTGTGCGCGAGTTAATAATAATAAACAATGTATGAGATAAGGTATGAGAAAAATTCGACATGATATTGGTATATTTTGTCGAGGGTATATCTTGTCTCTATGGTATGTTGATGAGCATCCAATGTATGCAGTGTGAGTTGGACATGTTGATGGCCAATTTTGCTTCCGCATTGAGTGGTATTCTACTTTTGTGTGCATTTCGATTTTGTGTCGATCCTATCAATTGGTATCGCATCTAGATTGGCTGTCATCTTCCAGTAAATTGAGGATCTAGTGGGATAGACATGAGAGGGAAAAAAAGGAGAACACACCCTCTCCATCCAAACCGAGGACGACTATGGAGACCTCGAGAGATCTTTTGACTTCCGAAGCAACCTCTTGGGTACCAAGCGAAAAGGATTTAAATTTCGATGGAGTATTTGCCAGTAATTTTGGGGAGTCGCTACTCGCTTGTCCGTTTGAATATGACCTATATAAGGATAAGGAAAGGTATAATATTTGGTTAGAAAAAGACACGTGTAAGGGGTGGCTGAAATTTATAGAGGAAAAAGAGTAAAAGACAAAGGAATAATGTTTTGGTGAAAGATGAATTGGAGGGCAACTCTAGTTCTAGCTCTAGTTCTAGTAGTAACCCAAATAGTTCGGATGAAGATGAAAAGTACGAAAATGGAGAAAGAGAAAGGAAAAAGATAAAGTAGGATCTAAATTTTGATAGCTAGGTGGAAGGAGACGAGGATTTTCAAATGGGCGGCAAACCGGATTTCTTCAACAGTTCTAACTACGCAATTTGGAAGAAGAACATGAAAAGAAGCCTCGTTTATTGAAAAATTAATGGAAGATCGTGATCGGCAAGGAAATGCTAAAGGTCCCAAGGCGCAAAAATTGTGGAAATTGAAAGATTTGGTGGCCAGCAATGGATTAATCCAAAGCTGTATTGAATCGGTCGATTATCATTTTCTCACTCGTAGTACCACACATAAAATGTTGGGAGGCATTATGAGACCAATTTGAGAAAAGAGTCAAGGATAAAATAGATTATGTATTTAAAGACTTTGTTCAATTTAAGCTTAACCATAATGAGTCTATTGATGATAGAGACAAAACATTGAATATTTGAGCATCTTGATCAAGAATAATGAGGGAATTCAGTTTGTGGAAGGATTTGTGTAGGATAATATATTGCGTTGTGACGGTATATCGTACATCCCAATATAAAATATAAATTATTGTTTTAGCGGAAGGTGGTTTTTTAGCCTCTTTCTGCCAGCAAATCTTGAAATTTCAAAAATCAAAATATAGCTCAACTTTGAACCTGAATTTGGAGGCTGAAAACTAAACGGTGTTCTGATTTTTTTGGTGTTGTGCTGGTAATGGAGTCTTTTCAATCCTCCATAATTTTTACGATTTTGGATCTGAACTCGATTTTATATTGCATACCCTAAACATCCCAACAGTCATCGACGGCTGCCATTTTTTGACGTATTTGTTGATTGGATAACATGACATGTCAATTTTATCGAATTTCAGTCGGATGAAAGTCATATCAAATGGGCGAAACCTTTTGCTGATTGGATTAAATGTCGTTTTCATTCGATAACATATTACGTCAGTGTATGGAAATTATGTTGGATTGTTGGCATGTTACGTAACAAAAAATGAAGTTAGTGTCAAATATCATAATTCTTATGTCAATGTTATGAAATATCATGCGGCACAGATGAGATGTCATGTCAGTCATAGCAACTGGAAAATTTTCCATGTCAATTTGATGAAAAATCCTGTTAGGTCGATGATATGGGATATCAACCAGGTCATAGTCATGTCAACTAGATGAAAAATCACGTCAATTGGTGGACTGTCTCACCGATTGGAGGAAATATCATTATACTTGGATGACATATCATGTTAAGTGCATAGATGATGTGTCATGTCAATTGGATGAAAAACGCGTCTACTACAAATATTTCTACCAATTCAATAAATTGTCATATAATTGGGCATTATGTCATGTCAATTAGAAAAAAGACCAAGTTTATTAGGTAGAATGGCACGTCAATTAGATGAATGTCATGTTAGTTAGATGAAATGTCATGCAATTGGTGTCTTGTCGATTGGAGGAAATTTCATGTTAAGTTGCTAAGCTATCATATCAAGTATAGAGAATAATCAACTGGAAGACGAGTCATGTCAACTCGATTGAGTGCCATGCCACACGATGAGAAATCATGTCCAGTTGATGAAGGCCATTGATGAAGGCCATCTCCACTGGACCACACGTCATGTCCATTGGTTGAAATTTTTTAAAACTTGCAAGATGAAACGTCATATCGATTGGATCAAATATGATAATTTGGTGAAGCACATGTGGGCTACGTGAAATATGATGTCTATTGGAAGAAATATCATATCAATAAAGAGTTTGATTTGAGGTTAGTGCTTCAAAATATATCAACAATTATGTAAATATATATCTTGACAGTAAATATTCCGAGTAGTTTCTTTGAGGGTGAGCATGTTTGACCATTCGTTCTACCCCTTGTTTAGCAGATGATCATTATCAAAATAGCCTGTGCTAAAAAAGTGTTTAGTGAATATTATGAAGGTTAGATTTTTGTAGAAAACAAATAAAGTAATACGACCAATTCTTGATCTTTTTGGCAAAGAATAAAAAAAATGTTTAAAAGTCATTTCTGATTATCTTTGGTGATCCAAATAGTAGATCTCATGATTGTGAATTATTATTCGTAAGAAAACATTCATACTTGGAGACTTATGCTTTTAAAGTGTTGTTGCCTTATGGGGGACGTGAACAGGAGCCCAGCCACCCCCTGTGTCTCCTCGACGGAATCCACCTCCCCTACCCTCTCTTTCACCACCTCCTTCTCCACGACGGCCACCTTCACCACCTCATCCGCCTCCCTCAGGTGTTTGATTGCCACTTATCTGCCACGGGAACCATAATTGTCAATAATATCACGCAAGTAGGCTTGTAACATGTAAAACCCTACAGTGCATCTCTGTTATGTGGCCACGTCATCGTTTTCATTCATTTCTATTTCTGTAGCATTCTTAGGGTTCACTTACCCTCAAAATGCTACTAGGAAAATATTAGATGAGCCGTTATTAGTCTTATTAAACTTATTAGTCTGTTATTTAAAATCTAAGCAAAATATATTATTTTAAGCCCTATGGAACTTAACCAAAACATGCACGTGACCACTAAGCCAATTCGCCAATTCAAACGATGCAAGTCTTAACACATATCAACAATCATCTCATTATCCGACTCGTATAAATGCAAAAAAATAAGATTGTACATTTCATTCTGTTCTTCAACTCTTAAGCAGCACAAGCTACAACATGGTTACACATAGTGATCAATGATATACAAGCTTAGCCATTTGATCTAAACATCAGCCTTTTAACCATAGGTGTCAAACATTTGCAGTTTGCAAGGGACCTCCATGTGAGCGGACATACAACAACTCCATGATTATCTCATCGCTACCTTTTAACTACGAGGGTGACACTAGTAACTCCAAAGACATGCATACAGCTAGTCCCGGTCCAGATGTTGGATTTCAATACAGGCCACCAACAGACCAGGTGGGCCAGCCTCCAAATCTTAGAACTCCAGTTTCCTTCTTTTAGCTGTTAAAAGAAATCATTGGAATGGAAAAATCACTAATGCAAGCAAAAAAATGAAGATTTGATTTTGCGTTAATTTTTTTATTTATTTGTTGCATGTGAATTGTAGTATATACAAATAAGAATATAAAAATTAAAGTCAAAGGGAATGTTAGTTCACCGGGAGGAGCAGTTATACTTTCGTCACTGGAAGTGTAAACCAACTTTAGGACGCACATATATATCACAACTTATTTATCTACAAAGTTGTTACACAATCTTTAAAATTTTCTGGCATGACATTATAAGATAACAAGCTTGGTTGTCAGCCGTCTTTTCCTTAACCCTACGGTGGAAGAATTTTGAAAAGAAACATGGTTCTTGGGTGGACTGGCTTGGTGTTTGAAAGGGTGACAAAGGATAATAAATAGTAAAAGAGTATTAATATTGGAAAAAAAAGCTTAAAAGAGACAATCTTTTTATGTTTTCATATTGGTATTTTCTTGACGTTGTCACTGCTTCAAAAGAAACGGTGACTGGCTAGAAAAAAGCCATTTTCCCGTCTAAGCTGGTACATTTTTTTCTCCTTTTATTTGTTTAAAAGGAAGACACTTCTTGAGGAAAATGGCCTTACAAAAGAGTAATTTCATTAACAAAAAAGATCCATTCTTACTAAATAGCTTGGGCTTTCTACCCATGGGAGAGCAAATGTGATCCTTTTTCGAACCAAAATTGCAATGAACATGTCATGATTATGTCAAGTTTATCCTTGAGACATCTTGCCGCAACTTGTAGCCTTGTGCAATTCCTCTAAATGTCATGTCTCCCACTAAAGATTTATGAGACAACTGCCGGAATTGAAGACGGATGCAGGTGTAGTCATCTCAGAATGAAAACAAACAAAAAGCTTTCACAAAAACCGGTCTGAAAAACAACAACTTCAACAGTTGACAATTCACAAATCAGAGACACAATAGCTCTACAAATCTACTACAATGTAGATCTAATACAATATAGATAACAGTAGGAGGAACACACACACAAAATTACAAGTAATTCAGCTAACATATCAGTAAGACATTCATAGATAAAATTAGATAAAATTACCAAAAATAACATACCCAGTTTTTGATATAAATTGTTCCCAACTCCAAAAATGACTAAGCCCTACTCATAAACACTGAAGCTTCACTATTGATCGTACAGAGGCATACCAACCGTAAAACTAACTACTTGACACTACAAATACTATGCATATACCCTAATAGGTTATATGCATACTGCGCAAATTAACTAATCAATGAAACGACAAATGCCTATTCTACAAAATATGTGCACCGACATCAGATTCAGAATATGACGTTAGATTATCATAAATCTATTGTTCTGTCAGCATTTGTCGGGGACTTCTCTCCATCGTCCGCACACTGAATTCAACACTGTAGATGTGCCTCACGTCTCTATGGTCCTCATGTATATCCGTACTCCCATAGAGGATATTCCGGAGCGTATGCCCCAAACGTTGATGCTTGTCCAAGGAGTGAATGTTACCGTGAACTCCCATCGTCATTGTCACACTAATATCGGTTCATATTGAATTTTACTTACCAAATTATTATAAGTCCTGAAACTCTTTCCCTCACACCCGAGGCATAGAGAGGACTAAAGCTTTCCAAAACAACACTCCCCTAAAGATTTAGACTTTGCTAGCCACTTAAACCACATGCCTCTCTGCCTCCACACATCTCTATGGTCCTCATGTATATTCGTACTCGCATAGAGGATATTCCGGAGCGTATGCCCCAAACGTTGACGCCTGTCCAAGGAGTGAATGTTACCGTGAACTCCCATCGTTATTGTCACACTTATATCGGTTCATATTGAACCAAACTTACCAAATTATTCTAAGTCTTCAAACTCTCTCCCTCACACCCGAGGCATAGAGAGGACTAAAGCTTCCCAACACAACACTCCCCTAAAGATTTAAACTCTGCTAGCCACATAAACCACATGCCTCTCCGTAAAACTGTAATTTAGGTGCAGGCAAGGATTTCGTCATCATGTCAGAAACCATATACTCATCTGGTAATAATGAGTTTTGGAGCTCTTCCTATAACCTTCTAATTCACAAAATGTAGCTTGATATCAATGTGTTTGCGCTTAAAGTGATGGCTAGGGTTAGATGCAATAGCAATAGCAGTGTGATTGTCACACCACACTATGTGAGGTCTAGATTGCATAAAAAAAAGCTCTTGAAAGAGTGACTTTACCTAAAGTAACTCTTTGAGAGTTGAGCTGGCTTCCTCTAGATTGCATAAAAAAAAGCTCTTGAAAGAGTGACTTCACCTAAAGTTACTCTTTGAGAGTTGAGCTGGCTGCCATGTACTCAACCTGTACTCAACCTCCATAGTAAACTGAGCTGTTACCTTCTGAAGTTTGCTGCTCCAACAGCATGTCCCACTTCTAATCTTCCGAATGTAACCGGCGGTAGAGCGTTGGCTTGGCATATCTTTATAGCTCGCATTGCTCCAAGTCTGAATTTTCACTTCTTCTCCACGGAGAGATAAGTCGTAGGTTTTAAGTTTGTGCAAGATGCCGAAGAACTCTTTTTACTGCCTCCCACTTTGAATTCCACTTTGAATTCTATAGATTTTGCAATCTTCGGTTTAAAGCTCCTGCGGCTGCTGCAATATCCGGTCTTTATAAATCATAAAATAGACGAGACTCCTGTCAATCTAACTATAAGGGAAGGAGGACATAAAATTTGTCTCCCCTTACTCCAAAGAGTCATCAATCACAACACAACCATGTGATTCTTTCCCCCCTATTTTCTGTCTAAACTTTAAAAGAGTAACACTCCCCTTTGCATCTGACATGCCAAACTTCTCAAGCATGTTCCTAGTAGCCTCTTTTTTTGTCAAATATATTACCTTCTGTTTTCTATCCCTTTCCACCCGAATTCCCAAAATGTACTTAGCCTCCCTTAAATCTTTTATTTCAAACCGTGAATTCATATCTGTTTTTATTTTGTTTATCTCATTAATGGATTTACTCAGATGCAGCAAATCATCCATATAAACAACAATATATATTTTTCCATCTTCCCATTCCATTACAGAAACTGAATGATGTGAACTAATTCTAGTTATCCAAAATAAGTCAGAAATTCATCCAACTTTAGGTTCCATTGTCGTGGAGCCTGCTTCAAACCATAAAAGACTTTAACAGTTTATAGACCAAATTTTCTTTCAGTTTTTTTGCATACACCTCTTACTGCTTCATACATATAACTTCCTCTAAATCAGCATGTTAAAAAGCTGTTATTATATCCATCTGATGCAGTTCCATATCCTCTGTTGCTGGTAGAGATAAAAGAATCCAAACAGTAGAAATGCACACTACAGATGAGAAGGTCTCGTCTTAATAAATACCCTTATTTTGGCTATAGCCCTTAGCAACAAGACTAACTTTATATCTCTCAATGTTATTATCACGATTCAGTTTTAACTTGAAGACCCACTTACAATCGATCGGTTTCCGATCCGGTGGAAGTTCCACAAAATGATTTCATCATTTTTCAACGAGGGAAACTACACGCTATATTTTTGTGTACCTGTCACGCGTGTGTACCAAAAAAAAAACTGCAGGGTTCCAATGGGGTTCGCAAAATCCTAGGCCGTCGTCTCCTCTCCCCTCCCGCTAACGCTCCCTTCTCCCACTTGTTGGAACAAAACCTGACATTTTTGTTAAAAAGAGAAAGAGATCTTTATTTTTTTTTCTTTCTATCTTTGGGCTTATTTTGGTCATAGGTAAAGAGAAAATAGATAAAAATAAATTAAAAAGGCCATGGCTTAAGTTCCAAAATTAGTGATGTCGGCGTTGTCATAAGTACGATGACACAATGTAGAAGCGTCAACATCTACGATGTCACAAAAGCGCATACGTCTAAAAGCGTCCCAAAAAATATTGTCGATATGGATTCGTGACAAAATTATATGACGCCTACGAATGTCACTAATTGATTGACTACTTTTGATTTTAGTAAATTGGAAACCCGAAAAAATTGTATTTAGAATCTTCCAACAAAAAACTTTCATCGTTAAGTTACAGTTACATGGCCTTATACCTTTGCATGAGAAACCTTTTTGTACGGGTGTTGTAAATGGTCAAACTTGTTTCGGGATAAACATTCAGGTGCACGGATTTTTTAATTACGCCTACTACATAACTTGTTAATGTTAAAAGGTTGTCCTATATGTGTTCACTTTATTCTCGCATAGGTGGTTAATGCCATAATCTAGATATGCACGACCCGTTTTACGACGAACACGTTTTCTTGCAAACACGACTACGAATGGATTCATTTTTAGGAAGTTTATGTTGACGACAACTTATCAATATTAGCATGCTACTCATCATATACGAGTCGCTATATTCCAATGTCCCGATCAGCTTCGCAACACATTTTCGTATTATACCCTTAACGATAACCGGGTTTTTCGACAAACATTATTTAAGTTTGGTTTTTTAACAATTAAGAAGTTTGGTCTAAAAAAATTAAACAGTAACACCGACATTTTTAATGCAGTTTTATGCTTAAATTATAGTGCACCAACTTGTTTCCTATTATATTTTCAAATTATAGTGCACCAACTTGTTTCCTATTATATTTTAAGATACAAGGCATGTTTGTATAATCGAGTTTAACGAACAACGTGGTTTGAATGTAATTGAGGGTGGACGTTTAGGTTGAGGGTCAATTAGCAACACCAATGTGTTTTATGAGTTATTCATATGCTTTCGGTTCGGGGTAGCATCCAACTTTGGAATACAAAATGCGTTAGTGGTGATAAGTAGCGAAATAGGACCTAACTACATTCTAAGTAACATAAGTTGCGAGAAACGATCATGTAGAGAAAAACCCATAAATGGGTAAATATATCGCATAATACAATCGCCGATCATTACAAATAAACACAAAGGATACAAATGTGTCGCAAAACACGTTTGCCACTAAAAGCGTTTTTACAAAAGAAGATCGCAAGACACTGCGATGAAAAATACATTAAATGACGAGAGGCACATCGTATATGGTACGACTCGTTTTCAAAAAGTACTCATAATTTTTTTTTTTACGTATGAATATTGAAAATAAAAGGCGTTGTTATTCTACATACAAAACACTTGTACAACATCAAGGCAAATAGTCGTAGCACAATAGAATCCATTTATATACCCTTTTTTTTACATTTTAGCTTAGCTTTGTCACTTTATGTTACACGCACCCACCCATGATAGTAAAGCATGTTTTATGAACTCTGACGGAAAAGATTACTTGAGTGCTTTTGTTTTCGATAACGATTTTGCGTTACGTAAATCCGTACGAATATGCGGAAAACTCTGGAGAAAAACGAGTCGAACTGTTTTTTAAGCCAATCACGTTCCCGATTGTCCCCGGGCCTGATTTCTTTTTTTTGTCGTTGAAGAAAAGGTTAGCCCGCAGCCGGAGATAAATATAGTGTAACGATTATAAATTATATTATATATATATATTTTTATTAATTGATCATTAATAATAAACTCCGTGAGCCAATTCAAGTGGCAGATTGATCCGTGACGATTGCTTGCCCCACGAGATGACGTCACGGAACGCATTTCCAGTTACGTTACCGAGAATTTCCGTAGAACTGAGCCGAATGGCTTTTCAGCTTTTCACCCTTAAAGTACGACTTCTTAAAAACCAAAAACTGGGAAATTCATAGAAAAAAATTTATTTGTCTAGGCATGTTATGTGGTTTTTATTGAATAAAATATAATAATTCCCCAACAATAATTAATACATTGGAACAAATAACTGGAAGCTGCCAATAGTACCACTGTTTATAGTGTTCATGGCTTCCTTGTCTTTTTGCACGCGACAGTAACTTTTAAAAAGTAAAATGTTTTGTAGACTTTTTATAACCAGCAGCAATTGAGTTTCTTACACGTGTCATATCGACTAAACTACAACATTTCGATACCACGAACAGATTTCACACGTGCGAATGCGTACGTTCGTACCAGAAGGATTGTACTTGAAGGAGGAACCTTCATGCGGCACGTGCCAGTACACGTATTCCGTACAGATCTGGCAGCGATTTCTTGAGGAACTTTCTTTTTCGCAGACGTGCTCTGTTTGAAACGAGGCCACGTCATCATCTGATCCTACAGATTGCGAAATCTTCAATGGATTTTGATGCCGGATTCGCTCTTGTAGTCGGGCAAAAAGTACGGTTTATGTACGGACATTTATACGGATGAAAAAGCGTGGGAGAGTACAAAGTTTCCGGGGATGCCACGGATTGCGATTCTTCCAGATTTTGATTCCACCCTGTCTGATGTCACATAGCCTCCGGCACGTGTGAAAGAGCCAGTAGGTGTATGACGTGGCATCCGAATCGTCTAGCCACGCGTAGACATCGTACACGGCTTGTAGCCGGCTACGTCTTTCGGGAGGACTGTGGGAAACGGCGGTGAGCTATTGGCTGGATGGAGAGATTTGGAAAAAATAAAAAAAAATAAAAAAATAAAATACAAATTACATGATGTTCCATAATTGATTTTATCTCATCATTTGCCACACCAATCCACTAGTCCTTTTCAGGAACGAAAAAGGCTTCGTGAATTGTAAGAGGCTCCTGTGTACTTGCATAATAAACATGGTTCACATGGTCACCTCTCAACCGGCTGCTTTGTCTTCTCCCCCCTGGAAAATTTGAAGCGGGAACTGCTCGTCCCCGAATTGATGTCGAAGGGGGAGGAGGAAAAGGAGGTGGGGGAGAGGGAGGAGGAAGAAGAGGTGGGAGAGAAGGTCCAGTAGCTGAAGTAGTAGCAGCTGCAGCTGCAAAAGCAGTTGGATTTGTCTGCTCAAAAACATGTGGCAGTCTAGATGTAGAGGAAGAATGGGATGTTGATGATGTCTTGAAAGGAATCTGCTGAAGGATGATGTATTTCTATATTTTCTCTTTCTTTTCTTCCTCATTTATACTAAAGACATTAACAGATTGATTGTTTTCTTTAATCTAAACATTTATGTCAATCTGAATGGTACATTTCTGAGAATTAAACACTCTATATCCTACAAATTCATCATCATAGCCCAAAAAGATTCCAGGTACAAATTTTGGGCTAAGCTTCCAATTTGGAAGATTATCCTACGTGAAACAATTGCTTTCAAAGACTTTAAAGTGACTAACATTCGGCTTCTTTTCTGTCCACATTTTATAAGGTGTTTTATCTTTTACAGATCTTGTTTCTATCCTGTTTCTAATTTAAGAAGCACATTGAAAAGCCTTCCCCCAAACTTTTGGATCTACATCTTTATCCATTATCATAGATTTTTCACATTTAGTCAAAGTCCTATTGAGTCTTTCAGCAACACCATTATGTTCCAAAGTGTACGGAACAATAAAATCATGAGAAATTCCATTTTTTTTCAAATAATCAGCAAAAGCATTTGATACATACTCTCCACGGTTGTCAGATCGCAAAGCAAAGATCGGTTTCCCGTGAATTTTCTCCGCCTAGATCCGGTAATGTGTGAAATGTTTAAAGACCTTGCTCTTCTCTTTTATGAAATACCCTCGGCTAAGTTGTGAGTAGTCGTCCGTGAAAGTGACAAGGTATTTATTGCCACCGAGAGAAAAAACTTTGGCCGGTCCCCATACATCCGAGTGGATAAGGCCGGGAAGGTCCTTTGCTCGGTGATCTGAAATCTGCGGTAAGGGAAGCTTATGAAGCTTCCAAGAGCACAACCATCACAGACATGGGACTCTTTTTGACCAAGCTGAACACCTTTTATCATAGTTGTTTTTACCATCTTTTCCAGCATGTCACAAACATGGGACTCTTTTTGACCAAGCTGAACACCTTCTATCATATTTGTTTTCACCATTTTTTCCAGCCTGTCATTATGCACATGCTCAATTCTTTTATACCACAAAACATTCTCAAAAAAGACACACGAGTACACAAAATCAACTTTATTAACCATGTCCATCCGATACAACATATTTAGGCCTCTTGTTCCCACTAAGGCTACTCTCCCATCCTTACTACTATCTTCTTCCTTTTGCTTTGCTGAACATTAAATCCCTTACTTTCTGCAACCGAAGTAAAAAATAGATTTTCCTTCAATTTTGGCACATATAAAACATCATGCAAAGTTTTTTTTACAACTTTGCCCTCTATCTCACAATTCAGATCTATGCTAAGGTTTTTTTTACAACTTTGCCCTCTATCTCACAATTCAAATCTATGATACCTTTAGCATTTGCTTCCATTGTGGTACAACAAGCATAATAGATATGTCGAGTATGGATCGGTGTCATATTCTTAAATTAGGATTTGTTTCAACACATGTGTGAGGAACTCCCGAAATCCATAATCCACCCGAGATCTTTCTCTCCCTCCATCATATTGGCAAAAGCAAAGAACTCGGTGTCATCAGTTTTAGGGAAACTAACAACCTCGGATTTCTCCCTCTCCATCTCTTTCACCATTTTCTCTTCTTCCGCTGAAAAAGCCGCAGTTTTCACCGAAGGCTTTGGTATAAACTGAGCTATTTTCACTTTCTATCTTTTGCAATAAGAACCTGTTTCACACGCTTATATATACAAAAGGCAAGATATGAACAGATGACCATTATTATAGCACCATTATTATAGCAGTAGACACACCTTTCATACTGCTGAAAAGATTGATTTCCTTGAAATGTGGTATCTCTTTGAAATTGAGCATAGTGAGCTACAACTGGCTTTCCTTAATTGAAACTGAGTATTGTAAGCTACAGCTGGTTTTCCTAAATTAATTGCTAGGTGAGTGGCTTTTTCCCGTAACACATACTCTATAGCTAGATTCTTGTTAGACTTATTTTTTGAATTTAAAGCCTGCTGAGTGGCTTCCTCCTCTAACACATGTGGCTTCTTCCTCTAACACATACTCTTTAGTTGTAGCTCGATTCCAGTTAGGCTTATCTAGTTTTTTCACTTCATCTAAGGCTCTTTTATACTCATTAGGATGCCCCCTCACTAAAATCATAGCCTAATGGCATTCAGGAAAAGACTCCCTTGAGTTTGCATTCTCGACTATCAAAAGTCTGAATTTATTACAATATTCCACCAAGCTTCCGCCTGTATATTTATATTCCCAGATTTGCCCAGCAGTTATAATCTCATGCTGTGCATTAGCTCTAGATTATGTCTTTTTCAAAGCATCCCAGATTTCTGATGCTTTAGAAGCTTGAATGTATGTCATATGCAGGTCTTACGATATCATTAATTTTATTAAATGAAGAGCCTGCTCATTCTTTTGATCATAATTCGGATTTGTTTTTGCAAGAGTTCCATTGACAACATTAAGAAGCTTCACTTGTACAACGTAAGATCTGACAAGATCTGCCAAATATAGATATTCCCTCCCATCAAAAACTAGAATTCGTGAAGGCGGGCCCGTAACCTTATATTCTGTGACAACTGCCATAAATGAAGACGATGAGGATGCATGTGTAGTCATCTTAGAATGAAAAAAAACAAGTAAATTTCACAAATACCGGTTTGTAAAACAACTTCAACAGTTGATAATTCACAAATTTGAGACATAATAGCGCTCCAAATCTACCACATTGTAGATAACGACAGAGAAACACACACACAAAACTACAAGTAGTTTTACTCTCAGATTTGCGAGATATTCATAGATAAATTTACCAAAAACATCATACACAGTTTTTGTTGCGAATTGTTCCTAACCCCAAACTGTCCGACTCATATACACTGACACTACTGATCGTACGGAGGCATGCCTGACGTACAACTAACTACCTGAAAATACAAATACTATGCGTATACTCTAATATACAAGGTATGTCATACCAAAGCATACTACGCTAATTAACTAATCAATGAAACGACAAATGTCTGCTCTACAAAATATGTACATGCGATGTAGAATTATCATGAATCTAGTCCTTGCTTCGTCAACATTTGTCGATGGCCTCTGTCCATCGTCCGCACACTAAATTCGGCACCATAGATTTGCCTCCTCACGTCTTTGTGGTTCTCATGTATATCCGTACTCCCATAGAGGATATTCTGGAGCGTATGCCCTAAACGTTGACACGTGTCCAAAGAGTGAATGTTACCGTGAACTTCCATCGTCGCTGTCACACTAGGCTCATACTGAACCAGACTTATCAAAGTCCTGAAACTTTCTCCCTCACACCCGGGGCATAGAGAGGACTAAAGCTTTCCAAAACAACAAAGTCTAGTATTACAGTATGTAGAATATCTGATGATTTAACACTAGATCCGTCATTAAGAGTAAACATAAACATTTGGGCCTTGATGGAATAATGAAAACAAATAAGGAGCATAGAATAAAATCCAACGCCGACATAACAAAAAAAAACGATAAGTAAGCCGTCAATAATTCACCCCTCCAAGTTGAACCTTGATGTTGGTTCTTTTTTAGATTTTTCAAAAAGTTACATTGCATGGCAATAAAAAGCTAAGTTGACCACCTTCGACTAAGTTTGTAAAGAACATATGTAGGCTATGTAGAATGCTGAGCCACAACTCAAATAGAAATGATAATACAAAAACACTCATACAAATGAAAATCTTTTAGCAAAGAGATGGTTTGCAGGAGTGCCGTTCTTCCTACTCAATCATACTTTTACTCTTTTTTCATCTCTTTTTCTAATTCCCGACCTCACTCTCTTTATCAATCGCACTCTGAATTTCCTTCTCACTTTGACACTCACTATTGAAATATACTTTTCACTCTCACTTATTGTCACTCTCACTCTCACTCGCTCACTCAATCTTACTTTCACTCACTGTGTCAATCTCAGTATCACTCTCACTGTCAATCTCACTCTCACTCTCATCTCAATCTTCCCCTCTCACCCTCACTCTCACTCTCTCTCACTTTCATTCTCTCAGTTTCACTCTCACTCTCATTTTTGCTTCTCACTCTCATTTGTGCTCTCATTACCACTCTCACTCTAATTGTCAGTCTCACCCTCACTCTCACTCTCACACATGCTCCCACCTCACGGTCGCCATCACCCGCTTTCTTACACTCGTTCTAATTCCCATTCTCATTCTCAGTCTTTTTCTCTCTCCCATTGTCTCTCACTCTCACTCCTTTTCTCTCTCTCACTCTCTCTCTATCTTTTACTCACTCTCGATCTAACTCCCACCCACTCCTTCACTCTCACTCTTACTCGCACTCTCACTCTCACAGTCACTCTCACTAAAAATTTAAACTCAATTATCCTTTTGAATTTGAGATGTCAAATTTAACAGAAAACCTCTCTTATACTAAAAAAGTCTTCAATGTATCTTGCGTAGTCATGTCGGCTATCATATATGAATCTGGCAAGTAAACTACCATCGAGACCTTGTTTTAAATATTTTCTTTGGCCAAACAAAACCTGATATCCACGTGTTTTGTCTTCAAATTGTACTAGGGATAGACAGCAAAAACTATAGCTGCCTAAATTTCACAAATTAGAATTCTGAGTAGTTTTTTGCAGTAATCTTCTTGTAAAAATAGCTTGAAGATTATGAGCTTGATGATTGTTGAGCTAACTGTCACATACTCAAAGTCTATCGTGGACTCGTATGCACTTTTTGGTAACTTCGAAATGTCATAAAACCATCAGCATTATCCAACGCCAAGTTCAAATATTTTTATTTTGGGTTTCCCTACAATTACAAATGCAGAAAATAGAAACTAGATCTTCAAAATTATTTTGGCTGTTTCTACGACAAAGACAGCTATTGTCACATACCGTGATGATATGCCTAATTAACGCCTTTCTTTTTCGCTGTAGGGGTCAACTGCACACAAAACTCCATTAGAAACAATCCGTTTGGTGCGAATAAATCATTTTCGTGCTCCCCTAGGTCTGATGTACCCGAAGTGATAAAAATAAACTTTTTGTGATTTTATTTTACAATTGCGCGCCCACAAACTTCACCATCATCTACCGATGATCTAGTGTGATTACAAATATGTAATCCCCACTATTTTCCTATACGTTTGTAATGCCGACATTGTTGTCGTAGCGTTTCCAAAAATATAGAATTTGAAAGCATTGACTCATGTTGAAAAGTATTTATTGTAAGATTTTTAATGAGTTATCCTGTATGCATGATTTGGATGATTCAAATGTTTTTGAACTTGGAGCAACCATGTATGACCAATTTGCTCTTAAGAAGGGTGATAAATCCTTTAAAACTTCAAGGGATATTGTGGTCGATCTAGTGTTACGCATCGATGGCAAAAAAATATACTATTGCGGATGCGAACAGAAGCAGTTGGACTTAACAATCTACAGAATTTTCTTCCGTGCCTCTGCTCAAGAACTTCCCTTCTGAATGGTTTGAATTAAATGTCGTCTTCAGGTTGTAACCCTGTCTACTTGTGACAACTCAACTTTTGACACAACACTTTACGTATACAATGTGGGGGCGAATTCAACTTGGAGGATAGCATTCAGCGATGACAGTTGCGAAAGACGTTCTTTCTTGGACCGTATTTCACTTCTTCGGAATAACACATACATAATCGTGAGTTTTGTTACTTATTTTTCAGCTTTTTGCATTTTCCATTTTCAGTGAAGTTTTTTTGTGTGGTAATTTTGAGATCTTCCATTTCATTCAGTCGTTCTTCACAATGGACAAAGAGAATTTGGATGGATATAAATGGGTATGAATCGAGGAGGATTTTGTTCAAAGTTTTCCCGTCATTTTGCACAATTTTAGTATGGTTGAGGTCTTCAGAGGTAAGTCTGAAAGTATGCACATTCATCCGAACATGGGAAACAACTGGGAGCTTTCCCTTTTCCGAAATTCTCAACAAATGATATGCGAATTCAAGTGCTTCACCTGAACGAAGTATCACGGCTCAGATGTCCAAAACGTATTAAAATGTCCATTTATCATCCTATGGTTAATCAAAGACGGCCGAAGTATGTTCCGCATCATCATCGCCAAAAGCAAAAGCAAGAACCACTTTGTGACAACGCCTCACCTTGTCACCTGTCCTCGCTGTTATAAACAAAGATTCCTCGCTGTTATGAACAAAGATTCTGGATTTGTCGGCATGTTACCAAAATGTCACAAGTTATGGGAAAAATGTGAAATTCTGGCTGTCTCTCTAATATATGATTTTGATGTAGGCGTGGCAATATGAGCGCTTTGCAAGCTAGCTGTTACCTTTTTATTATGCGTTAAGACATCAAAATCCCCTAGGCAATACTATTGCCAAAAATCTTTCTCCTGAAACGATTTCACATTTCTAACACATTCTTGTGAACGGAAAACCTGTTCAGATTGTGGATGGCTACTCCAGCTCATCTTCTGGCGTTTTCTCAATTAAGATCTGGGTTGGAGGTTAGTGCTTCAAAAATATCAACAATTTTGTTTGCAAACAACAAAAATCACTACATACTCAATTTTTTTATAGTGAGGAGGCATGTTTGACCCATTGCTGCCCCATTGTTCAGACGATAAACCGTCAATAATTAATTATAGCCATTGTTGTTTAAACAACATGCATGTGAGTCTAGTTTGTGCCAAAACCTGTTTTACTAAAACTTTTGATATTTTGATATTTGTAGAAAACAAATGCAAGCAATATCACCAGTTATCGATTACATTTCTTGCTCTACAATAAAAAAAAGAAGAAAACTCATGGTAAATAATCATTTCAGAGTAGCGAAAGAGTTTAATTTCCATAATTCCGAGTTATTTTCTAAATGTTCGGAAGCACTCATGCTTGGGTACTTGTGTTGGGAAAATGATGTTGCCGTATGGGGACGTGAACAGGAGCTCCACCACCCCCTCCTCCTTCGCCTTCACCGCCTCCTCCAGGTGTGTTATTGCCTCTTATCTGTCATAACTCTCAAACAAATCATGACTACCATCTTGTCACTCATACAAACTAGTGCATCTCGGTTATGAGGCCACGTTATGTTATTAATTTTTACCCAATTTTTTTGGTGACATTGCGCAACTTGACGATACAAAATGATACCAAATGATCGATGATGGCATCGTGCTTATAAACCAAATGATAGGATCGATGTCACACCGAGTGTGCAGCAATGCACAAAAAAGTTATTTCACGGACACAACGGACACTCACTGAAAGACACAAAGGGACAGCCACTATTTCACATATCAAGAGACACGTTACCAAAACTAAATGCGCGCGGGACCCTGTGCACTTTATGAACATGAAACGGATTACGCACAAAAAAATACGAACTAAACATATTAAACCTAACCAAAACACACACATGACCACTTAGCCGAAATGCCGATTCGCGGTGCAAATCCGAACATATATCAACGATTATCTCTTTATCCTTATAAATAAAAAAAAATGATGTTGTACCTCTTATTGTGTTCTTCAAATTTTAAGCAGCACAAGTTGCAATATGGTTACGCATAGTGATCAATGATATACAAGCTTAGCCATTTGATCTAAACCATCCACCTTTTAACTATAGGTGTCGAACTTTTGCAGTTTGCAAGGGACCTCCGTGTGAGCGTACATACAACAACTCCATCATTATCTCATCGCTGCCTTTTGACTACGAGGGTGACACTACCGACTCTGAAAACATGCATACAGCTAGGCCCGGTCCGGATGTTGGGTTTCAATACAGGCCACCAGCCGACCAGGTGGGCCCGCCTCCAAATCTAAAAAGTCCAGTTTCTTTCTTTTACCAAATAAAAATTCATTGGAATGAAAGAATGTATGCAATCCAAATGGAAAAACCACTTGTACAATCGAAAGAATGAAGATTTGAGTCTGTGTTAATATTTTATTTTGTTTGTTGCATGTGAGTAGGAAACATACCAATAAGTATGTAAAACTTCATTTCAAAGGGAATATTAGTTCACCGGGGCGAGCAGTTATACTTTCGTCACGGGAAATGTAACCCAACTTTAAGACGAACATGTGCATCACAACTAGATAATTTACATTGCTGTTACACAATATTTAAGATTTTCTGGCATGACATTTATTAGGATGACAAACTTGGTTGTCATCGTTCTTTCAACTTAATGGGGACGAACTTATCATGTTTTGATTATGGAATTTTCTTGATGTTGGCACGGCTTCAAAAGAAAACGTGACTGGCTAGAAACAAGCCATTCATCCGTATGAGCCGGTTCTCTTAGTTCTTCTTTTGTTTGTTAAAATTGAGACACTATTTGAGGAAAACGGGCTTACGAAAGAGTGCTTTCATTTTTATAAAATATCCATTCGTAAGCACTAGATCCGTTAGTAGCAGTAAAAATGAACATTTGGGTCTTGATGAAATAACAAAAACAAAGAAGGAGATTAGAATAGAATCCAATGTTGAATTAACAAAAATAAACGAAAAGTAATCAAGCCGTTAAAAATTCACCCTCCAACTGAACTTTGCAGCAGATCCCTTTTTGGATTTTTGGTTTTTTACATCACATGGTAATAAAAGGCTAAGTTGACCACCTTCGGCTAAGTTTGTGGAGAATATATATATATAGGGTCTGTAAAATATTGTGCTGCAGATCAAACAGAAATGATAATACGAAAATACACATACAAATGAAAACTGTTTAGCAAAGAAATGGTTCGCAGGAGTGCCGTTGTTCCTAATCAATCATACTTTTACTCTCTTTAACTCATTTCCTAATATCCGATCTCACTCTCATTATCGATCACACTCTGGATCTCCTTCTCACTCTGACACTTTCTATTAATAAAGATTGTCACTCTCACTCTCACACATTCTTACTTTCACTCAGTGTCAATCTCACTATCACTGTCAGTGTCAATCTCACTCACCATCTCAATCTCACCCTCTCACTCTCACGCCCACTCTCACTCACACTCACTCTCACTTTCTCACTATCCTCGGTCCCACTCTCACTCTCACTTTCTCACTCTCCTCAGTCCCACTCTCACTCTCATTCGTGCCCTCACTACCACTCGAACTTAATGTCAGTCTCACCCTCACTCTCACTCTCACATACACTCTCAGTCTCACGCTTACCATCACCCGCGCTCTTACACTCGTTCTGATTCCCATTCGTACTCTCACTCTTATTCCCATTCTCATTGTATCTCACTCTCACTCTCACACTCTCACTCCTTTTCTCTCCCTCACTCTCTCTCTATCTTTCACTCACTCTCAATCTCACTCCCACCCTCACCTTCACTCTCACTCTCACTAAAACGTTTAACTCAATTATCTTTTTGATTTTCAGATGTCAAATATAACAAGAAACCTCTCTTATAGTAAAAAAGTCTTTAACATACCTTACGCAGTCATGTCGGCTATCATATATGAATTTGGCAAGTAGAGTATCTTCGGGACCTTGTTTTTAATGTTTTCTTTGGCAAAACAACTGATATCCACGTGTTTTCTCTTGGAATAATACTACAGCACAAACTATAGCTGCCTAGATTTCACGGATTAATATTTAGAGTACCTATTTGCAGTTGTCTTCTTGTAAAAATGGCATAAAGAAAATGACCTTGTTGACCGTTGAGCTACCTGCCGCATACTCAAACTCTATTGTGGGATCGTATGCACTTTTGGTAACTGATTTCCCTACAATTCCTAGTGCACGTAAAAAAAAACTAGGACTCTACGATCAATTCTGCTATCGCCACATACGGTGATGATACGCCTCAATAACGCCTTTTTTTTCTAGTTGTAGGGGTCATGCCTGCACACAAAACTCCATCCGAAACAATCCGTTTGGTGCGAATAAAACATTTTTGTGTTCCTCTAGGTCTAAGGTACCGGAAGTGATAAAAATAAACTTTTCTTGATTTTGTTTTACAATTACGCGCCCACAAACTTCACCGTCATCTACCGAGACGACTTGTACAAATACTGACGGTTAACGAATCTAGTGTTAGCCAATTTCTGGGCATATTGTTTAAAATTACAGTAATCCCCACTTTTTTCCTGTACGTTTGTAATGCCGACAATACTTATTGTCGTGGCGTTTCCAAAATTATAAAATTTGAAAGCATTGACTCATGTTGAAAAGTATTTTTTGTTAGATTTCTAATGAGTTAATAGTATGCATGATTTGGATGATTCAAATGTTTTTGAACTTGGAGCGGCCATGTATGACCAATTTTGCTATTAGGGGGGGTGATAAATCCTTTAAACTTTAAGGGATTTGAGGTCGATCTAGTGTTGCGCATCGATGGCGAAAAAATAGGATACTGTGGATGCGAACAGAAGCATTTGGACTTAATAATCTACAGAATCGTCCTCCATGCCTCTCCTCAATAACTTCTATTCTGAATGTTTTGAATTGAATGTCGTCTTCAGGTTGTAACCCTGTCTACTTGTGACAACTCTACCTTTGACACAACACTTTACGTATACAATGTGGGGGCAAATTCAACTTTGAGGATAGCATTCAACGATGACGATTGTGGACGTAGTTCTTTCTTGGACCGTATTTCCCTCCTTCGGAATAACACATACATAATCGTAAGTTTTGTTTCTTTTATTTCAGCTTTTGGCATGTTCCATTTTCGTTGAAGTTTTTTTGTGTGGAAATTTTGAGAAGTTCCATTTCATTCAGCCATTCTTCCCAATGGACAAAAAGAATTTGGATGGACATAAATGGGTATGAATTGAGAAGTATTTTGTTCAATGTTATTCCGTCATTTTGTACAATTTTAGAATGGTTGAGTTCTTCAGAGCTTAGTCTGAAAGTATGCACATTCGTCCGAACATGGGAAACAACTGGGAGCTTTCCATTTGCCCCTGAACGAAGTATCACGGGTCAGATGTCCAAAACGTATTAAAATGTCCATTTATCATCCTATCGTTAATCAAAGGCGGCCGAAGTATGTTCCGCATCGTCGGCGCCAAAAGCAAAAGCAAGAACCACTTTGTGAAAGGCCTCTCATGTCACCTGTTCTCGCTGTTAGAAACAAAGATTCTGGATTTGTCGGCATGTTACCAAAATGTCACAAGTTACGGGAAAAATGTGAATTTCTGTCTCTCTCTAATGTATGTTTTTTATGATCCAGGCGTGGCAATATGAGCGCTTTGCAAGCTGGCTGTTACCTTTGTATTATGCGTCAAGATATCAAAATCCGTTAGGCGACAGCTACACAGCTTAGGATACTATTGCCGATAATCTTTCCTTTGGAACGATTTCACCTTCTTTTCTGAATGTTCTAACACACATTCTTGTGAACTGAAAACCTCTTCAGATTGTGGATGGCTACTACAGTTATTCTTCTGGCGTTTTCTGAATGAAGATATGGATTGGAGGTTAGTGCTTCAAAAATATCAACAATTTTGTTTGCACAACCACAAAAATAATGTACCCCAACACTAGCTTGTCAGAGTATTTCTCCCGTGGGGAGGCATGTTTGACCCATTTTTGCACCATTGTTCAGACCATGAACCATCAATAACTGATTATACCCAATGTTGTTTAAATGAGATTCATGTGAGTCAAATTTGTGCCAAAAAGTGTTTTAGTAAAACTTTTGACATTTTGATATTTGTAGAAAACAAATGCAAGCAATATCACCAATTCTCGATTATATTTCTTGCTCTACAATAAAAAACAGAAGAAAACTCATGTTAATTAATGATTTTAGAGTAGCGAAAGAGTTTAGATTTCATAATTCCGAGATATTCCCCAAATGTTTGAGAACTCATGCTCGGGCACTTGTGTTGGGAAATGATGTTGCCCTATGGGGACATGAACAGGAGCTCCACCACCCCCTTTGTCTCCTCCACCTCCGCCACGCCCTCCGCTACCTCCGCTTCCACCAAGCCCTCCTTCACCCCCTCCTCCTCCTTCACCACCTCCTCCAGGTGTTTGATTGTCTCTTATCTGCCATAACTGTCAAACACATCCTGCCTACCATCTTGTCACTCATATAAACTAGTGCATCTCGGTTATGTGGCCACGTCATCGTATATATTTAAAAAAAAATTATGATTCTCTTACGTTCAAGGGGTTGTCGGAAATACATTAGCCGAGCTACTGGTTTCGGTTCTAAGACTTATGTGACTGTTTTTTTTTAAACTAGGCAAGGTTATCTCTTTCTGACAGGTCGTGAATCAATATTAGCGTTAGGACCTCTGATTTCATACCTGTTTATTTTTCCCTGTGAGACAAAAATAGCGTTAATAACTAAATCTTTTTTCGCAAGGTCAATACTTTTTTCAGTATAAAACTAGCCATGTCATTTCAAACTGAATGAGATACATTGCATTCAGCAAAACCCCACGCCAATCATTTCTGTTCTATTAAAGCTTTTCATGGTGTAGTTTGCACTATCATTTTTTTCTCTGACAACTTTATAAATCTGTAGAATGATTGTTTCTCTTCATAAGCTGTTAAGACACACGCGACTTGTTTATTTATATCCCTCCAATTTTTTTGGTGAAATCGCGCTACTTCACGAAACGCCAGAATTCATAAATTCATTGAAAGTTGACGATTTTAGCCTTGTCGGTCCTTACAAGTTTTGTCAATTTTCTATTACACGCGTAGGGGTGGATGTACATGTTTTGATGCAATTATTTTTTGTTAGCTGCCATTGAGATAGAAGTTGAGGTGTGAGACTACATGTGCGTTTCAACATATCACACATCAAATTGTATCTGGCATCATCGACATAAACATAGTCGACGTGACCTTAAATAGCGCAAAGAAAATCCCCCCGTTTACAAGATGGCACAAAAAAGGCGTTTAGGTGGCTGCCTAGTTTAGGCCCAAAAAAAATAGTATATTAGATTAGGCATCGGTTATTACAATATAAACGGTCATACAACGTGAGAAAAATAAATTCGATTGAAACACGTACCTCCATCTTAGGTCGTTGAAACACGGTTGTGCATCATGTTGGAGTTTGGATTTTGGACAACATATGATGACACGATGCTTGTTCGTTTATACTAAAGAAAATAAGAGTTTTTCCCTTGCACTTGCTATTATGATTTCCACGTACAAACAAATAGAAGTCTCTAACAAATAATAACTACAACAATAACTCCGACAAAGGGTAGAGAAAGGAGCGGAAGGGAGACAACGATGGAAGACGATTTTAAGAGGTTGTAACGAGAAAGGGGAGAAATGGGTGTGATGGAAATGGGCCTGATGGAATAGAGGATAATGGGCCAGAAGGAGAGATAGGGAGGTGGCAACAGCTGTGAAATAAGTTAGAAAAGAAGGAGAAGAAGAGGTTTCGGGGTGGTGAGAAAGGACCCTCTACCACTCTCGCTGTCCCTTTTCACTATTCTTCCCTCTCCACTCTCTCGACTCGCAACATTGATGGTTGGAGGAATATAATTTTTTATTTTTGTAATGTTCGATTATTGGAAGTCATTTGGTTATTTCCGACTTACTACCCTAAAAAAAAGTAGTTTTCTGCTCTTCTTTTAATGGAAATCTCAAGCAACAGTTTGAAGCGCACAATCAAAACATAGAAGCGTAAACATATTGTTTCGTTGGGAGTATAACTTTCCATCTTGTAAAGGAGAGTTTTGGTCGAAAATAACAAAATGCGGTCGTTTTAACAGTTTCTTGGATCAAATTCTCCAAAACAAGGCGCCTTCAAGCTCCAATGTCACTGATCATATAAAACCCAAATGGTTGGTTTTTATTGTGGTAGAGTTGTTTTGAAATCTGATTTACCTTACGGGTCTTTTTTTTATTTTATGAAGAATTCGATTTTTGAGGGTGGAAAAATTAAATTAAATCTGACAAAAAAACGGATTTATGCAAACAGGTCTAGTGTTAACGCTCATGTTGTTGCTTGCACGATAATTGATGTTGCGTCGGTTTTCCATGTAAGATTGTCTAAATATGTCAATCAATTTTACTTCATTCAACTCCTAAAAATGGAAAAGCTTAAGAGGTGTGTTCCCCAACTTTCATGCTGCACAAGTTACAAAATGGCTATAAATAGTGATTACTAGTATACAATCTTTGGCATTTGATCTAAACCATCCACCTTCTAACCATCGGTGTCGAACTATTGCAGTTTGCAAGGGACCTCCATGTGAGCGGACATACAACAACTCCATCATTATCTCATCGCTGCCTTTTAACTACGAGGGTGACACTACCGACTCCGAAAACATGCATACGGCTAGTCCCGGTCCGGATGTTGGGTTTCAATACAGGCCACCAGCCAACCAGGTGGGTCCGCCTCGAAATCTAAAAAGTCCAGATTTTTTCTTTTAGCTATTAAAGAAATCGTTGAATGGAAAAATGTATGCAATCCAAATGGAAAAACCACTAATACAAGCAAAAGAATGAAGATTTGATTCTGTGTTAATATTTAATTTTGTTTGTTCCATGTGAGTAGGAAACATACCAATAAGTATGCAAAAATTCATTTCAAAGGGAATATTAGTTCACCGGGGGAAGCAGGTATACTTTCGTCACGGGAAATGTAAACCAACTAAAAGACGCACATATACATCACACCTTGATGTTTCACATAGCTGTTACATAATCTTTAATATTTTCCGGCATGTCATTATTAGGATGACAAACTTGGTTGTCATCGGTCTTTCATTAACCCTACGGTGGAAGAATTTTTGAAAAGAAGCATGTGTTCGTTTACAGGTGGATTAGTTCGGAGTTCAAAAGGGTAAAAAATGAAACTAATAGTAAAAAAAGTATTAAAATTGTTCAAAACTTAAAGGGCTCGATCATCTCATGTTTTGAATATGGAATTTTCCTGACGTTGTCACTACTTTAATAGAAAGGTTACTGGCTAGAAAAAAGTCATTCGCCAGTATGAGCTGGTACTTTTATTTCATCTTATATTTGTTTAAAAGAAAGACAGTACTTGAGGAAAATGGGCTTAGGAAGGAGTGCTTGCATTTATTAAAAAGATCCATTCTTACTAGATAGCTTGGGCATTCCATCCACTCTCACTCTCACATTCTCTCTCTCCTTAGCCCCACTCTCACTCTCATTCGTGCTCTTACTACCACTCACTCTAAATGTCACCCCCCACACTCACTCTCACATACACTCTCAGTCTCACGTTCACCATCACCCGCTCTCTTACACTCGTTCTGATTCCCATTCTCACTCTCACTCTTTTTCCCATTCTCATTGTTCTCACTCTCACTCTCACACTCTCACTCCTTTTCTCTCCCTAACTCTCTCTCTATCTTTCACTCACTCTCAATCTCACTCCGGAATTCCGTTATTGCATTCACCAAAGTCAAGTCCAAATATTTTTATTTTGGATTTCTCTGCAATTTCTATTGCTTATAAAAAAGACTAGGCAGTTTCTACGACCAAAACAGCTATCGTCACGAACCGTGATGATACGCCTTCACAACGATTTTTTTTTCCAAGTTTTGGAAGTCATGCCTTCACACAAAACTCCATCAAAAACAACCGTTTGTGCGAATAAAATGTTTTCCTGTTCGCATAGGTCTAAGTTACCGGACGAGATAAAGAAAAAAATCGTGTATTCTAATTTTATAGCAAGAGTTTTGATATATTTTGTAAATTGAGTTGAATGTATTGATAGAGGTTCATTAATTAATCCTGTAGGTTGGACTGCGCTTACAATGGCAGAATATTTTTGAGATATTAATAAACAAGACGTACTATTGTTTATTGATAATATATTCCGTTTTTTGCAAGCGGTGTCTGTACTACCGGGTAGAATGCCTTCTGCTGTTGGCTATCTTTATAGAAACTTGTTTATTTAAAAAGAAGTATTAAAATTAGAAAACAATTTTGTAATGCTGACAAGACGTATTGCACGAAAACTGCGTATCTTATCTCAAAGTTACATGTTGTCTGTGGACGCGAACAGAAGCATTTAGACTTAACAATCTACAGACGTGCTTTTCCGCAATGGTTCTCCATTCTAAATGTCTTGAATTGAATGTCGTCTTCAGGTTGTAACCCTGTCTACTTGTGACGACTCAACCCTTGATACAACACTCTACGTGTATAATGTGGGGCCGAATTCAACTTGGAGAATAGCATACAACGATCAGGGCTGTGGATATCAATCCTTCTTGGACCGTATTACCCTTCTTCGGAATAACACATATAATTGTGAGTTTGTTACTTGTTTTTCATTTTTGTGCATGTTTCATTTTAGTTGAGATTTTGTGTAGGAATTTTGAGATCTTCTATTATCTTCAGCCATACTTTCTTCTGGTTGACCGAAATATGTCTCTCACCATCGGCGCCAAAAACGAAGGATGGACCACTTTGCGAAAAAGGCTTCTCTTTTCGATCGTCCTCTCAGTTAAATCCCAATTTTTCGGAAAAAAATTAAGATACTGGATTTCTCGGCATGTTACCAAAATGTCACAAGTTATGGGAAAAATGTGAATTTCTGTCTGTCTCTCTAAGAAATAGTTTTTGGTGATGTAGGCATGGCAATATGAGCGCTTTGCAAGCTGGCTGTTACCTTTGTATTATGCTTCAAGATATCAAAATCCGTTAGGCGACAGCTATACAGCTTAGGATACTATTGCCGATAATCTTTCCTTTGGAACGATTTCACCTTCTTTTCTGAATGTTCTAACACACATTCTTGTGAACTGAAAACCTGTTCAGATTGTGGATGGCTACTACAGTTATTCTTCTGGCATTTTCTCAATGAAGATATGGATTGGAGGTTAGTGCTTCAATAATATCAACAATTTTGTTTGCACAACCACAAAAATATGTACCCCAACACTAGATAGTCAGAGTAATTCTCTCGTGGGGAGGCATGTTTGACCCATTTTTGCACCATTGTTCAGACCATGAACCGTCATTAATTAATTATAGCCAATGTTGTTTACATGATATGTATGTGAGTCTAGTTTATGCCAAAAAGTGTTTTATTAAAACTTTTGACATTTTAACATTTGTGGAAACAGATGCAAGCAATATATTTGTTTTCGCAAGGTCAGTTTTTTTCTTAGTATAAAACTAGCCATATCATTTCAAATCGACATTAATTCAAGAAGTTGTCGAAAAAACATGAGCCAAGCCATTAGTTTGGTTCTAAGACTTATGTGACTGTTTTTTTTAAACTAGGCAAAAATACTATTTGATAATGTAATCACTTATAGACTGATGATACTCAATATTAGTGTTAAGTCCTCTGATTTTATGCCTGCTTATTTTTCCCTATGAGCACAAAATAGCGTTAACAACTATGATTGTTTTCGTAAGGTCATTTCTTTTTTAATTATAAAACTAGCTATATCATTTCAAACTGAACGAGATACATAGCATTCAGCAAAACCCCACGCCAATAATTTCTTTTCTCTTAAAGCTTTTCATGGTGTAGTTTGCACTATCCTTTTTTTCTCTGACAACTTTATAAATCTGTAAAATGATTGTTTCTCTTTATATGCTGGTAAGACACACGTGACTTGTTTTTCCATGTCCTTCCAATTTTTCTGGTGACATTGCGCTACTTGATGTAACGCCAAAATTCATAAATTCATCGAAGGTTTACGATTTAAGCCTCGTCGGTCCTATACAAGTTTTGGCAATTTTCTATTACACCCGTAGGGGTGGTGTTCATGTTTTGATGCAATTATTTTTTGTTAGCTGCCATTGAGGTAGAAGTTGAGGTGTGAGACTACATGTACGTTTCAACATATCACACATCAAATTATATCTGGCATCATTGACATAAACAGAGTCCGCGTGACCATAAATAGCGTCAAGAAAATCCAACCCATTTGTGGTTTGCGCGATAATTGTTGTTTCATCAGTTTTATGTGTAAGATTGTCTAAATATGTCAGCCATTCTAACTTCATTCAACTCCTAAAAATGGAAAAGCTAAGAGGTGTGTTCCCCAACTTTCATGCAGCACAAGTTACAAAATGGTGATAAATAGTGATTACTAGTATACAATCTTTGGCATTTGATCTAAACCATCCACCTTCTAACCATCGGTGTCGAACTATTGCAGTTTGCAAGGGACCTCCATGTGAGCGGACATACAACAACTCCATCATTATCTCATCGCTGCCTTTTAACTACGAGGGTGACACTACCGACTCCGAAAACATGCATACAGCTAGTCCCGGTCCGGATGTTGGGCTTCAATACAGGCCACCAGCCGACCAGGTAGGCCCGCCTCCAAATCTAAAAAGTCCAATTTCCTTTTATGAGCTGTGCAAAATAGTCGTCGGGATGCAAAAATGTATGCAATCCCAATGGAATAACCACTAATGCAAGCGAAAGAAGAAGGATTTAATTTTGTGTTAATATTTTATTTTGTTTGTTGCATGTAAGTATACCAAAATTGATGTATAAATTCAATTCAAAGGGAATATTTGTTCACCAAAGGGAGCAGTTATATTTTCGTCACGGGAATTTAAACTAACTATAGCACGCACACATGCATCTGCACTTTTTAATCCATGTAGTCGTTACGCAATCTTCAAGATTGTCTGGCATGACATTATTAGGATGACAAACTTGGTTGTCATCATTCTTTCTTTAACCCTATGCAGGAAGATTTGTTGTAAAGAAGTGCACAGGTGGAATAATTCGGTATTTAAAAAGGTGAAAATGTTACTAAATAGTAAAAGAAAGTTTTAACATTGGAAAGAGGAGCTTAAAGGGCACTTCGGGATAAGGTGGTTCTTTCATTGTAAGCTGCTCCTTGGCAGATGGCGAAGTGGTATCTTTCTTCTTCTTTCCTCTAGCTTCCGCCTACACTTACTCAACTGAAATCACGCATGTTACCAAATGAGAGGATTGACAATTCCCAAACATAGCTAACAGAATGCGCAGTCACTCACAAACTCATAGCGGACGCTTACAAAACATTCGCATTACCATTACACAAGGCATAGATTAAGCCATAACTTTTCTCCTCATTCTCACTCTTGCAAAGTTCAATCTTACTCACATCACTTCTCACTACGCATAATTAGACTAATCCATTTCTTAATGTACATAAAAACTAACATAAATACAGTGAATTTCTCCACTAACACAAGGGATAGACTTTCATCGAACACAGACAACAAGACAAACATGTTTCCGCCTAACAAGACACATCTTCACCGAAACTAAACGTGCGTTGGGCCGGAAGCATTGGGTCGGAAGGACGGTACGACGTACTACGCACGAAATAAACATACGTACACAATTAGATATACCGAACCAAACTTAACGTACTGATGCGAACCCGTTCCACACGCCGATTCGCATAATGAAGTCCTAACTACACATAACAATCGATTTGGTGCGAATAAAATATTATCGTATTCACCTAGGTCTTAGGTACCGGACGTGATAAAAACCACATTTGTGGTGTCGTTATACAATCACTCGACTGCAAACTTCATCATCCCCTACTCTGAACAGCGCACAAACGATGACGGTCTGCCAAAATAGCCCGTTTTACTTTCTTAAGGGTGTAAAATCCTCCAAACATTTCCACGGTTTTGCAGGCTATCTAGTGTTAAGCATCTACGGCAAAGAAATGTTACAATTAGATGCAAACACAAGCATTTAAACTTAACTATCTACAACATTTTCCTCTCTTCTTTTCTTTCTTGATCGCTCTCTTTTTTGAATGTCTTGAATTGAATGGCGACTTCAGGTTGTGACCATCTCTACTTGTGACAACTCCACCTTTGATACAACACTTTACGTGTATAATGTGGGGCTGACTTCAACTTGGAGAATAGCATACAACGATGATAGCTGTGGAACTCGTTCCTTCTTGGACCGTATTTCCCTTCTTCGGAATAACACATACATAATCGTGAGTTTCTTATTTATTTTTTGTTTTCGTTTGCTTTTTTTTCGCTGAGTTTTTTTGTGGAGCATTGATAAGGTCTAATTTTTGAGCCATTTTTTGCACAGGGCAATGAGAATTTCGACATAGAATGGAATGGGATGGTTATGGATCGGTGACTTTTGTTCAATTGTTTTCTCTTATTGTTTTACAATATTAGTAGGCTAAAGTAATTCAGAGCTTAGTATAAAAGTATGCACATTTGTAGAAACATGGAAAACAATGGGAGTTTGTTTTTTTTTGTTAATTCTCACGACATGATATCCAAAATTAAGTTATTTGCTTGAACGAGAGATTATGGATCACAAGTGCAGCATGTACGAAACGATCCATTTTACACCTTCCGGCCAATCAAATGTAGCCGAAATATGTTCCTCACTATCAGCATAAAAAATGAAAGAATTGACTACTTTGCAAAAAGACCTCTGTTATCGATCGCCCTCCCCTGCCACCACAAAGAGCAGAACTGAAATCGCTCACGCAATGGTAGAAGGAATATGGATATTAGAATAATCTTTCCTTCCTCAGAACTTTTTTTTTTTTATCCGTCTTAATTTGTAATTCAGATCTGAAAAAATGAGCAAGTTCCAGTTTTTTCTGACAAAAAAGGAAACACTAGTTTTCTGGGCATGATATCAAAATGTCACGAGTTACGACGTCTGTCCTTCTCTGAAATAATAACATTTTTTTGGTGGTCTAAGCATGGCGTAAAACAGCTTTGCAATCTAAATACATTGACGAACGAAAGTGGAAGGTGATCAAAACACAGGCATAGCGTCTGTTGTCGCTAATCTTGTTTAGGGATTGTTTTCTGTTTCTTTTTAAGTGTTCTTATATTTTTTCTTGAATGAAAAACGTTATCAGATTGTGGATGGCTATTCACGTTCATCGTTCGGGCTTTTCTCAATCAGGATCTGGATTGGAGGTTAGTGCTTACAACAATTTCAACAATTCTTGGGTATTTGTTTGCACACACACACACACACACATATTTATGCATACATACATATAAATATATATATGTGTATGTCTTAACACAAGGTAGTCTGAGGGTTTCTCGTGGAGGAACATATTGACCCATTTTCTAGCCTATGAATCATCAACCAAATATAACAATATGTTTTTTAAATGACATGTACATGAGTCTGTTTTGTGCAAAAAAAAAGCTTGGCAAAGCTAAAATTAGTTCGTGCAAAAAAAAAAAATAGGAAAACGTATGACACTTTGGTTTTTGTCGAAAACAAATACGAGCAATATCACCAATTCTCAAATTTTTCGATTGCACTACAATAATATAAAAAATGTTTTATTAAAAATTCATTTCATTCTAGCTTTGTTGATCCAAATATTGAGATCTCTTCATTTGAACTATTTTTTGGACGTAAGAAAAAAATCTTGCTAAGAAAATGATGTGGGCAATGGAAACGTGAACAGGAGCCCCGCCACCCCGTGTGTTTCCTTCCCCAAATCCTCCTCCACCACACCCTCCTTCACCACCTCCTCCACCTCCCTCTCCTCCTCCTCCTCCCGCAGGTGGTGATTCCCTCTTATCTGCCATGGGAACCATAATTGTCAAACTTATCATGCCTAAAACTCTGAAGTGCATCTCTACTATGTGATCTATGCGTCATTGTTTTAATTTATCTTCTTTTTACGGTAGGGATCTTATGATTCTCTTACCTTCAAAAGGTTGTTGGGATATATGAGCCAAGCTATTGGTTTCGACTCTAAGACTTATGGGTTTATTTAGAAACTAAACATAGATTTAATTTGATAAGGTAATTCGTTTTTGAAGATCTTAAAACATTATTAGTGTTAATACCACTAGTTTTATGCCTGTTAATTGTGCCTTATGAACACAAAATAGCGTTAAAAATGTTGATTGTTTTGTTCAAAAGGCCAGTTCTACAAACTGTTTACGATAGCCACCTCATATGGAACTGAAGTAGATTTAATCGCACTAAATCCCACGCTAATATCGTTTTTTCTCTTATAGCAATTCATGGTCTAGTTAAGTATTTTCTAGTCCTATTTTTCTCTAACGACTTTATACATCGGTACAACAATTGTTTGTTTTCAGATATTGGTAAGACACACGTGACATGTTTTTTCATATCGTTGTGATTGTTCTTGTGACATAACGCTGTTTGATGAAACGCCAAATGTTGAAAACATTCAAAACTTCACCGAATGTTTACGGTTAAAGACAAGTTGATCTATCCGAATTTTGTCTATTCTATTTTTCCACGAATAAGGGTGGAGGTACATGTTTCCGATCCAATTTTAGTTAGATGCCGTTGAGATATAAATTGAGTCGTGAAATTATATATATGATTCAACATATGACACGTCGTCGCCGTGTATCTGGTATCATCAACATCAGTAGAGGCGACGTGATAATAAATGGTAAAAAGAAGATTTTAACAACTTTACAGGATGGCTCAAGAGGGCGCGTTTTGGTGGCTGCCTGGTTTGAGGCCAAACAAATATATTTTAGATTGAGCATTGGGTAAACCAGTTAAAACTGTCGTAGAACGTGGGCTGGCGAACCACGAACAAAATTTGATTAAAACACGTGCCTCTATATCAGGTCGTTTAAAGACGGTTCTCAAAATCATGTCGGATTTTGGATTTTGGATTTTGGACAGCATACCGCTGCGCGGATGCCTGTTTACGTTATACTAAGTGATACTAAAGCAAAACAAACTTTTGGCCCTGCACTTTTTTTTTTTGTTTTCCACGTATGCAATCGAAATAAATATATTTTTTTCAAATGAGGCTAACAATTTATTGAGGGGAAGTTCGCTCTCACTCTCTTCCTCTCACACTTTGTATCAGACATTTTCCCCTTACACTCTCTCATACAAACTAAAGGGCCCACACGCGAGGGATAGAGCGAGCGGGTGAGCAGCAGAGTGAGGGAAAAGGGCCAGGGGCGGAAGGAGAAAGGCAGTGGAAAAATGTGGCATCAAGGAAGAGGGAAGACTGCAACTGCTGAGAGGGAAAGGGAAGATGGTAGAGGGAGAGAGATGGAGAGGGGCCGGTACAAATGTGGGGGGGGAAACAGCGGAAGAGGGGTAGAGTGGATGATGGGCCAACAGTGAGAAAGGGAAGGGCCAGCGGGAGAGAGGATGAACGGGCAGCGGGAGAGAGGGAGAGGGTTTAGTAGGAGAGATTAAAAGGAGAGCGGAAGGGAGAGGGGAAGATGGGCCAGCAGCGAGAAAGGGAAATGAGTAGCATGTGAGCGGGGGGGGAAAGGAGGGCTACAGGGATAGAGTGAAAGGAGCTAGTGGGATCGAAGGGGAAGGGAAGAGGGGAGGGAGTGGTAAAAAGGGTAGCGAAGGGTGGGAGAAGCGGCGAAAGGGAGAGAGACAAGCTGGGGAAAGGGGCATCGGAAGAATGGCGTGCTGGAGTAGGGGCTAGCTAGAAGAGAGGGAAATGGGCCGACATGGAAGTTATAGAGGGTTAGTGGGGGGAGGAGAAGAGAGGGGACCAAGAGCGAGAGGGAGAGGAGGGGGGAGACGGTTTTAGCGTGAGAGGAAAAGGGTGTAACGGAAAATAGGAAAAAGAGGACAAGGAAAGAATGTAAATAGAGGAAAACGGGCCAGAAAAAGCGATGGAGAGCATAGCAGGCGAGAAATAAGTTAGCGAGAGATAGAGATGACGAGGGGTAGCGGTGGTCAGAGGGAACCCGTTACCCCGTCTGTTCTGTCCTGTTTGTCCTTTTCCTTTTCCCTTTTCATTCCCTCTCCTCTTTCTCCACGAGGAACATTGATGCTAAGAGGAATATAACTGTGATTTTTTTGTACTGCTCGGTAATTGGAAGCATTTTTGTGGTTTCCTGCTGATTTATTGCCCACTGTTCTTACCGGAAGCCTCCAATAGAAGTCAGAAACGCATAATTAAAGCATGGAAGTTTACAATCGTATTATTTTATTGGAAGAATATTTTTTTTATCTTCTACTGGGAGTTCTTGTATTTTAAATAACAAAAGTTGGGGTTGTTTTAACCGTTTTCTGGATCAAATTCTACAATTTCAGAAATGGGAATCCAGGTATCTTCTTGCTCTCTTTAATGAAACTCTGTTGAAGCTTATTTGTATTAACATTTATCTTTTCTCTCTTAAGTCCTAAACGCTAATTGAAAATATATATCTTTATTTATTGTTGGGTACTCACTTAGTGGTTTGTAGATACCTTTAGTAATGTATAATATTCCTCTAGGAAACTATAGGAATATGTTTCTTGATTCCTTTTACCGTAATTAGGTCTACCTACATTAGTTACGCCTAGAACTAGCTCTACCTTGAACTGCCTTTCCAGCTTCTCAGTTCTCTATTTCCCTAAAAATTATTTTTGTCTCAATTGTGAATTTATCCTAGAAAAGACTAAAAATCAAACGACAAACCTCTCCCTGTTTGTCTTCCTTGTTTGTCTCTCCCTTAATTGTACTTTGCTCTTTTAGCCCATTTTTCTATTTTTGGACTTGCCTTTGTTTTTTTCATTGTTTCGGCCTTTCATGACCTCAATGCCTGTACTCATGTCACTCATAAAAAACGTGCAGACGACTAGTTTTTATTGTGATAGAATCGTTTTGGAAACTTTTTTAACCTTACGGGAATTGGTTTGTTTATGAAGAACTCATTTACTCTGGATGGGAAAAGAAACAAATAAATTTGACCAAAAAAGTCGAATTTATGCAAATACGTCTAGTATTAGCGCTCTTTTTGCTTCTTGAGCGATGCATATCAAATGTTGAGCGGTGCATATCAAATGCCAATGCAGAGGTGATAATTGTTGTTGCATTAATTTTCCATGTAAGATTGTGTGTAAATATGTCATCAAATTCACATTATATTGAACTCTTAAAAATACAAAACTTTACAATTTCACCTCTATTTGTGTGTTCTTCGGATTTCATGAAGCATATGTTACCAAATACTTACAAATAGTGATTGGTGATCTACAACATTTGATATAAACCATCAAGCTTCTAAACATCCGTGTCCAACTTTTGCAGTTTGCAAAGGACCTCCATGTGAGCGAACATACAACAACTCCATCATTATCTCATCACTGCCTTTTAACTACGAGGGTGACACTACTAACTCCAAAGACATGCATACAGCTAGTCCCGGCCGGGATGTCGGGTTCCTATACCGGCCACCAGCCGACCAGGTGGGCCCATCTCCAAATCTTAAGACTCCAGTTTCCTTCTACTTGCTATTAGAAAAAGTCATTGGAACAGAAAATGCATGCAATCCAAGCGGAAAAACCACCAATGCAAGTGAAAGAAAGGTTTGATTGTTGCATTAGTATTTCAATATTATGCATGTGAGTATGAAAGATACCAATAAAAATGTAAAAATTAAAACGAAAGGGAATATAAATTCACCACGGGGGCAGTTGTAATTTCTTAAGTCAAAAAGAAAACGACCTCTGGGCCACACTCATGGCATCTGCACTTTTTATGAACGTAGCAGGTACAAAATCTTCAAGATGGTCTAGCATGACAGTATAAGGATGATACACTTGGCTGTAATTCGACATTTCTAAACCCTGCGTTGCAAGAAACTTGAAAGATGCATGTTATCTGTACAGGTGGAATACTTTGGTGTATGAAAGGGTCACAAATGGTACTGAATATTGAAAAAAAACCATTTGACAATGCCAAAAAGAGCTGAAAAGGCACGCTCTTCTATTTTTTTGATGATGCAATTTTCCTAGTGTTGTCGTAGCGTCAAAAGATAAGGCTGGTTAGCAGAAAGACACCTGCCCACGTTGTTTATTACTTTCATTTGGATATTTATTCTGACAAAATATAGATATTACTGAAGAAAATGGGGTTTAGAAAACACTGTTTTCATTTAGAGAAATCTGTACTTACAAGATATCCTGTGTATTCCACCCATGGGAGAGCATATTTGACCCCTTTTTAATCCATTGTTTAGACTATATCCTTCTTCAAAGTGGTAGTTTATTTGGTGAATCATATACGTGTCCATTCTGAAAAAATACAAATAAAAAACTAAATTGAATTCAATTTTCAGGGAAATCAGAAAAAATAGCTTTCAAATTCACAATTGCCAAAACTGCAAAAAGTCTCATTTGGAACCAATTACTAAATTGGATATATTTAGTGTTTTAGATGATGATTCTGTTTATTAAATAATAATAAGTCGATATGGGCATATATTTTGCAATCAACGATCACTTAAATATCTTTGACCTTCATGGAAGAATAAAAAGGTCTTTCAAGACAGGGTTGCTTCGGACAAATAGTTTTCCCATGGTTTGGAAACAAACTGCCCGCCTGTAGGAAAATTATAATGAACATGTCATGACTATTTCAACTTTATGCTTGAAGCCATTGTTGCTGTTACTTTCAGCCTTGTGAAATGTCTCTCAATTTTATATCACCCAACTAACAGTTTTCATTACAATGAGCAAAGAAAATCTCATTAGTTACACTAGTTGGAAATTATCAATTCGAACATTGGGGTAAAATTTAAAGTAAGGAGCACAAAAAAGGCTCCGATGCCAAATCAACAATTGAAAACGATAAAAATTCAGAACTGATAAAATTCCACCCTCCAAGTTGAACTCTAAAGTTGATCCTTTATTTGCTGTTTCAAAAAGGTACAATAGATGGCAATAAGGGGCGAAGTTTGATAAGATCGTTAACACATCGGAATGCGCAACACCCATACATAACTCACAAGGGGAAGCATAAAAAACTCACAATAAAACACTCACACAAAAATACATCACACAACAAAGTCTCGGCTATAGACACATATATTAAGCCAAAGCATTTCTCACTCTTACTCTTACAGAATTCTTCTCTCACAATTAAGCATAGGATACAATTTACGGAATAACTACTGTGAGACCAAACTAACTTACCTTTTACCTTTAGACACAAAGGACAGACACTCGTCAAAGAATAAAACGAGACAAACATTGTTTCACATACCGAGACATACATAAAAAAAAACATACATGAACGAAACTAAACTTGCGTAAGACCGTGTACGGTACGAACGTAAACTCAAAACACACGAAAAATACTTATCAGAACATACTGAACCGAACCAAAACAAAAACACGGGCACTTGACTGATTTGCAGCCGATCCTCACAACGCAATCCTAAAAAAGATGACCACTTTCGGATAAGCTTTTTTTTTAAACCATATACTGCGTATGTACAGTATTGAGCTGTGGATTAAACATAAATAATAAAAAAAACATGGAAATGTAAACCGTCTGGCAAATTGAAGAGTGGTAGGAGTACCGTGACTCCTAAAATAAAATAAAATAAAAAATTATATTATCTTAAAGCCATAAACAATAATCTTAAAATAGTCTCCAATACTAAATCAACGTAAGAAAATAAATACTGAAATTTGTAATTCCGTTATTTCGTTCTCCAAAGTCAGTTCCATATATTTTACTTTGTGTTTCCAAAAAATTTTGAATGCACACCAGAAAAAGTAGATTTTTGCATGTTTTTCGTCTGTTTCGCCCGAAAAAAGCTTCGGTCTCTCGTTTTTGGGTTCAGGCCTTCATTGAAACCTCCATCTAAAGCAATCCGTTTGGCGAGAATTATCGCTGTTCGCCTAGGTGCTTGTTACCGGACGTGATAAGAGTCATGCTATCTTAATTCTGTGGTACAACTACACCATCACAAACGTCACCATTGCCTTCGGTGACGACGTGCACAAACCGTGATGGTTGACGGATCTAGTGTTAGTCATAATTCTTAAATGCCAGTTATCCCCTCCATTTCCCTGTACAGTTTTTGTAAAGCCAGCAACTCTTTTTTGGTATTCCCTGGGATAGAGTTTGAAACGTTTCTGTTAAGTTTTCGTAGACATGGATTGGATTATTCGATGTTTTTTTATTTGGCCTATTTTGTCCAAGTCAAGATGTTAAATCCTTTAAACCTTCCTAAGATTTCATGGCCTATCTAGTGTTAAGCAACTATGGAAAAGAAAAATCACAATATGATATTCGAACACAACCATTAGGACTTAACAATCTACAACATTTCCACTGTGCTTTTCTTCCTCAATCATACTCCCTTCTGAATGTCTTAAATGGAATGTTGTCTTCAGGCTGTAGCTGTGTCTACTTGTGACAGCTCTACCTTTGATACAACACTCTACGTATATAAGGTGGGGCTGAATTCAACTTGGAGAATAGCATACGACGATGATACTTGTGGAAGAAATTCCTTTTTGGAACGTATTTCCCTTCTTCGCGATAACACATACATAATCGTGAGTTTTTTACTTGTTTTCAGTTCTGCGTGTTCCATTCTTTTTCAAGTTTTTTCGTGTGTGATTTGTAAGATCTTCTAATCTTTTTGGCCCTTTTTTGCAATGGATTATAAAAAAATTGACATAGAATGGAAGAATGGGTTTGGATTATGGTGGCTTTTGTTTGTTTTATTTCTCTTCATATTTTACACCTTTAGTATGCTCGAGTATTTTATATTTTAGTCCAAACGTATGCGCATTCGCCTGAATATGGGAAACAACTGGGAGTTCTGACTTTGTCTTGTAGTCTCAACGACTGATATCCAAATTCAGGCTCCTTTCTTCAGCCTGGTGGCATGAGTCAGACGTGCAAAATGTATCAAGAGATCCATTTTATATCCTCAGGTCAATTAAAGATACCCAAAATATAGTTCTCAGAATGCGCACCAAAATCACTTTGCAGAAAAGCTCCTCTGTTCAATCGCCCTTCCCTCCTCTCTCAAAAAAGTAGAACTGAAGGTAGAAGGAAGATGCAAATCAAAACATTCTTTCCTTAAAAGTTTTTTCCTTTTTTTTTGGGTTTTTCAATTCAAAACTGAATACTAAATGCTAGCTCCACATTTTTGCTGCAAAAATGAAATTATTAGATTCCTCGGCATGATACCAAAATGTCACAAGTTACGGGAAAATGTGAATTTCTGCCTCTCTCATATAATACAAAGTTTTTAGTGGTCTAGACGTCGTGATAGAGCTGCTTTGCTTGCTAATTGTTGCACCTTTTTGTTACGAATTGAAACATCAATTGTGCAAGGCAAAAGCAACACAGCCTCAGCATCCTGTTGTCAATGACATTTTTTAGGGATTGTTTTCTGTTTTATTCTGAATGTTCTAATATACTTTTCTGATTGAAAAACCTGTACAGATTGTGGATGGCTTTTCAATTTCATCGTTTGGGCTTTTCTCAATCAATATCGTGGGTGGAGGTTAGTGCTTCATAAATTATCAACTATTCTTCAGAATTTGCCAGCACTAAAATATAAAAATAAATGTTAAAACTAAATAGTCAAAGTTTTTCGCCGTGGGGGAGCATGTTTGACCCTTAGAAAATAACAAAAAATGCGGCCGCTTTTAGTTTTTTTTGGATCAGATTCCCTTTTTTTATTAGTGCAAAACCAAACTCTTTCGACCTCCCAACGTGATTGATAAAATAAAATTCTAATGACCGGTTCTTTTTGTGGTAGAATTGTTTTGAAATCTGTTTCGACCTGGTAGATTTAATTTTTTCATGAAGAGTTCAATTTTTGATGATGAAAAAAGTAACAACTATTTGACAGAGGATTTGACTTACGAAAACAGGTCTAATTTTAAATCTCGTTTTGCTACTTGATCCGTGTAATGAAAGACTTCAAAACTCATGCCTATGCAAAAGGGATAATTGTTGTTGCAAATCTTTTCCATGTGAGATTGAGTAAAGATGTCAGCAATCCACTCTATATTGAAATCCTAAAAATGGAAGCTTAAGGGTGTACCTCCCATCGTATATTCTTCGATATTCATCCCGAACAAGTCACAAAATGGTTACAAGTGATGGGTGATATACAAGCTTCGGCATTTAAACCATCCACCTCATCGTCCGTGTCGAACTTTTGCAGTTTGCAAGGGACCTCCATGTGAGCGAACATACAACAATTCCATCATTATCTCATCGTTACCTTTTAACTACGAGGCTGACACTACTAACTCCAAAGACATGCATACAGCTAGTCCCGGCCGGGATGTCGGGTTCCTATACAGGCCACCAGCCGACCAGGTGGGCCCCCTCTAGAATTTAATTGTCCAGTTTCCTTCTACTTGCTGTTAGAAAAAGCCGCTGCAATGGAAATGGGAATGCAAAAAACTACCAATGCAACTGAAAGAATCAAACTTTGATTCTTCATCATTTTTATCTTTTTTCAATTGAGTATGACAATGCAAAACATTCAGAAGGGAATACTAGTTCATGAAGGAGGGCAGTTTTAATTTCGTACTCAAACCAACTCTAGGCCGATCACATGCATCTCTATTTTTTTACCTACATAGCCGTTACAATTTTTTCATATTATGGCATGACGTAAGCAAGGTGGTACACTTAGTTATTATTGGACTTTTATAAACCCTACGTTGCAAGAAATCCTGAAAGGAAGCTTGTTATTTTAAAGGTCGATGGTTTGGTGACGGAATGGGTCACGAATGGTTCTGATTAGTAAATAGATTCATCAGCAATAAAGCTTAAAACCACACATTCATTTCTTTAAGGTGGAACTTTTTTGATGTTGTCGTGGCTTCAAAGACAAGGTGCCTGGATAGAGAAAAATTATGTATCCGTATTGACTAGTGCTTTCATTCTTCTTTTTTTTCTGTAGAATAAAAAAAAAATGGAGAAAAATAGGCTTAGGAAGAGTGCTTTCGTTTTGAGAAAAGATCCATTCTTACTACAATACCTGGGTACCCCACCCATAGGAGATCATATTTGACTCTTTTTCACACCATCGCTTAGGCTTTGTACCCTTCTTCAGAGCGGTTGCAGTAGGTTCGTGACTTCTAAAATAAAACGGAAAAAAAAAATCCAAATGCCAGAAACCAAAAGCAAGGATACTAAATTCCAAATATTTTTGCAAAAATCTCCTGGGACTCTTCTTTTGGGATTTACGCCTTCACACAAAACTCCATCGGAAATAACCCGAATAAGAGATTATCGGGTTCGCCTAGGTCTTAGGTACCAAACGTGATAAAAACCAGTGTCTTGTGATTTTGTTGCACAATTACACAACCGTCAACTTCACCATCACCTACCGTCACGAGCATAAACCGTGATGGTTAATGAATCTAGAGTTAGTCAATATCTGGACATATTATGAAAGTTTTGCCCCCCTATTTTCCAGTGCAGTTTTTATATTTCCAGCAACTCTTTTTGTTGTAGCGTTTCCAGAAATATAGAGTTTGAAACCATCGACTGATGTTGAAAAGTTCACATTGTAAGATTGTAATAAGTTCTTTTGGACATGATTTGGATGATAACATATTTTTCTTATTTGGGGCACTCATACATGGCCAATTTTGCTCCAGTGAGGTGCTAAACCCTTTAAAAATTCCCAAGATTTTGCGGGCTATCTAGAGTCAAGCGTCTCGTCCATGAATATTCTCATATCGATGCGAACATACACACGTAGACTTAACAATCTACATAACATTTGTCTCTGTGCTTTTATTTCCTCAATCATTCTCCACTCTGAATGCCTTGAATTGAATTGCGTCTTCAGGTTGTGACCATATCTACTTGTGACAACTCTACCTTTGATACAACACTCTACGTTTATAATGTGGGGCCGAAGTCAACTTGGAGAATAGCATACAATGATGACAGTTGTGGAACTCGTTCTTCATTGGACCTTGTTTCCCTTCGTCGGAATAACACATATATAATAGTGAGTTCCTTACTTTTATTTTTTTCATTTTTTATGTCCGATTTTAATTTTTCCATTTTTCATTTCCGTTATAACATTTGTGTGTAGGATGTTTTTTATCTTCTATTGTTTTTAGCTTTCTATCCTTATCGACAATGGAAATCTTGACATGTTATGGAAAAAAATAGGTGTGGAATGGAGTGGCTCCAGTAAAAAAAATAATCGTTCTCTTTTTTATGTATAACTTTAGTATGTTAGAGTACTACAAGGCTTAACCTGAAATTATGCACAATCTTACGAATATTGGAAACAACTGGGAGTTTCGCAATTGCCGTATATTCTCACCAAATGTTATCCAAATTTGAGTTCTGCACTTCAACACGGTATTATGGGTATGCAAAATATATTATGAGATCCATTTTACATTCACCTTTAAATGATAGATTGTCGAGATACGTTTCTCACAACCAGCACCAAAAACGAAAGGGTGGACCAATTTGGGGAAAAGGTTACCTCTTGTCCATTCCCCTCCTTTCCTTTTTTAAAAGGACAGAAGTGAAAACTCTCTCACGTAAGAGTAGAAGGAAGATATAAATTAACATTATCTTTTCTTTCTCTCATATGTATTTTGTTTTTTTTCTCCTCGCTGTTAGCTTCCATTTAACTTCGAAAAAATCTGCAAAATCTAAATTCCTGCAGCAAAAAATCGGCAGAATACCAAAATGTCACAAGTTATGGCAAAATGTGAATTTCTCTCTATCTCTCTTTCAGGTAATAACAAGTATTTAGGGGTCTAATCGTGGCAACAAAATTTCATTTGCAAGCTAACTGTTTCACCTATTTATGACGCGGTTAAACATAGAAATGTGCAAAGTAAGCAATGATAGGTTCGCTCAAAAAAAAAAAAAAAAAAAAAAAAAACAACACACACAGGGTGCACAGCTCATAAGCGCAAGCAAACATTCATACAATACATTCACCATTGACAGGAAAAAAAAAAAAAAAAGCCAACGGCTACCGTGCTTTAGGATCCTTCGGCTTCGGCTCTTCACCACTGAGGACCCTCCACAATTTCTTCAAGATTAGTTGCCCCTTGATGAACTTCTTTCGAACGGCATAGGTGGAGCCATTGAAAAGAACCGGCTATTCCTGACATCTGAAAATTGTCTTCGTTCTCGATCTCAGCATCAAAATGAAGGCTTTCACCGTTAGAGTACATTGTGCGAATCGGCATATCGGCCGGTTTCGCGTCAGTAAAGGGGGCAGAAGAAAATATTCACCAATACACAAGGAGTCGGCAGAATGCGTATATATTAAGCCCAACATTTCTCCTCACTCTCACTCTTACAATGTTCTTCCTAACTCATAAATCTTCTCTCTACTTACAATTAGACTAACTAATTACTTTCAGTACAAGAAGCTACCATAACTGCTGAGACGTTTTCCACTAGCTCAAAAAACAAAATTCCACCGAACACAGACTAAGGACAAACACGCGAAAAAAAAAAAAAAAAAAAAAATACCAAAAAAAAAGACACATCTCACTGATACTCAACGTGCGCTGGACCGGAAGTCACGGTATAAAGAACTACACACTAAATAAAATGCATACTACATCAACGTACAAAACCAAAACGTACATACTGACTCAAACCTGGCCGATATGTTGTCCGATATGTTGATTCTCACAATTTATCTTAACAGCGATGCTGCCTCACAATCCTAGTATCGGTAATCTCTTTTAGGACATGCTTTATGTTCTAAAATATGTGTTTGAGTGTGAAACCTGTTCAGATTGTGGATGGCGTTTACGGTTCATCATTTGGGCTTTTCACGATCCAGATGTCGATTCGAGGTTAGTGCTTCAAAATATGTTCACAATTTTTGAGGGTGTGTGTGACAGATATATGAGTCTAGTTTTGTGCCAAAATAGTTCCTGTAAAACTTATGAAGTCTTTATTTTTGTAGAAAACAAACTTGAGGAAATCATCAATTATGGAGTCTTTGGTTTGCACAACAAAAACAAAAAAAATATATCTTAGTTCATAAAGAAGTTTCAAAATTGCTTTAGTGATCCCAATGTCTATTTCTCATAAATCTTAATTAATTTCTGAATGCTAGGAATCATTCGTGTTGTAAAAATATTTTTTCCCTATGGGGATGTGAACAGGAGCTCCCCCTCCCGTTATGCTTCCTCCACCAAGACCTCTTTTGCCAACTCGCCGTACTTCAGGTGGTTTTTTTTTTTTTTTTTTTTTTTAGTAACTCCAATAATTCATGGGAACCATCATTGTCAAATATGTTAGGCCTATGACCAGGTAACTTATAAAAGCCAAAAGTGCATCTCGATTATGAGGCCACGTCGTTTGTTTTTATTTATTATTTTGTTGCAGTAGGGTTTTTATGCTACTCTTATCCTCAGAAGCTTGGGTTATCTTCAGAGCCACTAGTTTTTACTCTAGGACTTGTGAGTCTTATATTAGAGTTTGAAACTAGAAGCGAAAACGCTTTTTAATAAGATAATTGTTTTCTGACTGATAGTTAACGCTCAATCTTCTCTTCTCAAACATTTTTACACATACGTACACAAAATCATATATTTTGAGTGTAAATCAAACACTACACGTGACAAATTTTTTCATGTCCTTCCCAAAAAAAATTGTGACCTAGTGTCCTCTTTTGGCGAAACCCCAAACTTTTTAATTATTTTCAAAATTATATGCATTTTGGCCGAAGCCTCTTTACATCATCTCTTTCCTCTCTTCTCTCTTTTCAAATAATTTCTACCTCAAAATAAAAACACTGCAGTTGAGCACTGCTGCCTATATCCCATTGCTAATTAGAATACAAGGCAAAACAAACCAACAATCTAGCATGGCGACAAACTTGTCCCTAGCTGGCTGACGCGCACTGCAAGAACCTTCCACGAAGGAAGGCGCACACGCCTTTTTCCTTTGAAACGCGAAACTTCAAACAAGAAGTTCCACACGTGTCCTGTTACTAAAACACTTGCACGCAAAATAAAACACCTGCGCAACGAAAACAAAAGTGACGCGAAACGAAATAGTACATTTCGTTCGCGGACGACGCCTCAAATAGTGCCACGAAACGACATCGCACATTTCATACGATGACGCGACACAAAGCAAACAATATATGTCGGTATCCCGCTTCGCGATATATTGGCGATTCGGCAATATCCTAACATGTTTTTAGATGGATATTAACTTTGCTTAAAACCTTAATTTGAGCAATTAAACCTAAGTTTGTGTTTAATTCACAAATACAAGGTTATTGTACTTCTAGCTTAATACAAAACATTTTTTTTGCAGGCCCCAGTGGTTCTTCTCCACCTTTTCCACTTCCTCCTCCCTACCCTCCTTCCACTCCATTAACCCGTCGCCCTCCACCTCCTCATCCTTCACCATCCCGCCGTCCTCCCCCTCCTCGTTCTCCAAAACGTCGTTTCCCACCACCAACCCGTCGTTCTCCACCTCCTCGTCCTTCACCATCCCGTCGTCCTCCCCCTCCTCGTTCTCCAAAACGTCGTTTCCCACCACCAACCCGTCGTTCTCCACCTCCTCATCCTTCACCATCCCGCCGTCCTCCCCCTCCGTTTCCACCGTTTCCATTTCTCCACCTCCTTTTCACTCCCCCTCCTTGTCCAAAATTTCCATCGTCCTTCCATCCCTCGTCCTCCCCCATGTTCTCCAATGTTTCCAATTTCCATTCTCCTCCATCCCATCCCTCCTTTCTCCATTCGCCACAACCTGTTCTCATCCCATCCTTCCATCCCGCGGTCCTCCACTCTCGTTTGTCGTTTCCACCCCAACCCGTCTTCTCCACCTCCTCCCTTCATGTCCTCCGTCTCCACAACGTCGTTTCCCACCACCAACCCGTCGTTCTCCACCTCCTCGTCGTCTCCCTCATTCATCTCCCACTATTTCACCCTGATTAACGAGAAAGGTACCAATCGTAACTTGAACAAGTACTACTACAATGCAAGATTATTTTCAGTTGGCTGAATAATTTTTATTGCATTCGGTTGCATACGCACAACCTTTAACTATATCCATCGAGTTTGTTTCTTATGTTGTATAATGATTGGATTTTGGTCTTGTTTTGTTCTAATATGAAAGAGATTCAAAAGCTTCAAAATGCTTCTTGTCACATTATTACGTTCAATAGTTGACAATTCATAGAATAATAATAGCAATTGTGTTGTTAGGTGGGGCACATTGAGAACATGTAATGATGTTGACATATCTAGCGGATGACATGATTTTGCCATTTTCCCGAGTACTCACTTAAGTTTAACTTGCTGCATAGACGTAATGCCTATGATCTCACCATATAAAGAAAATAACATGACATTGATATTTAGCCAAAAAAAATCGACAAACTCACCGCCATATACCTCAGCGGTAAAATTGTTGCCTCACTGCTTGAGGTGGTCCAAGAAAGCTCTATGTTGTGAATATCCTTTGTTGACATTAACGATTTGGATTGATTTGTTTAAATTCGATTTGCAGGAAACGAGGAAAAACCATCATGACACATAAAAATAGACTAACCTGGCTAGTTCAGCTCTTCGACTGTCGAAAATATGGGGTAGCTCGTGTTTTTTGTTTTAGGCGGGTTACGTAATGTTTGTTGTATAGATTATGGTTTATTTGTTTCTAGCTACAATATTGATTTTTTTTTAGTTACTATTGGTGATTAAAAATGGTTTAAGTGGCGTGAGTTAAATGTGGGTTGTTCTTTATTAGTCAGTATTGAGTTATGCTCTGCAAAACAATGTGCTGGAGGGTATTTAATTTGGTGGCGAATGAGCCTTAGAATTTTTGAGATTCAATTTGTTATAAAACCATTTAAGTGACGGTATGATTTTTCGGGTTTATTGTCGATTGCAATGTTCGGCAATTTCACCTAAGTTCTCTAATCATCGCAAACTTGTGTGTTAGTGAGTTTTGAGTTGGTGGTTTACGTCAAGTCCAAAAGCTTCTAATTGACATATGTCAAAATACCCTGAAAGTACTTATGGTACCAGATCCACTCAAATCAAACAAAAACAAACAAAATCATGGCATATGGCAACATCTATGGCATAATTAATATGCATGTTTTGTGGTTGCTCTTTCACCTGTTTGATATATTAACTTTTTGTGGTTTTTTTTCCATGCTCCGTCACCATCAACTAACTATCATTAGCCTACAAACCACACGATTTCAAAATGTTTTGTCTTGAGATGAACTTTAGGCCTTAGATTAATGGAGAGACAATGAGGACTAGTCGTATTTGTTGAGGTCAAGGCTTTAAGCCCTTGATCAAAGAGATTGTGTGTGAGAGAGAGAGAGAGAGATGCAGTAAAAACTATTTTAGAAATATAGGACTTGAATGTTGTCGGTACTTAGTGCAAGTGTGGGCGAGTATACATCAATTAATGTAAATGTTAATAACTAGATACAGATACTATAAATTGGCACGCGACAAACAACCATACCATAAGAGTGTTCATCTAATGATGTGAAGCAAGAGATCTAACAAAGGTGTGCACGTGGGCTTGACTAAACAACATCGGTGGGCGCCAACAAAAACACCAATTTTTCATTTTATTTCCGTAGAAAAAATACGAGAATTAGATCGGTTTGTTTTTGTCCTTCATACAAATGGTTTGCCCGATAAATATATCGACTTTTATCGTCGATATGTTGACTTGCAAAAGTTAAATGTCTATTGGAAATAAACTTAGGGGCCAGTTAATGGTTGTTTGCAACTTGTTTGTGGCTTGTTGTCGTCTGTAATATGTTTATCTAAATTACTACGGTGTTGTGTATTAGTAGCCCCTTACCGATAATCGACATGTACCTTTTATCGACTTACTAACTTGGATGTAGTGGTACAATATATCAGGAAGCATAATATTGCGATATTTTGTCGATGTATCACTACAATATCAAAAAACAACTAGGGTGATTGACTTGGCTCAAAGACATTTTTGTAAGTTTTCATTGGTTTTTATGCCTTCTGAATGTCATTTAGCCTAAAATTGTTTTTCCTTCAAAGAAATAAATTATTAGAGTGCTATCTTGTTGGTGCTTTTGGTCTTTATGGAGGACTTTTCATTATAAGTAATCGTTGCATAGTTCAAACTAGAGTTCCGTATTTTCCTTATTCAAAGTAAGGACCAGATTGTGATACGTGATATGACATACTGTATATGGCATACATAACATAAATTGATAGTAATATTTGCCCTTTACGCTAATGAAGGTACAAATTAATGCGTCAATTACTTCGATTCAAGGGGGGTTGAAATAGTGTGATGTAGAAGATGTGTGAGTCCGTAAAAAAAATCTTGTTAATGTACAAAAGAACAAAACAAATGGCAGATAACGGCAACGACTTGCGAAAGCGGTGGGCGTCGACACGTGAAACCACACTAGTTGATTCACATAAATAAAGACGGCTGAAAGCAGCGCAACCCTGTTCTCACATGTTCAAACGTCGACTATGTGAGCAGGAGCTATAGTGCCTACACTATGGTAATGTGTATCCAAATTAGTGTTATGTGTGCTAATTGACGTTAAGATTTTGTTCGCTTTGGATCCTTATACCCGAAATAGCGTTTATGACATTACTTTGTTTCTGTACTTTAATACGTCTTCTACACTAATAGCGACTCACGGTGTAGTGTTACGATATTACAGTACACATCGGTTTTATCGAGGAAAGCAACCGATTGATGAACGATAATATCGTTATCGGCAACTATTTACGATACGGATCCCATTCCCACGATTTATTGCAATTCGTTCAAATCCTTCATTTCAATTCGAGCCGTTAAGGAATTTGTAACCGACTCGATTGCGTCCACGTGCTCTCTGATGATTAGAAGGTAGTCCGCTTGTATAGCCAAAATAGTTGTTCGCCTTGTAAATTTTGTACGAACCGTACACAAAGTTGTGACTCTATGTTGGAACAATTCACATACCGCTAAGAACTCGATCAATTTTGGGTTCTGTTGTCAGTTTGTCACACTATGCACGTTAAAAACCGTACGGTGATTTCTGAACTTTGCATGTTTCCATGCTTCTTGAAAATACCCCGCCGGTTGCTCTATAAATAGTACCTCGTCGAAGTCCGCCTTTAGGAACGCAATCTTAGCATCCACTTGGCGGTTTTCCATGCTCTCCCTCCGTTGCAATCCTTAAGAATTAACAACAAAATTTGTTTGTTTAGCTTTAGCTCCAAGGCTTTCCAAATAAGTTGTTCCACAAAAATCAGCTTTTAACACTTTTTATAACGCTTCTTATAACACTTCTTTTCTTTAAACTTGAGGGGTATTTGTTCTTTTAAGTGGAATTCGTTTTCCTCTACATTTAGCCCGGCTTGACTCAAATCTCTTGTGTTCAAACATACTTGCAGGGAAGAAAATAAAAATGTTACAGCTTTTAGAAATGGTTACAGCTCTGAATAAAAACAATATTTTTTAGCACAATGTTTGCATTCAATTGAGCGTTTCCTTCGCCGTATTTGTAAATCTGAGCAGATTATTTTGTTACTGATTAATGATATGACTAAAGGTAAGTTTATAATGTTTGTAAATATTTTTCATTTTAGATTACAAAAACCTTTAGCATGAAATTACGCTAAACTAAAAAATACAATCTTTACGGATTCCGATGTGTGTGTTTTGCATAGTGAAGTTCTACGATTAATATCAATCAGTGTAACATTTTGTGAATCTCTTTGATATTATAATTCATCATGAATCATTGTGAATCATTGTGATTTATTGTGATTTATTGTATATTAATATTCGACCAAGCCTTTCTAGGATGCGATTTGTGTTATAGTTTTCTTCGTAAATTGTTAAATAAAATGCAATTACTTAATGTTTTGGTTGTCAGTTTACTAAAAATCAGTTCATTTAAGCAACGCAATATATATACATTTCAGAACCAAATAGTACTATGCAATGATTTGAGTTGCAATTGCCACTATTTTTTGTTTATTTTTTTACCCATCTTCCAGTAAGTTTGGATGTTTTGTCTTACACAGGGAGGCCGTTTACAGACCCAGAAAAGATAATACATAATAGTAGATATAATGTGAATATTCCATGGGAACATGGGCCTAGGGTGATATTTTTCTTGCAAGAAACGAATTAAATCACAACTAGTTTCAAATTGTTGTCGTTGAAGAAAAACTCTCAACGGATGTTTGAAATTCATGGAAAATCCCAGATTTTGGTATAATATTTTCAAATAAGTGGCTATCTACACTAAATGTGCTTCAATTCTTATGGATGAAAGGAATCCAATATCCCACATATAAAATCCACACTAATGCTGGTTTAAATCTGGTATCCACAATATTTCTGGTGTGATGGATACAAATTTAATTTGATCCGTACCGACTTTGGGACAAAATATTTAAAACGAATTTGGCATTCGCACGTTTCTTTTTCGGTACAACTTCAAATCAGTCGTGAAATCCTCCCTAAATATGGTGCAAATGTGATAAAATTTGCACTAAATCTGGTTCAATTTCGAAGGCTGATATTCGGCCCATATTTTTTTGGTGGAGATTAGTGCGAGGTGATATACTTGAGAATTTTCTTTTAAAGCAAATCGTGTTGAAAAAAAAAATTACTTGGAAAGAAAGTGTATCCGAGCTCGAATAGAAAACATCCAAGATTGTATCGTAGGCCAATAATTTTAGAAAAACCAGAAAGTGCTATAGTTTACATTTTTTTGTCTTTTGCGAAATACACAGGATGTATTTATGAGAGGTTTTTACGGTTGTTTTTCAGTGTATTAGCGAAAGCATTAAACAACATTGCAAATATTCTGTGCTATTTTCAGTTTTATTTTAAATTTTAAACTTTTTTTTTCGAAGGTTTCTTTCATCGAATTTCCGGTTCAAACGGACGCCACACTATTGCAGGTTTGGCTGAGCAACTAATTTTTTACCAGCGAGTAGAGTTTTCCATTTAAATTTTACAAATCGGAGCACAGATCCAAAACGAAAAAAAAATACGATGGAAAGAAAGGCGAGCCAATAGAAGCGCAGTTTTAAATTAAGTATCTAACAAATCATGCATAAAATGAAACAGCAACAAACAGGCTATGTCTTTTCCTTTAGTATTGTTTCTCAACTTTACTTTATCTGACAAAAAATAAAGGACAAAAGAAGCAAAGACAGGAGTCAATAAAAATTCAAAAAAATGATCATAGCCCTCCAGCTTAAACACGGTACTACCCAATAATCATGCATTCGTGACAGTGACAACTGCCTTCTTCCACCAAACCAGAAAAACAAAAAGGGACTCTGACACAATTTCGTGTCGCTTGCAACACAAAAGCTCCAAAACATAAATTCATAGAAGAGAACAAGCTTCTTCCCTCCTATTACTGCGTAGCCGATTTTTACGAAAAAGTAGACCGGCCATTTTTCTGAATCTGAACATCCTCTGACTTTTCTGAGACCACCTCTTACGCTGCAATGAGACTTGGAAGAGAAAGTATGTAAAATTTCAAACCAACAATCTTGGAAAGGGTCCTGCGATAACAAAAATAAGAAAACGTAATAGTCACCAGAAATACAGCAGAAGACAGAATATAAAGGTGATTCAATCCACATTAGAACCCTCAAAAGAAAGGAGCTCGGCGAAGGTAGCAATAAGAGGACTTTGGCCATAAGAATGGCTCAAATTTGTGGATAAATTCGATTTTGCAAGACTCTTAATGGCCGTTTACAGGAAGAGTCTTTATTAGAGTGATTAGGTTACATGACAATGTGACCAATAGATATCGACACATTTCCAATGAAATATTATTGTCAATGAAAATAAAGGTCAGCTTTCGGAATCAAACTGGAGCACCAAAATACTGCAGGTCAATGAACAGAGACTGCTAAAAACATCAAAAGTTAATTCCTTAATAATTACCGACAATAAGATACTATCTGTTCACGTGAGCTAACCTGAGAAAAATAAAAGGCTCACTAGGAGTCGCAGTAACATCCCAGCTTTCAATTGCAGAAGTAAACTTGGAGTCAGCAAAATGGCTAGCGATGCATTCTGACTTCAATTTAAACAGCGACAAATAACCGCAACAATAGCGATCATAAAACTAAAGATCTGTAAAACATGAAAGGCGAGTTTTAGTTTCTACTTCAACTACTACTAAAAATACTACAAACGGCTACTACTGACTGTTATTACTACTACCACTACTACTACTACTTCCACTGCTACCACTACTTTCCCCACTGTTACTAACTACTACTACTTACTACTACCTACCACTACTACCTATTACCTACGACTACCGCCTCCTACTACCGCACGCTTCTACCACTACACCGCCAATCGCTATTAGCGTAGTGTACGCTAATTCCGTCCCGCTTTTTTTTTTATTATTCTCAATAGAATTATCCATACTATTTAAAAAAAAACCCTAATTTCTAATTAGAGTAGACAATTTCTTTCAAAATTTTCAAATTCTTAATTAGCATACACCACTGTAATTATTCTTATACGCTAAAGAAACTTCTACACTAATAGCGATTGGCGGTGTACTACCACCACCGGAGACCTACAAAACAATTTTCTAACAAGTAGTGTGCATTAACAAGTCAAGAAACCCTCATTTCTGTGATTTCTGCCATACATCTGGGGAATAACCAGAATATGGAGAGTCGCCTTATTAACCAGAAAGCAGCCTTTGTTTAAGAAGCTGAAGCATACAGACTCTCCTGATACCATCTTTCGGAAAATACCAAACTGAGGCATAGACACAACAGTAACTGCACCAATGTTAACTTCATTGCAAAATCATAGACAACAGAATTAGCAAAGATAGAAAAAAATTGACATACTTGTGTTCCTTATTTCCGTCATTGATTACAAAACTTGAACAAAGTACTGTACAATTGTGTGCTCGTGTAGCACAACAAAAAGAGAGGAAGAAGTTGCAATTGTTTCACCTCTTAACTGACTATTCAAAACTAGGTGATATGGAAATTGAACTTTGCCAACAAACGGAACCAAAAATATCTCATATGGCAGAAATGCTCACCCTATCTAACCTGTTACCAACTTTGACATTACTTCCTTCGAGCATGTAAAAAAAGTGAAGTGAAAACATTGTAGCTAATGGTAGCCAACATTTGCGTAGATATTTACAGTTGTCCAGTTGTAGGAACCTTTCGATGCATTACACTAGGTCCACGGGGTACTAAACTTGACTTTTGGATATAAACCTTGCACCCATGATGTTTCCTTAACACAGGCAAACACCATTTCAGAGTCCAAATTTGAGTCCAATGGCGCAGCTTTGAAGTTTATGGCTACTTCCTCTAGTTAAGGGCAGACGTTCAACCACGGGCGTATACAATTGGTCGGCTGTTTGTTAATAGGCATATTTTCAAAACAAAGCTTCGTTAGGCATGGGAGAGGCTGTATGTCAATGCCAATAGGAGCGTCGTTACAAACTGTCATGTTTTTCAAAGTATCAGCATTACCCCAGCAAAAAATATGACAGAGGATTCGGCTTTTCTCGCCCAGGGAAGATAACTCCTCTAACCTGGCTGGTAAGGGAGACTGCAGTGTGATCACTGCCTCTTGAATAGGCAAACTCTTAAAAATAAAACTTGAATACACAATGCTCTTCAAGTTCTTAGCAACACCAACGTCAAAGTGACCCCTACAGTTGGCGTCTAGCCATAATTTTTCAAGATTTGGAGTATTAATGTTAACAGTCTTGTGATAAGAGCGAATTTTCAGAGTGGTTAAAGAACTTGACAGGATAGACAGTACAGTACAGCAATCTGTCATCTCATATTCCAAGTAGTGGAGTTTAGGTAAACACTTAAGTATATGCTGAAGAAAATCATACTCTTGAAAACTTACCCCTATTTATGCTAAGTTCTTTTATGTTGAAGGGTTTGCATTTTGACATCGCCGCTCTGTTGGAAGAAAATTTGCACCCTATCAAAGATACGGAAACCAGAACTTCCATTTCGTTTAGGGCGTTAAAATGAGCTGCAGAAAACGTGTAGCTGCGAACAAGAAAGCGGCGTTTCAGAGTGCGCCTTAACACGCTCGACCAATACAGAAGAGTTAGCGGTAAAATCTTCTGAGGATTATAGAACTGGTCGTCACCAAATGAAACCTCTTCGACACAAGGAGCCACATGAACAACACGAGCTAAAATATACTGGCGACTGTCATGATCGATTTCTCCGAGATTAGGACGACTTATCTTGAGAACATGAACGCCTCTGACTGCTCTTGCATACGACAGAATAGCGGATGAGATCACGAACTTCACCGCCATTTGAAGAGCGTACAAAAATGTCAGAGATAACAGGAAGTGGTAGATGGAGAAATGATGCTACAGGGGACAGAGGACAGACGACAGCCATGGCTAATCGTTTGTACGACCTTCGGAAGAACTGGAGGATAGGAGAGGAGCAGGCCAGGAAGTAACACAACATATTAAAGAAGGGAGAAGCCTTATGACATGGCGCATATCCCACTTTCAATACTGCGGCCGATTTTTGAACAGAAATTCATGCAACTCCTTTGGGAAGCACGCTGCAAGAGCGGCTTTTACTTGGCGTAAGAGGTGAGTCAAAAAAGTACGTGGAGGTACCGAATTCGTACACGAATTGAAAGCAAATAATATTGACAGCTATTTGCTGTGTACTTCCTGTAGTGGCTCTGTGGTTATTGCAGTTAACGGCCACCAGTTAAACAGGAAATCATAGATAGGATTTCCCAAATGTACAGCACTATAGATGTCGGGAATTGATTTTCACATACGACATTTTGGTTAGACACAAGTGTGTACAGAATAGTTACATTCGTACTGAGTACGTACGTTATCCTCGTATTTTTGTGTTAGTCTGTGTATGAGCAGCCAAACATCGTCCACGATAGCATTCGTGTTTTGAATTGAGAAATTTAATTTTCATTCGTACTGTTTGTCCACACTAGTTATGATTGCAGAATAGCGTCTCTCTAGTTAATAATCTGCGTTAATAGTCTGCTTTAAAATGTGCAGAAGTTCTGGTATTAAGTTCTGAAACTTTGGTATCATATTTCACACTTGCTTCAAAAGTTGTATCCCTAATTTTTGATAGTGGCATTGTTTCACCTGAATCCTAAAATGAGAAGTCATTCCCATTCACATCTGGGTAAAATGGTCGAAACCTGACTATCTGAAGACACATCCTTTTCACATGTGCTTCAGAACCCTAGAATCTGCAATCATTTTCTTTCAGATTTGCTTTAGAATCCTAAAATCGGAAGGGTTCGACCTCATTTTGACGGATAGACTGTTTGTTTCTTTAACGTCTTAGTCCCGTATTTTTCATACTGCTTGGCCAATTTTTACACAAAAGTAGACCAACCATTTTTCTGAATCTGAAACTCCTCTAACATTTCTCAGACAACAACATCAGCTGCACGTGATTTAAACAAGAAAGTATATAAAATTTCAAATCTACAATCTTGGCAAGGGTCCTGCAATAACAAAAACGACAAAATATAACAGACACCAGAAGGACAACAGGCGATAGAGTAAACAGACGATTTTGTCCCAACCAGAACTATGAGAAGCCCTAATTAACACATATTAATGTTTAAAGCTGAAGCACACTTTCCTGATCCAATCATTCATCCAGCGCAGACGTGAGGACAATGCTACCTTTTCTTAGGCGGGCATCACCTGGAGCTTGAAAATAACAAAGAGCAAAGCATAGGCACAGCACTTATTGCATCAATGTTAACTTACACTGCAGAATCATAATTGCGACGTAATTAGCAAACAAAAAAAAAAATGACATAATTATATTCCTGAAATAGAGGAACAAGGTGCATTGTTTCATCTTCTAGCTGACTATTCAGACTAAGTTGATATAGAAGTTCAGCATTTTCAACAAATGGAACCAGAAATAGGTCACATATTCAAATAATTCCTAACCCTATCTAAAATAATGCCAACATTGACATTACTTCCTTCAAGCATATAAAAAGAAGAGCAGCCAACATTCTTTCAACAATTCTAAACAATTTTTTGCGTAAACATTCACCATTGTCGAGTTGTAGGGGTTTTTAAATGCCATAGGTTAGGTCCATGGTGTACTAAACTTGACTTTTGGATATAAACGCTGCATCCATAATGTCTCCTGTACTCTTGCAAAAACAAGTGTAGAGTTCAATGGCGCAGCTTTGAATACGATGGCTACTTCCTCTAGTTTACGACAGACTCTCAACCACGGTCGTACCTTTGTCAATAAGAATATTTTCAAAACAAAGCTTATGTAGGCATGGGAGAGGATGTACATCTCTGCTAATAAGAGCGTCACCACTGCCAGTAGGAGGGTCGCCACAAAGTGTTAGGCTTTTCAGAGTATTAGCATTACTCCTGAGTAAATTTTGACAAAGGAGTTGGTTCGTCTCGCCCAAAGGAGATAGCTCCTCTAAGCTGGCTGGTAAGGGAGACTGCAATGTGATGGTTGCCGATCGAGAAGACAAACCTTCTGAAATATCATTTGAATACATAAAACTTTTTCGAATTCTTAGAAATACCAATGTCAAAGAGACAGCTACAGCCGGTGTGTAACAACAATTTCTCAAGATTTGGAGTGTTAATGTAGACAACGCCCACATAAGCATTAATTTTCAGAGTTGACAAGGAATTTGACTTGACAGACAATACGGATATTGTGAGACGGCCTTCTCTCGTATAATCTCTCGTCGTCACACATTGCAAGACGAGGAGTTGAGGTAAAACCTGTAGTATATCCTGAAGAAAATCAGATTCTGCAAACAGTACCTTGTAGAGACTGAGCCTTTCTATGCTTAAGGGGTTACACTTTGACATTGCGGCTCTCTTGGAATTAAACCTGCATTCTATCAAAGACACTGAATTCAGAACTTCCATCTCGTTCAGGACATTTAAATGAGCTGCGGAAAATGAGCAATTAAATGCAAGAAAGTGTTTAAGAGTGCGTCTTATGACTATCCACCAATAAAGAATAGTTGATGGTGAAATATCCTGGAAACTACCACCTTTATCACCAAAAGAAACCTCTTTGACACAAGGAGCCGCATGAACAATACGAGCTAAAATATACTGACGAGTGTCTAAATCCTTTTTTTCGAGACTAAGACGACTTATCTTTAAAACACGAATGCCTTTGACTGTTGAATGAAATGTTCTGCAAACGACAGAATATTGGATGAGATCACGAACATGCCCGTCATCTGAAAAGCGTACAAGAATGTCCGAGATTATTGAAAAGTAAGCTTTAGTAAGTCTTAGAAATTTGAGTCTAGGACTTAGAAAATTATTGGAATACCAACTGTTCAATATTGACCAAATTTAGTGTAAATTTTTTGTAGTATCTACACGAATAGTTATCTTTTAGTAAATTAGTGTGTAGGGCCGCTAATGAATGTGGACGTGTTAAGAATCACCCGGATCTTTAGGGTATAGATATTGTTAGTGGACAATTCTGGTCCAAACACTTAGATTTTTGAGAGTAGGGTGTCTAGTGAACCATGTACATACGTTTTTGATGTTTTCTAGATCTTTCAGATGTTTTTTAGATCTTTTAGATGTTTTCTAGATCTTTTGAGTATTTACTTCAATTAGGATTGATCAATTCAAAACAGAATATACATTCTACACAAGAGTTAAGGAAATGAGGGCACTGAGTGCAGTTTAAGGTGTTTTATGCTCTATTGTCTTTGATTTGCTTCTAGTACATGTTTTGTTTGGTTGAAAGACCTCTTTCATTTGTAGTTACTTATCTTACAGTATTTATCTAGTCTGATAGGTATTCCTCTTTGGGTTTGCTTCCGCTAACATGTCTGATCATGGCTCAGCTCCCGCTGCAAGTGCTCCTATTAGCCCTAGTGCTCCACCTGCTCCTCCAGGGACGAATATCCCAGTAGGTGCAATTGTGACTCTTAGTGGGAGTGGATCACAACCGAGTCTAAATGCCCATGACCTTTAACAGGTTATGGGCCCACCGCCCAAATTGCCTATTTTTGACGGAACAGACTACTTATACTGGGAAAATATGTTGAGCTCATATTTTGAGGAGAGGGACTTGTCACCCATTATGGAAGGAACAACGGATGTGACCGCGCCGGATTGGAGAAAGAAGAATCTCCACTGCCTCAACGTCTTGAAGCAGTCAATGACAAAAGACTAGGTAATGTCGTATCTTGAGATGAAAAAAGCCTCTGAAGTTTGGTTTAGTGTACGTGCTATGTATGTTCAGCTAGATGTTACTGTCCAGACTATCATAGCTACTCATATTTTTGAATTTAAGTATTCTGGAGGTAGTATGTCAGATCATTGCCATGCTATGAAAAGGTTGTTCCTTCAGAGTACTAGTGCAGGTGGGGACTTTTCACCACCACAGCAAGCTATGTTGTTGATGAGAACTTTGCCTGATGACTACAAGGGAGCCATGGATAGGCTTAGGGCTATTCCATAGCGTCAATGGAACATAGCATTAGCAATTCAACTTATTTTGAGTGAAAAAGCTAACCAGATGTCACAAAGAGGTAGTAGTAAGTCTTTTCAGGCATTAGCCAACCAGTTTTTGGATTCTACGATTGACAGTGGCAGTGCCAAAGGTACATCGCGAATCGTTATTAGTGTCACGGTCACTAATTTGGCTTCTTAAAATTTTGATTTTTTTCCTCAAATAGGATACATGATTTTAATTTTTCCTTGACGTTAATTAAGGTACTGTACAAAATAGCGTAAAGCCTGAAAGTACACCAAAATTTAAATAGTGTGGTGTACGGTCGATTTCAGACCGTACATAACTGTACCTTTTCAAGTGAAAATTTACAAAAAATGAATTAAATCAGACGCGCACACATAGGAACGTGCGCTACAAAAAACGTGATTAGTCTAACACGTAAATTAGTATAGCATGTACGGATATTTTAGATTAGCGACAGCGTACGATTTCCAATATTTTGTACGAGTACATATATTAATGTATATAACCGTACGGCGAATTTTCCATTTTTGCTGTTCCCAAATTAGCATAAACGCCGAAATTAGAATACACCTTTTTTTTGAAAATTTTCAAATTCTTAATTAGCATCAATTACGGTAAATTTTCTTCAACACTATTTAAACTTTGACACTAATAACGATTCGCGGTGTAGTGGTCCTAGAAGGTCACCTTTGACATGTTACTACTGTGATGAAAAAGGGCATGTGTTCAGAATGTGTCATGCATAAAAGAGAGCAAAAGCTACAGGAAATTTTCGCTCTGGTTGGGACGAAAGCAGGGTTCTTTCTCAATCAGGTGGACGACCAACTGCTCTTTTCAACGAACTTAAGGAGTAGGATGTGAGCAGCTTTCCCGACAACAGTGAAAAGAAATACTTTGCGATGGCACAAGCAACGGAAGGCGTGGAGGAAGACGAATGGATAATGGACTTTGGTGCATCTGCCCACATGTGCCGCAATCGCCATCTATTTGAGAGTATTCAATCTATTTCATCCATCAAAATTTATTTTAGTGATGATACCTTTGTTGAGTCAAAAGCAAAAGGGAGGGTGCCACTTATGTTGAAAGTAGAGGGAAAACCTGTGAAAAGGGTTTTGGAAGATGTGTTGCATGTCCCATCATTTAAAAGAAACTTTTTTTCTACGTCAGTGGTAGAAAAGAAAGGTTTTAAAACTATATCTGAGAATGGGAAGAAAACAATGAGTAAGAATGGAAAAGTAGCTGCAGAGGGATTTGCTGGTGGCAACAATTTGTATCGATTAAGTCTTGCAAATGATAATAAAAATGATATTATGTACTCAAGTGTAATCAGTGATTGTGATTTATGGCATAAACGTTTAGGACATGTGAATTATGATAGATTAGCAAAGATGGTAAATCAAAAAATGGTGGAAGGTGTAAAAATTAGTCAAAAACCAGCATCAAATATATATGATGGTTGTGCAATGGGAAAAATCCATAAGTTGCCTTTCCCTTCGCAAACTGATCATAGAAGTAGCAGGGTGCTAGAACTAATTTATTCAAATGTATGGGGGCCATCTAGATACCCATCTGTGGGAGGGGTTAAGTTTATGCTTACTTTTACGAATGACTATAGTAGGTTTACTACAGTTTATTTTTTGAAAGTAAGGATGAAATCTTTGCAAAATTTAAGGAGTATAAGGCTTGGGTTGAAAATCTGCATGAGAGAAAGATAGCAGGGTTTCAGATCTGATAAGGGAGGGGAGTACATTTCCAATGAGTTTGCACAATTCTTAAAATTGAATGGAATCTCACGTCAGCTTACTGTTCTTTATTCTCCGAAACAAAACGGTGTTTCAAAGAGGATGAATAGGACTATATCAGAGTGTGCTAGGACAATGATGGCTGATATAGATATAGATTACAAGTTTTGGGCAGAGGTAATGAATTGTGCAGCTTATGTGAGAAACAGGTTAGAAACAAGGGCAGTAAAAGATAAAACTCCTTATGAAATGTGGACAAGATACAAACCAGATGTAAGTCACTTCAACGTTTTTGGAAGTAAGGTTTTTATGTTAGATAATGATCCGAAGAAATGGAAGCTATAACCAAAAGGTATACCAGGGCTATTTCTAGGGTATGATGATCATGCTAAAGGTTATAGAGTGTATGACACTAAGAGAAATAGAGTTGTGGTAACCAGAAACATTATTGTGAAGGATGAAGGAAAAGGAATAGATGTTTTTAATGAGCGTATAGATGAGAAGAAGGTTAGAAGTGTTGATTATATCTTTTTAGAGTTAAATCCCATGTTTTTCAAGAAAAATATAGAAAATGCATCTAAATTAGCTCAAAGTGACTTGCAATCATCTTCTCCAATAGAAACAGGAAGTGTTATGCTCGAAAGAGTTGCAGACTCTCCTCTACCTCAAGCCAAAACTGAATCACAAGAAGAATCACATGTATCAAGGAGAAGGACCCAACCATCTATACCACCATCATAATTTCCAGGTGGAGTGAGGCGAAGTGCGCGATTCAGGGGAGAAAATGCAGCCTTTGCTCACTCATCACACATAAAGGAGCCTCTAACGTTGACGGAAGCTTTTTCGAGTAATGAAAGGGAACATTTGGTGGAAGCGGTTAATGAGGAAATGAAGTCCATCATGGATGCCCAAACATGGGATCTGGTGGAACTTCCTCCAGGAAGAAAGGCTATTGGAAGTAAATGGGTGTTTAAATTAAAATTCAACCCAAATAATCCCATAGACAGGTATAAGGCTCGCTTGGTTGCTAATGGATATAATCAAAAGGAGGGGATAGATTATGAAGAAACTTTTTCACCGGTTGTAAGGTTTCCATCTGTCCGCATCTTATTTACATTGGTTGCTATAGAGGATTTTGACATCCACCAAATGGATGTCAAAACTGCCTTTTTGCATGGGGATTTAGATGAGGTCATTTATATGAAGCGGCCTGAGGGTTATGAGGAAGTAGGAAAAGAAAATCTTGTGTGCATACTTTTAAAATCATTGTATGGCCTAAAACAGGCCCCTAGGCAGTGGAACCGAAAGTTAGATGAGTTCTTGACAGGATTAGGGTTTATTAGAATTAGCTCAAACATTCAGTATATGTGATGTGTGGTGATAATCCTGATGAGGTGATATTCATTGCTGTGTATGTTGATGATTTGCTGCTAATTAGTAGGAACAAAGAAGGAATTGCTAGAGTAAAACAGGCTCTTAATTCACAATTTGAAATGAAGTTTTAAGGGGAGGCAAAATATATCCTTGGAATACAAGTTGAAAGAGATAGAGAAAAGAAAATAATTAGGCTAACTCAAAAAGAAGCGATAGGAAACATGTTGGAAAAATTTGGCTTGCTGATGCCAAATGTTGTGCAACTCCTATGGAGTATAAACAAAAACTTGAAGGAATGGAGCATGATTTTGGGGTCATAATAGATAAATAACTAAGAGCAGAAGAGCAAAAAATTATGTCCCAAGTACCATCCAGAAAAGTAGTAGGAAGTCTAATTTACTTCATGAATTGCATTAGGCCTGATATAGCTGCAGCTGTTGGTGTATTGAGCAGAAGGCTGCAAAATCCACGAAAGAGAGACTGGGAGGCTGCAAAAAGGGTGTTAATGTATCTTGTTGGGACTATAAATCTTTGGCTTACTTTGGGAGGGGACAAGGTTAGCATTAATACTTGGAGTGATGCTAGCTATGGTGATGTGCCTAGTAGGAAGTCTACAACTGGGTATGTCATTCAGATTGGAAGTGGTACTTGTAGTTGGAGTAGTAAACTTCAAAAGGTCATGGCTCAATCTACTATGGAAGCCGAATACATGGCTGCAAGCGCAGCCTTGAAAGAGTTGTTATGGATTAAGGCACTCCTCCAAGAATTGGGTTTTACGCAACACGGGGACACAAATAATGTGGTGCGATAATCAGGCAGCCATTTCGGTGGCCACAAACCTAAGTCACCATTTTAAGAGTAAACATATGGACATTCGGCTACATTTGGTACGAGAGAATGTTTTTGCAAAAGTGGTCAAACTTTGTTATTTGCCTAATGAGAAAATGGTAGCAAACATGTTGACAAAAGCCCTTTCCGCTCCTAAATTGGAGTACTGCAGAAAAGCATGTGGTCTAAGTGAATAAGCCTTCTAAATCTTAAGGGGAGTATTGAAAAGTAAGTTTTAGTAAGTCTTAGAAATTTGAGTCTAGGACTTAGAAAATTATTGGAATACCAACTGTTCAATATTGACCAAATTTAGTGTAGATTTTTTGTAGTATCTACACGAATAGTTATCTTTTAGTAAATTAGTGTGTACGGCCGCTAATGAATGTGGACGTGATAAGTGTTGTTTTTGAAGATTTAGTTTTGTGCGGACGTGAAATTTGGTGCGCACGCGACGTTTCGTGCGTATATATTTTACATGATGTACTGTGGAGTTTTGAACAGATTTGCGGTTCGGGGGAGTTAGTGTACGAGCAAAATTAAAGTGACGTGTGAGTGGCGCGAACAAACATTTGAAAATGTACGGCGGATCGCGAAGCGATCCGATATGAAATATGAATTGTTTGAAACGTACGAAGTACAAATGAAGTGACGCGAAGAAGTGTACGAAAAATATGGAATGCGTTGGGAAATGGATGGTGGATCGCGAAGCTATCCAATGTATAATATTCTGAAAGGTTAAAATAGTACGTCGCACGTACGAAACAGAATGCGACAGACGACTGCTATAGAGAAGGTACAGTGAATCTTTTTGGGACAGGTGTACCTTTATTTTGGCATGCGGTATTTATGACAAAGTACATGGGTACGGTACGCTTTGATTTGGATGAGTTAACGTCATTTCGTCAGCTAGACTTTGGGGCCACGTGGCGCAACATCAAGGGTGACAAAAAGAGTGACGGACGGCGGACAAAGGCCGCCGTTATTTTCAAGTAGTGGTGACGCGAAATCGCGTCAATCACACGATATTCATTTTTGGACGTCTTGGATGCTTTGACAAGATTCGCGAAGTCCTGCTGATTTATTCGCCATGACTCAGCATAAGATTTTGTGTACCTATAAATATTTGGAACAACATTGGTTTGTTTTATTTGTATTAATTAATTAGAGTTGATTATGATGTTTATATGGCCAATTAGGGTTTCGACAGTCTAATTTGTGTGTCGTATTTGCAGACAAGTGTAGGCTTACGATTGCCTGACTTTCAGGTGTACGCTTACGATTAGTTTATTGTTAATAGTAGGTTTTCATGTTTAAATAGGAGATAATGATAGTTACCTAATTTCCAGTTCGGATTTTTGTCGTAATAGGATATTATGTTTTAGTGGAAGTTATGTTGGATATTTTGACAGTCAGTGATTTGTTGACAGCTCACAAGTGTATATATTGCTATGAGCTTTGTTAGCGAAATTCATCAATGCTGGTTAGAAAAGTAGGGACCAAAGATGTAGTATTTTAGGGTTGTCGATTAGGTCATGCACTTTGAATGATATAATGATTATTTGATTATACTTTGATTATACTTTTGTTTATGTGTGATGCATTTGTTTGTTATTATTTATTTATGTTATTTAATATATGTTTGATATGCACTATTTATGCATTTGTCTTAGGGTTTGTTTATGTCGATTATTCCATCAAACCTTAGATGTTGTCATAGGGTTTATTTATGTTGATTATTCCATGATACCCTAAATGTTGTTTGTTGCGTCTGTGTACGCATATGGAGGATGCATTTCAAATGATTGTTCATTGGCCTAGCTTTGCTTAGCTTCTTGCATGATAGTTTAGGTTGCGTTAGCAGTCTATTTTAGACCAAAGAACAACAATAAGAATAACCCGGATTTTTAGGGTATAGATATTGTTAGTGGACAGTTCTGGTCCAAACACTTAGATTTTTGTGATTAGGGTATCTGGTGAACCATGTACATACGTTTTTGATGTTTTCTAGATCTTTCACATGTTTTTTAGATCTTTTAGATGTTTTCTAAATCTTTTGAGCATTTAGTTCAATTAGGATTGATCAATTCAAAACAGAATATACATTCTACACAAGAGTTAAGGAAATGAGAGCACTGAGTGCAGTTTAAGGTGTTTTATGCTCTTTTGTCTTTGATTTGCTTGTAGTACATGTTTTGTTTGGTTGAAAGACCTCTTTCATTTGTAGTTACTTATCTTACAGTATTTATCTAGTCTGATAGGTATTCCTCTTTGGGTTTGCTTCCGCTAACATGTCTGATAATGGCTGAGCTCCCGCTGCAAGTGCTCCTATTAGTCCTGTGCTCCACGTGCTCCTCCAGGGTCGAATATCCCAGCAGGTGCAAGTGTGACTCCTAGTGGGAGTGGATCATAGCCGAGTCTAAATGCCTATGACCTTCAACAGAGATAATAAGAAGAGGGAGACGAAGAGCTGATGCTACAAAGATATCATCCAAGTCGTCTCTTGATAACGTGGACGTTAGAGAAGGGGACACATGGACATTAGAGAAGGGGACAGAGGACTCAAATCGGCCATGACTATTTGTCTTTTTGACCTTTTGAAGCGCCGCAGAAACAGGACAGGTTGAAAGAGAAATTTGAAAAGAGAGATTTGAAAGAGAAATTCAAAGAGGAAATTCATGAGGGGGAAAAGTTAAATGTATAACCTACATTTAATTAAGTAATAATCTACTAACAAGATCTGAAGAAATTTAGTGCGAGTACCGAGGAAATTCGGTGCGAGTACCGAAAAACGTGTAGTAAATACGCATTATACATTCAATGCGATAACTATGTACTTTTCAATTAATACAAACTCATTGCGTTTTTAACTGAACCAAAGTGAGTTCCATTTTTATTTTGGGAATTTTTAATCGCAAAGACAATTTTAGCTGCGCGCAGATAGTTGTCATAAATTGTTCAAGATAGTTGTCAAAAATTGTACATTTGAAGTATAGTATAGTACAAGTTACGTACCTTTGAGTTCAGATTTGATGGTCAATCCGTCGAACAACTTTGACTGGCGAAATATTGTAACAATTAGTGTTGGGTATCGAGGACCATTTGTCGATATTCAATATATATCGAATTTCATGCACCCAATAATCGATATATCGCTTCGATATATCGAAAAGCTAAATATCGCGATATATTGGCGATATATCACCAATATATCGTATCGTCGATATATCGAGCCTTTTTAAACAAAAAATTATAACTATTTTTGCTACTGCTGCTAGTACAAATGCTGCTGCAGGTGGTAGTAAATATCCGGAAGCATTTCAGTGTCATTATCCTCTTCACCTCCCATGCTACCTCCCATCCCTTGGGAATCCATGGAAAAAACTAAATGTGTAACCTTTCTATAATATTAGTCATTGGAAATGGAGAAGCCGTAATGGCTATCAATCTGCAGATTGGTAGATGCCTATAAAAATGCCTGCAGATTGGTAGGTATTCCTGCCTGAAAGCATGAAAAGAACAGTCTGCAATTTTTTTTTTTCAGTTTTTACTTTGACTTAATTAGTGTGACCTTTTCGTATGTGAAATCTCTACGTACTAAATAATTAATAACATGAATTACGGAATTATTACTTTTTTGTCAGTTACATTTTGCGGCGTCTACCTTTAAGTCACGGAACGACAATCACGTCATACGTGGCGTATCAAACAATTTGTCTTCATCGCTAAAATAACATATTATAAGAAATATTAAATTTAAAAAATACTATATATCACGATATATATCGCGAAAATTTTTGTTGGTCTTGGTACGATATATCTAGAAGTTTGCTCGATCGATATTCGATATATCGAATATCGAAAATATCGCGATATGAAATACTCGATACCCAACACTAGTAACGACGGTCAAAAAAGTGTCGCGCTTGCGAACGTCGATTGTCATAATAAAAAAACAATTCACACGGACGGCGCAGGTTTACGGTAACAAAACTGCGGCAACCACATGTATATAAAATGGTTGCGCGCAGGTAGTTTCTCACTTCACGTGACCTCCACTATGAGAGACTGAGAGCACATGTTGGCATTTAAGTGCGTACTTTATATAATTTTTATGTGCGCATTTTATTTTTCCCGTGAATGTGAATCATAGTTCAAAAGTAGGTGAAAGTCGGCCCATACAATATGCCTATTGTACGCAAAACATACAATATGACCTTAAGACTTATATTGTATTGGTCACAAAATGAAGAAAAAAAGTAACAGGGTTGAGTTGCACATTGTTCGATAGAGAATTAAACGTCATCAGACGGTCGTTGATCAAAGTAGCGATCAAAGTAGCGATCTAAGAAGATCACATGAAAAACCTATAACACAACTAACGCCTACCAAAGGCCTAGCAAAAAACGACTACATTTGAACTATGATGTAAATCAATGTGAAATACGTTGTCAATGTAGGAATGTTCATTTGTAAATAGTGTGGCTTCATTTGGTCGCGCGTGACGACGCACTTTTTATCATTTAGTTTCATCAATATTTTAAGGCGGGTACGCTTTCTTATCTTGTACGAAGTTTGTTTAGTTTCGTGCGAGTTAATTTATACATATGACGTTGTCCTTTACTTTGTGTCCAGGTTCTAAGTAACGGTTCGAGATTAGATTCCATTTTTGTGGCTAAGTTAAATGTCAGTATGAGCTCTCACACATTGAGCTCACGTGAACTGAGAAATTACCTGCGTGCAGCCATTTTATTTTTATGTAGTTGCCGTAGTTTTGTTACCGAAAACCTCAGCCGGCCGTGTGAATTGTTTTTTTTTTTGTGACGGTCGACGTTCGCAAGCAAGACACTTTTGTAACCATCGTTACAATATTTCGCAAGACAAAGTTGTTCGACGGATTGACCGTCAAATCTGAACTCAAAGGTACGTAACTTGTACTATAGTGTACTTCAAATGTACAATTTTTGACAACTACCTGCGCGTAGAAAAAATTGTCTTTGCGATTAGCAATTCCTTTTATTTTTAGTTCCGACATTTGCCAAACCGACGAATGTGCAATCATTGTTTTTAGAACTGAGTAATGGAGGGTCTCCTTTGTAGAAATTAATGGTCTTTTAAAGTATTATCTAGCTCTGAATAGAAATAAGAAAGAAGCCGAGGCAGTCTACCTCTAACTTCTCTCTCCAACTTCTCAAACTTGTCGCAGTCACTGAGAAATTGGAGAGGGAGCAAGAGCCATGGCTACCTAGGCTATCCAGAGGTTTACGGGAAAATATATTCTAGGCTATCCAGAGTGTAAAAGAGGCACGATACACCACAACACGTTACAGTGCACAGCGGAAAACACCAAGGACCTTCCCGTAGCAACAGCAAGAATACACAGAACTCACAGACCTGGTTGAGCTTTATTACTTGAGAGAGAGTACAAGGTTGCGCTAACTGCGTAGGTTTACTTCTGGTGCCCTATCACTAGGTCTACTTGCCTATTTAAACTAGCTAACTGCTAGTCAACCTAGTACTATACAGCTGTACACGTGGACCTTCGCGGCAAACCGAGATCTATCCAAAACTTCCTTCTAGAACTATACAGTTCCATCTACATTCTGCGGCGTTGCTATGCTGCTATGCTGCGCTGGTCTGGAATCGCAGCTGCGCTGCTCTGGAATCGCAACTGCGCTGCTCTGAAATCGCAACTATAGCAGCCTAGCCCCAGCCACTAAGTACCCAAATCTGTAACCCTGTTACAGTGCCTCCCACTAAGGGTTCAGCGTCCCGCTGAACTTGATTGACTCAGGGAAACTGCAATTGCCGGAGTATGTCATATGTTTCCTCGCGATACTCTTCGAACTACTGACGAAGGGTGTCGAGTTGATTTTGGAGCTGTTCACATCGGGTCTCCAGTAACGCGATGTGGTGATCTGCAGCTGCCAACCGCCTTCGAGTGATGCGTTTCCGAACCTGGTTATCCCTTTCCTCAACCTCAGGTACTTTGGGTTGCTGCGGAACGTCTGCCGATGCAGGCTCCTCGGGTGCCGCAATCCTGGTTTCTTCGGGTTCAGCCACTGGGGGAACTTCCTCTGGTTCCTTGTCCGCCGGTTGCCATCGAGGTACCTTCCGTAATTTGAAGGACACGTGTTTTCTTGCAGCTCGGGCCCGTTGCAGAGCATTCTTTCGAGCCAGCTTGAGTACTCGCACCTCAGGGGTGACCTCCGCTCGAGAGATGATGTCGTGGAGGCGGACATCCCACGGGTGATAATGGCGGAGTAACCCGGGAACATCAATTCTGTACCTGTAGTTGTCCTCTACCACTTCCACAAACGGTAAAGTGTGAGGATTGAGTTGCACATAGCCTTTATGATTATTCCCCAGGTCCTTGGTCCGCATGAAATTCCACGCTGGGTGTGACGGAACGTCGGCAGGAATACGGATAGGGTCTCCAGGCTTCCCTATACGCCATTCCTCGGGCCACTCCGAGGGGTTCCAATAAAACCTTTTGGCGAAGCTAAAGGCGAGGTCCGGATGCTGGGTGTCCACCAGTAGTGGGAAGAGGTAGTCGGGAATTTCCTCTCCCTGATCACTCTCCTCCTCCGAATCTCTTCGTTTTTCGCGCAAGAGAAACACATCGTCACCGCTGGGGTATTGTTCCTCCACCTTCCTCTCCGCGCTTTCAGACGACTGCTCGTCTGCGGTGCTCTCTTTGTTTGGGTCCCGCATCACCTCCAGATCTGAGGCGCGCTCCTCAATTGGCGGAGGCGTTGGTTCGCATTCCGGTTCCTCCGCCTCCGACAGCTCATGATCCGCTTGGAATTCCTGATCACCTTCCCGAGTTGGGGTGTATTCAGGGTCCTGTGAGTTTTCTGACCCCTCCCCTCCACTGGTCTCTGCCGGTCTTGCCTCGCTACTTGCGCTTTCCTCCGGTTCCGGCTCCACTTCTACTTCTCTTTGCCTGCTTGCTTCCACCATGGCTTCCGCCGCCCTTAGCAATCTCTCGGGACGGTTCGGGTCTCCTTGTCCCACCCGTACCAGTCTCCTCTTTTTCGGTGGTGGAGAGGACGACGACGCCATAGACACTGCTGAACCAGACAATTCCGGTAGCTCCCGAAGCGAAGGTAAATTAATTGTGCGGAGAGAAGCAGTTTCCAAGCTGCCGAGACTGGGTTGGTTGTGAGGATGAATGACGGCTGTATTTCGGGGGGTTGAGGGTTTCACTCTTGGGCTGTGCGAAGCGTCGCAGCGTGCGAGGGTATCGCAGTATCCAAAATTTATAAAACTGCGCTGCTGCGGCGGAACCGAGGGTTCGTCGTCACCTACATAGTGAAACACAATTGCGTCGTTGCGCTTTCCTGTCAGCGCAGCAGTGGTGCTTCGATCCTCTGACGTCATCGTGACCATGTTGCGCTGCAGTGGCCGCGCTGCTACGGCGCTGCGGTGTGGTAACATCGTCGTTGCGGTTCCTTGCGCGTCCCCAATATGATTGCGATATTTGCGCCACTGCGATTCGCTCCTTTGTTGCGGCCGCTGCGATTTCTCCTCCGGTAAATCTGAGTGTCCTCACTCCGCAGAAACCGGCGCAGCAACTCCGGGGAATGCAGATCCCCCTCGTCAACCCAAGAGTCGTCCTGAGCACCGTAACCCTTCCAACGCACCAAGTATTGGGTGGAGTTGGAATTCCGAGAGTGACGTGACTGAAGGATCTCTTCCACCTCATACTCGTCTGAGGTACCTCGAACGGGTGGTAGAGGAGTATGCCGTCATCGATTAGGGAACATTGAATCAGGATCACGGAATGGTTTAAGAAGTGAAACATGGAAAACATTGTGGATATGCCAGTCCGTCGGGATATCCAACTTGTAAGCTACGTCGCCCACACTGGAAAGAATTGTGAATGGGCGCGTGAACTTTGGTGCCAACTTCTTAGAGAGGGCACCCGGCAAGGAGAGGCTTACCATATTAAGGCGAACCTTGTCCCCCACACAAAAGACAGTGTCCTTTCGGTGAGCGTCGGCCTGCGACTTTTGACGATCCTTTGCCATTTGGAGCGCCTTGGCCGCCTTTTCTAGGTTTCCTTGCAAGGTTTTGGCAAAGTCCAGAGCAGCCGGTGTTTGGCAGTCCGCTACTAATAAGTTTTGGGGAAGAGTGAGTTGTCGTCCATTGAGGGAGAATGGCGTAGCATTTGTTGACGAGTGCACTGCACTGTTGTATGCTACCTTGATCGCCGTTAAATGGTCCACCCAATCCGTTTGGTGCATCGAGACATAAGCCCGCAATGCTTCCTCCAAAGTCTGATTCACCCTTTCAGTTTGACCATCAGTTTGAGGGTGGTAGGCTGTGGACATGGCCAGCTGCGTTCCGCATAACGTAAATAGATTTTGCTAAAAGTGGCTCACGAATTTTCGATAGCGGTCACTGACGATCCTTTTCGGAAGACCGTGATGGCGGAATATTTCCCGAAAGAATAAGTCCGCAATATCTCGTGCAGTAGCCGTACTGGTCGTGGGTAGAAAATGTGCCATTTTTGTCAGGTAATCCACCACGACGAAGATGGAGTCGTAGCCCTCCTTCGTCCGGGGAAGGGCCACGATAAAATCCATTGAGATCGCCTCCCAAGGAAAGATGGTATTGGGAGGGGGTGTAACAGACCTTGTTGCCCTGAATCCGATTTGTTTCTATTGCACGAGTCACACGTCTGGACATATTCTGCAATGTCTCGAGTCATGTTTGGCCAGTAATACGCTTCAGCGACACGTGCGGTTGTTTTATCCCGCCCAAAATGTCCACTGAGCGGCTCGTCGTGACTCATTTGAAGAATCGTGTGACGAAGTGCCGTATTTGTTGGCACATATAGCCGTGTTGTATTACTCCGTCTGTACCGCCACATATCATTGGCGCTTCGAACAAGTACTTTCTGATTGATAAGTTCCTTAAGTGAATCATCGTCACCGTAGGCGGCCTTTATCCGACTTAACCATTGTTCGTCCACTTGCACCGTACTGGTGACTGCGCTGAGCTTCGGATCTTGCGCTTCGGTCAACGCTGCGCTTTTCTCTTTCACAGAGTCTCCGTTCCCCTGCTGCAGTGCTTGCGGTTGTTGCTCCGCTATTGGCGCAGTGACGTCAGGTCTTCTTGACAGCGCATCCGCCGGGTTCGTTTTGCGCGGCTTATATTCAATAACAAGTTTCGGACCGAAGGTTTGCAGGAACGTCATCCAGCGCACTTGTTTCTTGGACAACTTCCGCTGGGTTTGGAGATATTGTAAGACGTGGTGATCCGTGATAACCGTGATCCGTTTTCCCTGAACGTAACACTTCCAAACCTCCAGCGCATTAATAATAGCTATTGTTTCCTTCTCATGGGTAGCCCTGTTCAACTCTGCTGCCTTTAGTTTGCGACTGTCGTAGGCGATGGGTTGAAGGCCTTTTCCTTGATCCTGCATAAGGATCTCTCCAATAGCCATATCGTTAGCGTCAGTGATTATCTTCCAAGGTAAGTCCGGATCGGGAACAGCTAACACACGGGCGGTAACCAACCGCTCCTTTAGCGTGTTAAAGGCTGTTCCTTGCGCCGCTTTTCAATCATAGGGCGCATCATTCTTAAGCGATTCCGTTGCGGTGCAGAAATTTTTGCGAAACCTTCGACAAAACGTCAATAATAGGAGCATAGTCCGAGAAAGCTTCGTAACTCCGTAATATTCGCCGGCTGCGGCCACTCCTTAACTGCCCTAGTCTTGTTTGGATCTAGTGCGATCCCGTCTCGGCTCACCACATGGCCTAAAAATTCAATCTTCTCCTTGAAGAAGTCACATTTACTTCTTTTTGCGTATAACTTATGCTCCCGAAGGACTTGGAGGACCGTCTGTAAGTGCTTCATATGCTCCTCCTGCGTTCGGCTATACACCAATATGTCATCTAAGAAGACGATCACAAACGCGTCCAGATATTGCCGAAAGATGGAATTCATTAAATGCATAAAGGTCGTCGGTGCGTTAGTCAACCCAAACAGCATTACCCGAAACTAGAAATGACCGTATCGAGTCCTGAACGCCGTCTTCTCCACATCTTCCTTGGCAATTCTTATCTGGTGGTACCCGCTCCGCTAGTCTATTTTCGCAAAATATTTGGCACCTCGAAGCCGATCGAACAATTCGTCAATCCTCGGCAGGGGGTACGCATTCTTCACCGTTAATTTGTTCAGCGCTCGGTAGTCAACGCACATACGAAAATCTCCATCTTTCTTGTTCACAAAGATAACGGGGGCTCCATACGGTGACTTGCTTGGTTCGATTGCTCCAGCTTCGACCAACTCCGCGAGTTGCTTTTTGAGTTCGTCCAATTCGGTGTAGCTCATCTTGTACATCTGATTAGCCAGGGGTACCGCTCCAGGAACAAGCTCTATCCTATGGTCTACTTTGCGCTTCGGAGGTAATCCTTCGGGGAGCTTCGGGGGAATTACATCTGCGTACTCCTCGAGAAGTTTTGTCATGACTTCCGGGGCCTCATCGGAAGTCTTTCCAATGTCGTCACTTTCTTTGGAGACGAAGTTGGGGTCATTCTTCTTCCATTCTTCCGGAATCTCCTCCTTCGCCTCCTCCTTTGGCTGGACGACCGCCATACCAATCGTTTCCCCTTTCTTGAGTGCCCTCTTAAGCTATAAGGCCGAAAGCAGGCGTCCCTCTTCCGCTCCCTTACCAACCGCTCCCGCTTTTACCTCCAACTCTTCTTCACCTTTCTTCACTCTCATGGCGCCAATTCTCCAATCAATTGTCGGATTCCATTTTTGCAGCCACGGCTTCCCCAAGATTACCTCATGGTCCCCAAGAGGTAATACATGAAGTGTATCGTACCATCGGAATTTCCCAATGTCGACGCGTAACCTCGGGGTACGATGGGTAATGGATAAGGAACTGCCGTCGACCAATTGTACCAACTGATGATCCTTTAGTACCACAAGAGGAAGTTTCAACCTTTTCACCGTCGCCTCGTTAATGAAGTTCCCCAATGCGTCGGAGTCCACCATGAAGTTAGCTGCACTCGCTCCTAGTTGACCCCGAAATATCAAAGGGTCTCCTCCTTCCCCGGCTAACCTCATAACGGTAAGTTTTCTCTTTTTGGGGCCTTTCCGTTTGGGACACTCCCGAGCCAAGTGATCTGGAGAACCACACTCAAAGCACAGGCCATTTTGCCTCCTCCGCTGGATTTCCTCGGGGGACAAGTCATTGGTCTTGGTTTTGGTAAATTTCTTCTTTTGCCGCAAGACGTTGACCGCTTCCTTATCCTCCTTAATTGCGCCGAGCTCCATGTGGGTTGGACCTTCGTCTCGTCGATATCCCCCGCTACTGCTGGACCTGTAGTGATAAGGTTTCCGGAGGTGAAAGTCGACCGAATCGGTCCGCTCCGCAAACTGGATGATTGCTGAGAGAGGAGGAGTCGTGCTTTCCCGAGCAAGCCATTGTTCCACATCCCTACGAATAGACGACTTAAGCCCCTTCACGAAACCATCCACGGCTTCATCCTCCGTCATCGTAGGTATTTGAATCTTGCACTCCAAGAACCTCTGCGTAAACTCCATCACTGAAGTTCGTTGCTTCAATACTGCGATCTTATCTCTCGCCGCCTTTACCGTGTTGACGGGCTGCCAAGTGTCGCGGAGGAGTTAAACGAAGAGCGCCCAGACAGTTGGTAACTCATCGTCCTCTACGAATGTTCTTCACCAAGCCCCCGCTGCCCCTTTAAGAAGACCACCCGCGTAGTGAATCTTCTCACGATCCGATAGGCTAGGAAAATTCTCGAGATAGTTCGCCATGGAGAATAGCCATGAGTCAAAGTTCTTGTGTCTTGCAGGGTCAAACTCGTCGGGAAGTCGTAATTTCGGTCTTCGAGAGTCTCTTTCTACGCTTCCATGAGGTCGCTCCCCTAGACGCGACTCCAAGGCAGTGACGGTGTTACTCAGCTGTGCGTTCTGTAATCTCACACTTTCCAACTCCCTGAGAACTTGCGCCAACATTTCTGTAGTGGACACGCCGTGTTCATCCATGCTGTCGAGTCACGGGTAACAGCTCCGATACCAATGTAAAAGAGGCACGATACACCACAACACGTTACAGTGCACAGCGGAAAACACCAAGGACCTTCCCGTAGCAACAGCAGGAATACACAGAACTCACAGACCAGGTTGAGCTTTATTACTTGAGAGAGAGTACAAGGTTGCGCTAACTGCGTAGGTTTACTTCTGGTGCCCTATTCACTAGGTCTACTTGCCTATTTAAACTAGCTAACTGCTAGTCAACCTAGTACTATACAGCTGTACACGTGGACCTTCGCGGCTAACCGAGATCTATCCAAAACTTCCTTCTAGAACTATACAGTTCCATCTATATTCTGCGGCGTTGCTATGCTGCGCTGCTGCGCTACTAAGTTGCTATGCTGCTATGCTGCGCAGGTCTGGAATCGCAGCTGCGCTGCTCTAGAATCGCAACTGCGTTGCTCTGAAATCGCAACTATAGCAGCCTAGCCCCAGCCACTAAGTACCCGAATCAGTAACCCTGTTACACAGAGGTTTACGGAAAATATATTTTAGTTAGGGGTTTTATTTTACTAAAAGATATGTGCCGGCGGCAGGATTTGAACCTGGTACCTGCCGGCCGGCAGACAGCCGGTAGCCTGTAGCCTTAGCCGTTAAGTGTAGAAGTAGTTTACGTAGTATAAAGTGTTATATTTATTTAAATATTTAAATGTAGAAATGTTCATTTAACTGTTACTGATTACGAGAGACATATATCTAGTAAATGTAAAAGTACAGATTTCGGTACGAACAAGAAACCAATACCACGCATTTATTTCTTTAGTAAAACAAATACTGCGCATGTATTTATTACGGCTACGATTAAATGTGAATTTAATCGGACGGCTGTAATTAACGCCAAGATCGCGGAAGAGGATTTCGGCGGTTTATGGTCATGGCCACATCGGATGACACGTGGCGGAATGACATTGGATCGCGGCATCTCCAAGGATTAAAGGAGCAAATCCGGACATACCACGTGTAGACATTTAGGCCATGTTGTACAATGGCCGTACATAAAGTACACCGGCAGCTGTACTTTGTGTACGGAGTTGAATTATGATTGGCTCCAAACATCAGTAGATAGAGTCTGTGAGTGAGATAGGACTTAGAAAAATTAGAAGATAGGACCCTCTCTCCCAGAGAGCTTTTGTACAAAAGGTCAACTTTGACCCTCCATACCTTACTGCTTAGGGGAGCAAATTCAGAGATTCTTTTTGCTATCGACTCAGGGGAGTCTTATCTTTACAAGGGTGAAGTTGGTCAGAGTTTTTGTCTGCCAAGTGGCAGTTATTTTTGCTGAAACACAAAGGGGTCAGGGTTATCCTAGAGGCTTCTTGGAAGTTGTCCACTCTTAGGACTTATGGAGGTCTCAGAGTTTCAAGTTATGGGCCCACCCTCTAGGATACCAATCTTTAATGGAACTAGATTCATATACTGGGAAAGTATGCTGATAGGAGCTCTATGCGAAAAAAAGTTTTGGGGGATAGTCAGGGGACGATTGGGGCGTCCATTAAGTCTTCCAATTCCCCTAGGGTTTGGAGGAAGCAGATTCACCAGAAAAGAGGATCCACCTTCAACGGAGGAAACATAAGAAGGAGAGGTGGTGGACAAAGGAAAGGAGAAGGAGGCGACCACACCAATAACAACTGGTTCGGCATTCATGTCACCTATTCCGAGGAAAGAGGAGAATGATACTAAAACCAGGGATTTCAACAATATGGCGGAAAAGCACTTCATCCTACGCCATCTCACTCAAGGACTTGCATTTCCTCATATGCAGGTAGAAAGGGCATCCGATCTTTGGATGGCTCTCATAAAGATGTACCGAAGTGGTACGATTCAGCAACAACAGTTGGCAGATCAGAAAGTTAAGGTGTATGTATACAAAGGGGGGAAGATGTTCGATTTTTGCAATGAGCTTGCTACAGTCTTCATGGAGCTAGGGAGTGCGGGAAAAGATTTTAGTGAAAAAGAAAAGGTTAAGTGTTTACTGATGAAGTTACCCGATGAGTTCGAGAACATAGTCAACCGTGTGCAGGACTTGCCGGACTCAAGGTGGATATGGAACCCAGTGGTAGGGATGATTCTTGTTTGGGAGAATAGGATTGAGATCCGAAGGGGAGGAAAGAGTGGCCAAGCCTTGGCAACTGCGACGAATTGGAGGAACAAGGATTCTCGGAAAGTGGTCGAAAGCTATGGGGGGAGGGAGCAGAAAATTCAGACCGACGAATTTGGACCCAAGACTCCCAAAGGTTTATGTCATTTTTGTAAGAAACCTGGGCACTATATGGCAGAGTGCACTAAACTAATCGAGCTTCGGTTAAAGGAGGGGCACACCGGTGGTACCCCGAGAGGAAAGAAAAAGGCCCTTGTGACACAGGTACATGAGGCGGAATCCGAGGACGAGGACGATGAGCTACTTTTAGATGAGGATTTGGAGGCTAAAAACGAGGTCCAAATTCCACAAAGGCAAAAATGTGCTTACGGTGGATTGAAAGGTGAAGTAGGCTGGATTGTAGATTCAGGTGCCTCCATACACATGTGTAAGGATAGGCACCTGTTCACTAAGATAAGAAAGATTCCCACTGTAGAGATAGAGTACGCGGATGGGAGGATAGTCACCACTACTCTTGTAGGATCGGTAGATTTGAAAGTGTTAGTAGAAGGAAAGACATCCATAGTAACATTCTTCAATGCATTGTTTATTCCGGAGCTGAAAAAAAACCTCATCTATACATCCGTAATAGATGACAAGTGTTTTTTTACTAGCACTAGGGAAGGAGTCTTTACTGCTAGTTTTGAGGAGGATCTCTATTTCATTGCTGAGAAAGGTAGCCATGGGATGTTTAGGCTGGTTTTAAGTAATGAAAAGAAGAAACTTTATTATGCTGGTGTTCATGGTATTATGATGTGGCATAAGAGGCTTGGGCATGTGAATCTAGACAAGTTAAGAGAGATGAAAAAGATGGGTGTGGTGGAAGGGATTAAGTTCAGTGAGAATGATAATATAAGTGATTGTAGAGGATGTGCTCAAGGTAAAACACACAGATTACCCTTTCCAAAAAACAGCCACCTATAAGGGAGAAAAAATTCTAGATCTAGTACACACGGATATTTGGGGACCGGCTAAAGTGCCCTCACCGAGGGGAAAGAGATTTATGATGACTATCACTGATGATTGGTCTCGGTATTCCCGAGTAAATTTTTTGAAAAACAAGTCCGAACCTCAAGATTGTTTTAGACAATATAAAGCATGGAGCGAAAAACTCCATGAAACTCCAATCAAGAGAATATGGAGTGACAATGGTGGAAAACATACTTCTAACTAGTTTAAGGATTTTCTGAGGGAAGATAGGGTCCAACACCAAAAGTCAGTTCTAGAAAACCCGGAACAGAATGGGGTAGCTGAAAGGTTAAATAGAACACTAAGTGATAGTGCTAGAAGTATGTTGTTAGATAAGAAGATAGGAAAAAGTTTTTGGGCAAAAGCAATGAATTGTGCTAATTACCTCAAAAATAGAGTTCTTACTTCAGCTATAAAAGATCAAACACCTTATGAGAGATGGACATGCCGGAAACCTGACTTATCTCACTTAAAGGTTTTCGGCAGTCAAGTATTCAGTCTAGATACGGATCGGTCTAATTGGAAGCTAGATACTAAAGGAAAACCGGGATACCTATTAGGATATGATGAGGATTCTAAAGGATATAGAGTTTATGATCTAAAAAGAGAAGATATAATCTTAATAAAGCATCTAGTAGTTATAGATGAAAGAAAGTCTGTGGATCCGTTCAAATATACAGTGTCAGTAAAAATCAGATTTGAGTCAGAAAATTCCGATGACTTTGAGCTCCCTAACTATCCGGGTTTTAGAGAAGATGACATTCTTGCAGATACAAATCAGACCGAAAAGGACTCGGCTGTGGAAACTCCAGTGAAAACTCTACCCGAAGCGGAAGACGTGGTGGAAATTGATTCGGAATCAAGGGATAGGGGAGAAGCCGAGTTTGTTCGAAAGAATCCACAAGAACCATCTATTCCGGCCCCAGATTTTGAGGGGGGAAGGAGAAGTAGCAAAAGACTACAAAAAAAACAGGGTAATAACAAGACAACTAAACTATCTCATCAAGATGAACCTCAAACTTATGAAGAGGCGATGACTTGTCCAGAAAAAAACTGGTGGAAGATAGCCATCAATGAGGAGATGGCCTCAACTATGGCAGCCGATACATGGGAGTTGGTGGATTGTCCACCTAACCGAAAAGCAATCGGTTGTAAATGGGTTTTCACATTAAAACTGAACCCAGATAACACAATGGAGCGCTACAAGGCCCGATTAGTGGCAAAGGGATTTACACAAAAAGAGGGAATTGACTACGAGGAAACCTTTGCCCTAGTAGTCTGATTTCCCTCCGTCCGCATACTTCTCAGCTTAGCAGCAGCGGACGACATGGAAGTGCACAAGATTGACATCAAGACAGCCTTTTTGCATGGAGAATTGGAAGAGGAGATCTTCATGCGACAACCCGAAGGGTTTGTGGAGGAAGGAGATGAGAGTAAGGTATGTCGGCTGATTAAATCCTTTTATGGTTTGAAAAATGCGCCTCGACAGTCGAATAAGAAGCTTGATGAGTTTCTTACTGGTCTAGGATAATCCGGATCAGCTCAGATCACTCAATCTATGTTTTCGAAGATGAGGAAGGTTTTATATTTATTGCAATTTATATTGATGATTTGCTTGTCTTAAGTAAATCAATGGAAAAAATTAATAAACTGAAAACTGATCTTAAGGGGAGATTTGAAATGAAGGATATGGGGGAAGCAAAATATATTTTGGGAATTCAAGTAGAGAGAGACCGAAAAAGAAAAATTATAAGACTGACTCAAAAGGAAGCAATAGGGAACATGCTTGAAAAATTTCAAATGGATAAAGCTAATAGTTGTACAACTCCAATGGAGTTGAAGAAGGGAAGTGAGGGGAGTGAGGAAGAAGGAGTCATAGTCTTAGACGACGAATTATCTCCTGAAAAACAGAAGTTCATGCAGACTATTCCTTACAAGCAAGTACTGGGAAGTCTAATCTATTTTATGAATAGTACCCGGCAGGATTTAGCTGCAGCTGTAGGAGTGCTGAGTAGAAGTCTAAATGCTCCCACTAAGAGAGATTGGGAGGCAGCTAAGAGAGTCCTTAGATATTTGATAGGAACTAGGGATCTATGGTTGCATTTGGGTGGGGAGAATAGTGACATCACTACTTGGAGTGATGCAAGTTATGGTGATGCTCCGATGAGGAGATGCACTTCTGGATATGTATTATATGTGGGTGATGGGGCTTACTGTTGGAGTAGCAAACAACAAAAAGTTATTGCTCAGTCCACCATGGAGGCTGAGTATATGGCCTCTTGCTCTGCTGTAAAAGAATTGATGTGGGTCAAGTCTTTGCTTGGTGAGCTTGGTCACCTTAAGAGTGGTGTGCAGAATTTTTTTTGTGATAATCAGGCAGCAATCGCTATTTCTGCCAATCCTAAACATCATTTTAAAGCTAAACACATGGACATTAGACTCAACTTTGTTAGAGAGAAAGTAGAAAACAAAATAATCAGCTTAGAGTACCGACCAGATAGTGAGATGGTAGCAGATATGATGACCAAACCTGTGCCTTCCCCTAAGCTAATTTTTTGCAGGGAAAAGTGTGGTCTGAAATTAAAGATTGACTAGAAAATAAGGGGAGTGTAGAAATTAATGGTCTTTTAAAGTATTTTCTAGGTCTGAATAGAAATAAGAAAGAAGCCGAGGCAGTCTACCTCTAACTTCTCTCTCCAACTTCTCAAACTTGTCGCAGTCACTGAGAAATTGGAGAGGGAGCTAGAGCCATGGCTACCTAGGCTATCCAGAGGTTTACGGGAAAATATATTCTAGGCTATCCAAAGTTTTACGGGAAAATATATTTTATTTAGGGGTTTTATTTTACTAAAAGATATGTGCCGGCGGCAGGATTTGAACCTGGTACCTGCCGGCCGACAAACAGCCGGTAGCCGGTAGCCTTAGCCGTTAAGTCTAGAAGTAGTGTTTCGTAATATAAGGTTTGATAATTATTTAAATATTTAAATGTAGAAATGTTCATTTAACTGTAACTGATTACGAGAGACATATATCTAGTAAATGTTAAAGTACAGATTCCGGTACGAACAAGAAACCAATACCGCGCATTTATTTTTTTAGTAAAACAAATACCGCGCATGTATTTATTATGGCTACGATTAAATGTGAATTTAATGGGACGGCCGTAATTAACGCCGAGATCGCGGAAGAGGATTTCGGCGGTTTATGGTCATCGCCACATCGGATGACACGTGGCGGAATGACAATGGATTGCGGTATCTCCGAGGATTAAATGAGCAAATCCGGACATACCACGTGTCGATATTTAGGCCATGTTGTACAATGGCCGTACATAAAGTACACCGGCAGATGTACTTTTGTGTACGGAGTTGAATTCTGATTGGCTCCGTACATCAGTAGATAGAGTCTGTGAGAGAGATAGGACGTAGAAAAATTAGAAGATATGACCCTCTCTCACAGAGAGCTTCTGTACAAAAGGTCAACTTTGACCCTCCATATCTTACTGCTTAGGGGAGCAAATTCAGAGATTCTTTTTGCTATCGACTCAGGGGAGTCTTATCTTCACAAGGGTGAAGTTGGTCAAAGTTTTTGTCTGCCAGGGTGGCAGTTATTTTTGCTGAAACACAAAGGGGTCAGGGTTATCCTGGAGGCTTCTTGGAAGCTGTCCACTCTGAGGACTTATGGAGGTCAAAGTTTCATCCTTGCTCGGCTTTCACGTGTTATAGTTGATAGTGTGGCCATCTATAAACAAAATCTGAAGAAATTCAGTGCGAGGCCCGAAAACCGTGCAGGTATTAGTAATTCAACGTTATTTCGCTCGAATAGTTCCCAGTCGCTATATTGTTTTCGATTACTGCAACCATTACTTTTTCAGCTGCACCGAGTTCAGTTCCGGCCTTCGCCAAAACTACCTAAACTGGCGGCAATCAGTGCTCAATGGAACTGACTGTAAGGATTGACAGACTGCCCCTTCTTGGTTTTTTTGGCGTCGCATTGAATGTCCGCACTATTAACGGTGGGTTGCAGTTTTACACTTTTTGGTCTTTACTTTTTTCCCATATTTGTTCAAACAGTATTTTAATCACGATTTAATCATGCAAATTATACGTTAGTAACGCATTGAACGATTTGAAAAAACTGTTAAAATTGTTGTTGATTTTGTATCCGTATTATTCCGTACATGTAAAAAAAATTCCTTATGATCGTACATAATTCAAACTTACCGCGCGCAAATGGTGCAACACTGCAACGTCTCTTTTCGTAAAAATTCGTACATTTTCGGTAAAACTTCGTACATTTCCCGTAAAATTTTTGTTTAGTTTACCGGAGAGAAAGTTCTCCACGTTTTTTTGCGATTTTTTCACATTTCACGAATTATACTTAGGAATTGTAAAAAATGAAAAAATCGCACGATTTGAACAACATTGCTTTTTTCCTCCAAGATTTTGTTTCAAATATAATGTTGTACTACCTTGAGAATTGCTTATTGCGTTAAGAAATTATTATTGTAAATAAAAAAATAACGTTATTAACGTGATATTGGGTTTCGTGACCTCGAGAAACACTTACTCTAATTAACACCCACATCACTACAGTAATTCGGATACACATTCCCATAATGTAACCGGTTAGTCGCTATAGCCTGTTTGAATGTTTTCACATAGTTGACGTTTGACCATGTTAGAACAGGGAGGGATTTACAATTTTACATTGCTTGGCCGCGAGAGGTCGCAAATGTCAAAATTTTAGATAACCGAAACCGACCGTTTTTTTTTTTTCTTCAAAATCTGAGTACCCGATGCCTGACCTGGTTATGTCACGCTCCAAAATTGTTAATTGTTACCCGAAACACGTTTACGAAAATAAAAGTTAACCGAAACTCGATTTCTCGCGACTACCCGTACCCGCCCGTACCTGAATAAGTACAAAATTAATGGTACATTTCCCTCATACCTTCCACGATACCCAAGAGTAAAAAGTACAATAATGTTGGATAGTATGGATAGTACAAAACTATAGTATACTATTATACTATAATATATAACTATATATATATATACTTTTTATATATATATATACTTTATATATACTTTATATATACTTTATATATATTATATAACCTATAGTATTGATAGTAATTTTTTTCGTTTTTTTGCTTACCCAACCGTAACGGATTTTTTTTTTTTGTGAATCAACCGCCCGAACCCGCCCGGCCCCCCAAATTTGGCACCCGAATCCGTTCCCGATCCGACGCGGGCCGTCTGTTAACGGTCGGTTACAATTTCGGTTAACCGTTTGCGACCTCTGCCGGCCGCCCGGGCAAAGGCCGGCTCAAACTTTGTCCATCCGCCTGATTGGCTCGTCCCAATATGTCGTATACCACGCTACAAATACCCGGCACATACTGCCATCCGGTTCAGTCAAAAGGTCATTGAGACGATTAGCCCTGGCTGTCGCCTGTCCGCTGCCCCCAGTGGTAGCAGGTTTTTGTCTCCCGCTACCTCTTATCTCTGACATTCTCCTACGCTCTTCAGATGGCGGACACCTTCGTGATCTCATCCGCTATTCTGTCGTATGCAAGATATTCTGTGAAGCAGTCAACGGCTTTCGTGTTTTAAAGATAAGTCGTCTTAATCTCGCAGGAATTGATCATGACAGTCGCCAGTATATTTTAGCTCGTCTTGTTCATGTGGCTTCTTGTGTCGAAGAGGTTTCATTTGGTGACAAGGCCGGTCCTCCTCAGGGGATCTCACCGTTGACTCTTCTCTATTGGTCGACTGTGATAAGACGCACGTTTAAACGCTTTCTTGTTCGCAATTGCAAGTTTTCCGCAGCTCATTTTAATGACCTGAATGAAATGGAATTTCTGAATTCCTTGTCTTTGACAAACTGCAAATTTACTTCCGACAGAGCAGCGATGTCAAAATGCAAACCCTTCAACATAGAAAGACTTATTATAGAAAATGTAAGTTTTCAAGAGTCTGATTTTTTTCAGCATATACTTGAATATTTACCTCAACAACGCGTTCTGCATTGTGAGTTGATAGATGTAACATCTCTCCAGTCAAATTCTTTAACCACTCTAAAAATCTGTTCCGTGTGCATCAACCTCAACATTAACGCTCCTAATCTTGAAAAATTATGGCTACATACCAATTTTCAGAAACACATTGACATTGGTGCTGCTCAGAACTTGAAAAGCATTGTGTGTTTTTATAACGAAACCTATAACAAGAAGACACTGATCACATTGCAGTCTCCCTTACCAGCCAAGTTAGAGGAGTTATCTTCCCTGGGCGAGAAAAATGGAATCCTCTGTCATAGTCTTTGCTGGAGTAATGCTGATACTTTGAAAAACCTGACAGTTTGTATCGACGCTCCTATTGGCGTTGACATACAGCCTTTCCCATGCCTAAAGAAGCTTTGTTTTGAAAATATGCCTATTGACATACCTCTGGCCAATCATATACGTCCATGGCTGAAAGTCTGCCCTAAACTAGAAGAAGTAGCCATCAACTTTAAAACTGCGCCATTGGACTCAAAATTGAACTCTCAAATGGTTTTTGCATGCGTTAAAGATACATCATGGATGCAGGGTTTATATCCAAAAATCAAGTCTAGTACCCCGTGGACCTAGTGTAAGGCATCTAAAGGCTCTTACAAGTAGTCTACGTTGAATATTTATGCAAATCCTGGTTTAGAATTCGTTCATTTGATTTTTTTATGTGCTAGAAGGAAGTAATGTCACAGTTGGCAACACATGTAGATTGGGAGAAGTTCTTCCAACATCTGAACTATTTTTGGTTCCAGTTGTTGGCAAATGTTCAACTTCGATATCAACTAGTTTTGAATAGTCAGCTTTGAGATAAAACAATTGCAACTTCCTCTCTTTTTTGTTGTGCTACATGAGCACACGGCTGTACAATACTTTGTTTAAGTTTCATAATCAAGGACAGAATTAAGGTATACTATCATGTCAACTTTTTCCTTTTTTTGCCAATGATATTGTCTTTATGACTTTGCAATGAAGTTAACATTGGTGCAGTTGCTGTTGTTCTATTTCTCAGTTGTCTGTTATCATTCACGCTCCAGGTGATGGCTTGCTGAGAAGATAGGGTTTTCGTTACGTCTGCCCTTGATGAATGATAATACCAAGAGAGTCTATATGCTTCATCTTCTTAAACATGCTGTTTTCTGGTTAATAACGCCACGCTCCGTATTCTGGATTTTACCTGGATGTAAGACAGAAATCAAAGAAAAGAGGATTTCTTGACTTGAGAATGCAAAAAACTTGTTAAAATATTGTTGTGTAGGTTTCCTGCAGTGATAGTAATGGTAGAAGTATGCTGTAGTAGAAGGCGGTATTGGTAGGTACTAGGTGGTTGTGGTAGGTAGTAGTAGTTTAGAGTAGTTTGTAGTAGGGAATAATAGTGGCAGTTGTAGGTGTAGTAGTAATAATAGGTGTAGTAGTACTAAGTAGTACTAGTGCTAGTAGTTAGTTGTAGTGGATAGGAGTAATTATTAGATGTAGTTGTAGTAAAAACTAAGAAATTTGCCTATTTAACTATCATGTTTTTCAGATCTTCAATTTTATGATCCGTACTGTCACTGTTAAGTGTCACAGCGTAGAATCCACCGGTAGCCGTTTTGCTGACTAAAAGTTTACTTTCTGCAATTGACAACTGGAATGGTACTGCGACTTCTGGTGAGCCTTTTTTTCTTTTATTGGTTAGCGCATGTGAACAGATAGCATCTCATTGTCGGTAGTTAAGAAGGAATTAACTTTTGATGTTTTTTAGCATTTTTTGTTCCTTGACCTGCAGTATTTTGGTGCTTCGATTTGATTCAGAAAGCTGGCATTTGTTGTCATCGACAAGAATATTTCATTGCAATTGTGTTGATAACTATTGGTCACAATGTCATGTAACCTTAATCACTATAATTAAGATTCTTCCTGTAAACGGCCATTAAGAGTCCTACAAAATTGAATTTATCCACAGATTTGAGCCATTCTTATGACCAAAGTCTTCTTATTGCTAACTTTGCACAACTTCTTACTTCTCAGGGTTCCATTGTGAATAAAACCATCAGCATTTTCTGTTCTGTTGTAAAATAAAAATAAAAATAAAAATAAAACTGAGAACAATCCCGAATGTCTGCAATGTTGTTCAATGCTTTCTCTAAGACACTAAAACAACCTTAAATGCCTCTCACAAACACATCCTGAGTATTTTGCAAAAGCAAAACTTTTGTAACCTATAGCACTTTTCTGGTTTTCCTAAAAAATAATGTTTTTTTTCTCAACATTAATGGACTACGATACAATCTCAGATGTTTTCTATTCGAGCTCGACACACTTTTATAGTAACCATTCTTTTTCAACATAATTTGTTTTACCAGGGAGTTCTGAAGTATATAATTTCTAGTGTTGTGTATCGGTAAAAAAATTATCGCGATAACACCGATACCGATAGTTATCGGTTATCAAACGGTCAGCGGTCCCGATATATTTGTACTTTCTGTACTTTCTGTCCGGAGTGCTTTCTGTCCGGTAAACTGAACGGTAAATTTACGAGAAATGTACGGTTTTTTACGGGAAATGTACGGAATTTGACAAAAAAATACGTTGCGCTTTGTAGTACTTTTTAGGCGGTTAACTGAACATAAATTTTTCGGGAACGTACGGAATTTTACTGATAAACTGATTATCATGGAACGGTAAAAAGACGGCGGACACAAAGTACAACGAATGCAAAATAACATTATGTGTGCCGCCGGAATCGAACGGACGACATTCAATGAGAAAATATGAGCGGACAGTCAGCGTGAGCGCCGGCATCTCGGAATGGTTTTTTTGGCGGCTTTTGCCAAAAAAGCCGACGGATTGACACGTGGCAGGTTTCCAGTGGATCCCAAAAAATAAAGTGACAAAGCCACGGCGTCGGATGTGAAAGGTACATCGTCTTAACTGGAGCCGTACTAAAGCCGTACACATCTTATGCCGGCTACTGTACTTTCGGCTTGTACAAATGATCTGATTGGTAGGTACCTCAGGGGTTGTGAGTAGGGCGCGTCGGGGGAATAAGACGTACAGTTGAGTGTACACGCCGTACATTTATCTGTACGGCTCGTACAGTTATCGCCGATAGTTATCGTTATCGGCGATAAGACCGATAGCGATATATCGTACCAATATATCGATTATCGGGTCCCCGAAAAAAGGCCCATATCGGTTATCGGCAAATCCTTACCGATACACAACACTAATAATTTCCCATTAAAATTCACCAAACCGTGGGCTGAATCTCAGCCTTCGAAATTGAACCAGATTTAGTGTGAATTTCATCATACTTTGTACCATATTTAGTGAGGATTTCACATCTGATTCGGAGTTGTACCAAAACTAAAGAAATGTGCGAACACCGGATTGGATTTAAATATTTTTTCCCAAAATCAGCATGGATCAAATTTAATTTCTAGCTGTCTGACCAGAATTACAGTGGATGTCGGATATAAACCAGCATTAGTGTGGATTTTATTTGCGGGATATTGGATTCCTTCATCCATAAGAATTGAAGCACATTTAATGTAGATTTTTTTATTTGAAGAAGTTTTACCAAACTCAATCTGAGATTTTCCATGAACTCCTGAGAAAATGTGTAAGGGCAGAAATTGATGTTTTGACATAATTGTATTCATTAATTGATTTTTTGTCAATATATATATATATATATATATATATATATATATATATATATATATATTAAAATATATATTAAGGAGAGCATTTAAGGAAAGCCAATGTGAAAGAAACTTCTCTTTCTTATGAATAAAACGTTTTTTTTTTATGCATTACACTCCAATATAATCTGTTGGATAACATCCACAATAATTTGTATGCTTTCAGTGGTGCTTGACTCTGATTTTTGTAAAGATCACATATAATCAGATGCGACCAACTCTATGTCGATTTGATTCCTCTTGGAAAAGTTTCGATGGACACTATTTCCAGTACAATACCTAGAACGCCAAATTCATCTACATTAAACTCGAAACACTCACACTCTCCTTTAAGTTTCTGGGTTTTCTACAAGCTTAGATACATTTTATTTCTCCACACATAAAGTTGTTTCGCAACATACATTGTTGGACTACGATACAATCTCGGATGTTTTCTATTCGAGCTCGGATACACTTTCTTTCCAACTGTTTTTTTTCAACACAATTTGATTTATCAGAAGATTCGCAAGTACATCATCTCCCACTAATTTGCATCAAAATATGGGCTGAATCTCATCCTTCAGAAGTGACCCAAATTTATTGTGAATTACCATATTTAGTGAGGATTCCACATCTAATTCGGAGTTGTACCAAAACAAAAGAAACGTGCAAACACCGGATTTTATTTAAATATTTTATCCCAAAATCAGCGTGGATCAAATTTAATATCTAGCCGTCTGACCAGAATTACAGTGGATGTCGGAAATAAACCAGCATTAGTGTGGATTTTGTTTGTGGGATATTGGATTCATTCATCCATAAGAATTGAAACACATAATCATTTATTTTGAGAGGTTTTGACTAAAAAAAGCTATATCGTCGCTTCAACTTTTGCTCGTTACTCCTTTTTTTTCTGTAAATATATATATTTTGAAATGATATTATTCTGTAAGTTGTTTTCGAATATTGCTTTCTTTTTGTTGAAAATGATTATTTTCCTTAACAGTCTGAAATGTGTTTGATAATTTTTTAGTTCTGAAACAACTTTTATTCCCTATGTTCATATGTTTCCTGTTTAGTTTTCCATCGGTTCAGAAACGGGTGGTAGATTACTCAAAAATAGTTATATTGCCAATCTATCAATATACCAATCAAGAACTCCGTTGTCTTAAAAGGATAGAATATGCCAAAATAATGTGACCCACGACCTTTTTTTTCCGCAGCCAACTACTCGGAGAGTTCCATTACCCACAAATTCATAAACTAGCATTAATTGTCGGTCCTTCTCACAATATCCAATCAAATTCACCAAATTACGGTGGTGAAGACGAGACAAACGCTCCACTTGTTTCACAAAAATAAACACAAAACATATCTTAAATTTCTAACAACAAACTGTCAAAAAACTATCAAGTTGCTGTGAAAAGAACATTCATCAATATTTCTCCACTATTGCTCGAGGATACACAGATTCAAAAACTTGACATCTTACTCTACGCATCTGAACAAAATAATAATTTTTTGCCTCAATGTTGGTTACATTTCATTTATTTATTTATTGCTCACCTCAGTAAGGAACTCTCTCTCTCCTTGTTTCGATTCCAGCGACAATCGCTTCACGGCAACATTAATTCCGGTTCCCAAGCTTGCTCTGTTATAGTTTTCCCCATTTAAATCCATTAGATACTAGGTAAACAAATGAAATAACAGAATGACAAAATCTCAGAAATTTTCTCAGTCTAAAATTTATCCATTTAGACAGATTAAATTAAATAACCCTTTGACCCACATTGTTTTAAACCCACCAAAGGAAGATTTGAGGTTAACCGGATTGGAATCTTAAGTAAATTTGTCCTCACTTGTAAACCAATCCGAAACCTCCTTTCCCAACAACATTCTCTTTACTGAATCCATTTGTGCCTTCAATTCTTGAAAAGTAAAATATCTTGCCCCAAGAGCACCGCTAAATCGGCTATAAACACTACCAGCCTCGTCTCCGTTTCGGAATTGCCCTGAAATTTCAAATCAAACAGAAACCCAAAAAACAAACAAAAGAAGTCAAATATTACTTTCCTTGTCACTACTTGACCCTCTTGCATTCATATGTAAAAAATTACCATGAAAATCGAAAAAGATCTCGCTTAAAATTACTCACCTGATTTCATACCAGCGTCGTATAACTCGTCTTTCCAGAAAGATCCTCCTGATTTCCCTTCGTTATATTTCCTTTCAAAAAATTTGGGTCAACAAAATCTCAAAATCAAGAGAAAAAGTAGTCCCGGAAAGACGGCTGTGGTTGCTGCTCCAATGGCGGCCCCCTCCCAAGCCGCCCGTTTTTCGTCGAGACGTGACCGGTTTTCAGTCGCACAACCGGGTAAAATTTCCGGAGGAGAGGGAGATGGAACGATTTTGTATGGAGTTTTTGTTCCTTGAAGAGTATCTAACACTCTAAAAAGCTCAATCAGTATATAAATAAGAGAACTTTGTTCGCCTTTCTGGAAACCCTTATATATGCGGTGTGTCTGTCTTGGTTTTTTTCTGTCCGTCCGCAGTACGGACGGCCGTACCGCTGGCACAATGTAACGTTGCCGGCCGTCGCTGTGCAGACCGCCGTACGGATGGCATAATGTAACATTGCCAACCGTCCGCAGTACAAACCGCGTACGGTTCGCACAATTTGACGTTGCCGTGCGTCCGCAGTACGAACCGTCGTACCGCTGGCACAATATAACGTTGTCGTGCGTCCGCAGTACGGACCACGTACGGCTGGCATAATTTGAAGTTGCCGTGCATCCGCAGTAAGGACCGCGTACGGTTGGCACAATTTGAAGTTGCCGTGCGTCCGCGGTACGGGCTTTGTACGGCTGGCATGATTTGAAGTTGCCGTGCTTCCACAGTACGGACCGCGTACGGTTGGCATAATTTGAAGTTGCCGTGCGTCCGCAGTACGGACCGCGTAGGCTTGGCACAATTTGAAGTTGCCACAATTTGATGTTGTTGTGCGTCCGCAGTACAGACCGCGTACGGTTGGCATAATTTGACGTTGCCAGCCGTCGCAGTACAGACCGCCGTACCGCTGGCGTAATGTAACATTGCCAACCGTCCGCAGTACAAACCGCGTACAGTTGGCACAACTTAACGTTGCCGTGCGTCCGCAGTACGGACAGCCGTACCGCTGGCACAATGTAGCGTTGCCGTGCGTCCGCAGTGCGGGCATGATAAACTGGACAGGGTACATGCCCGTGTAACGGGCATTGATTTACTAGTTCCACTCAAAAAACCTCTTGCAAAGCCAGACTTTAAGCTAACAGAACTAATATTCACCTGTGAAACACAAACAGAAAAAAAGGGCGTTAAATATTAAGAACTTAAATTATTGGTCATGGATGCAAATGATGCGGAAAAGTTTCATTTAAGCAAGACCAATTAACCATTCTGAAGAAGTAAGTGGGCATTTCAAAAAGAAGTTTGAGATAGGACGAGAAAGGAAAGCAAGGAAATCCATTAATTAATGTGGTGACCCAAAAAAGGTAAGGGTGTCCTTACATCAAGAAAATCAGTCCGTGGAGTAAACTTAAAAATCGAAAACTTTCGCCCTTGCTATTCCATAGCTTTCAAAATCAAAATTATCCAAAACTGTAGAATTGTCTTTAGTTATACAATAGGTGGCATTGAGAACCAATGCCAATTCAAATTTTGCCGCATGGAGTGGAATACGGTACATCGTATTCGCCTTCAGAGGAAAACTTTATTTCACAAAAAGACAAAACCAGCAGCATTTATGTCTCAGTACAAAGAGATGTCAGGGATGTTATGCATACAAGGAAATACATGAAAGTAACAATAAAAATCTAGCTTCCATAATAAAACCCAGAAAATCACAGAATGCGAAAATGATGACAAAAACTCAAAATTCCTGAGCTCCCACAATTTTTTCCTCAAAAAAACAAAGGGGAGAAAAAGGGAAGCTATTTTACTTTAAAGCTTGTAGTAGTAGTATAAAACAAAAGCAGTTTAACAGAAAAAAATGTAAGCTTTAGTAATAAATGCTAATGTTTAAAATAATGAACATGTTCGCCTTCAATGTGTTTGTAAGGAAGTACATTTGTAACTGAAAATTGCTTTACCTAACATACGATAAGAAAACATTTGCTAATTGAAAATTGTTTTACCTGTAGATGAGGTCCCCATAATAGGTTTCCCCAACAGAGGAATACAGTTGGGTTGCACGATAAGTCTGGTATATCTTCAAAGGAAGCAGTTCAGGCTTCTCTTCGGTTCCATCCACCGCAACCTGAAAAAAAAAAGAATAATAATAAAAATAAATAAGTAAAAAAAAAAAAAATCCTCAGTTTTCTTTAGTATCGTTACCTCATCGCATTGTTAGTGTCGGTAATAGTGTTTTAGAGTCAATGTTCTCAATGTTTTATATTTTACTAATACTTAGTGTTTTTTTTTTAACATTTTCCTTTCTTTTGATGTTAGTAATGTAGTTCTGGCACTAGATGCTATGTATCTATCACATTATTGTTTATATTGATGCTTTTATAATCATTATTACCAACCAAAACATGATTGAAATAAGGGTTATCACAGTAGATGTCAATATCATTTTTCAAATTTGCCACTTATTCTTGTTATCTTTTGTGGGTAATGAATATTAGTCGAAAAAACATCGATTGTCACGATCATTCAAACAATCATCTTATTATTACCATTCACCAACTTTCTAAGTAATAACAAAACTCCTACTAAAACACACAAAAGCCAAGCAAAAAAAAATACAATCATGAAAAAATCGCCGTGCATAACATCCTCTTGCATTTTGAAGATGAGCATGAATGTCATGCAATTTAGAGAAGATAAAACGATAAACATTTTATTAGCAAAAACATAAAAGTCAAGTTAGATATAATATTCTGGATGATAGAGGTGAAAAGAAATGGAAAAATAACACAGATGAAAAAAGCTAAGGGATACAAACGGCAAAAGGAATTAAAATCAAACAAACAAAAGACTGTTACCGCTCTTTGTGCATTTCCACCCAAAATAAAATCGGAATCCAGCGAAGAAATGCCCAAAAAATAACAAGTCCAATCATGAATTGTGGTTCCTTAAGTTGATCACACATTGAAATGGAGAACAGTAAAGTTTGTTGAGAAATAGAAAAAAAGAACGGACCTTTCCTGAAAGACTAACTCAACCGCCTCCAACTTGTCAACTTCGCGATGTAATTTGCCTCCTTCCTGCGTAAAACCACAACTACTCTATTGCCGATTTCATTTGAATCTATTCAAAAAAATTACATCTGTTTCATGCTTTCGCTAAGACGCTAATTTTTTTTTCCACAACATTATTTGATAATGATAGTCTTGAATGTTTTCTATTCGAGCTCGCATACACTTTTGAAGTGACCATTCCTTTTCAACACAATTACTAAACAAAACAAGCTTCTCCTTCACTTCAGAAAGTAGCTCAAACATCCTTACCACGGTAATTTGAATTTCACGTTTGGATATATCGATTCTAATCTTGTTACCTATGAGAAACATTTATGGGCATTTTTTGGCAGCACCGAACAATATAAAAAGTTTAACTCTACCTCGGATAACACAGGGGAAGCTGACAACCATGGTTGTACTAGTTCCATTCCATAATTATTGATAGGAAGCCTGTCAAAACAAAGCATTTGCAGTCGTGGCAATGTCGGAGGAGAAATATTTGACGATGATAGCTCTTTCAAATATTCAGGATCGAGTGTTAGAACTTTCAGATTGTCGGAGTTACTTTTTAGAAGCCCTTCAAACACGCGTTTGTTTTTTATACCAGGAAGAGAAAGATTTTCAACTCGAAAAGGCAAAGGCGATGCCAAAGTGATATCTGATGCATTATGATTTTCTCCGTCTAAACTCCCCATCACACTACTACACTTGAAGCTCCGCAAGTTTACAACTTCACCAATTATAACCTTCGATTTCACCCTCAAATCTAAAACTTGAAGATTGGGAGTGCTGAGAAGAACAAAATCTGCATGTGAAGTGATGGCCAATGAGGTTAAAGAATTTGACTCGATAGATATTTTCCGATGCGAAGTGAATCCTGTTTCATCGTACGTCAAAACTTTTAGTCAAGGAAGGCATTGAAGTAGAAAATTGAAATATTGAAGAGAACCAGAGACACTAATAGAGAGCTCTTCAACTGTTTGCAAAAGAGTGTAATTTGGTACAGAAGAGGTAGGATTGTCGACAGATGTAAAAACGCATTCGTAGAAAGACAAGCGTTTCAAAGCCTTGAATTCGCTTAGAGCACTGAAGCTTGATTCCGTGAAACGGCAACCATGTGCGTTGAACGAAAGTAGTGTGGTGCCGATAACTTTGGACCATGTGAAAAGGGAAAGGCGTGAAAATGTTTGGAGCTTGTCATGTCTTAAGCCAATGGTGAGTTCTTCAATATTTGGCGTTATTGCCAAAGCACGAGCCGAAAAAAATTCAAGGTCTTCATTTGGATAAATGTTAAGTTTGAAGTCGTCTAATTTCAAATAACGAACTCCTTTTACAGCTTCGGCAGATTTTTTTGACATAGTTGAAAACAAAATGAGATCCCTAACCTGTCCACCATTTGAAGAACGTAAAAAAATGTCCGACAGAACAGGAAGAGGACAGATTTCTATAAAATTGATGTTTTTAGATCCCATGGTTTTCTTTACTTTGGTTTTTCTTTGAGACATGGAAACAGGGAAGAGGTAGGAAAATTAACAATCGCAGGTGCTTTAGCTTCCAGAGGAGATATGGAAAGCAGTAAAACAGGTTAAGAAGTTAAAGAAACAAAATGTCAACCTTTCAAAAAGAAGTCTAAGCCTTCCGAATTTAGGGTTCACAAGCTAACTGCCATAGGCTTCTGCATTTGAAGCAGATTGTTGAAGTAGACAGTGGTAATTATGCCGTGTTAAATAGTGCGGACAGACCAGCATTACGAATCTTAAATAGTGCGGACAGACCAACAGTACGAATCTTAAATAGTGCGGACAGACTAACAGTACGAATCCTAAATAGTGCGGACAAACCAACAGTACGAATCTTAAATAGTGCGGACAGACCAACAGTACGAATCTTAAATAGTGCGGACAGACCAACAGTACGAATCTTAAATAGTGCGGACAGACCAACAGTACGAATGAAAATTACACTTCTCAATTCAAATTTCAAAACCATGAGTGCTTTCGTGGACGGTTTTGAGCCGCTCATTTTCGAGTCACGGGGAAGGAGTCACAGTGGTCCGTAAAATATAACAAAGGTACGATGCAAATGTACGTACTTCGTACGAATATCACTTTTCCGTACATTTTCACGTGAGCGCTTGCTCTCAGCCAAAAATTACGCTACACCGTGAATCGCTATTAGCGTTTAGAAATAGATAGCGTTATGAAACAAATTGCGTTATTAACGCTATTTGGGAATTTGGGGGTTTTGAAGGAAATCATTTACTCTAATTTGTTTTTTAAAGGGTTTTTATTAATTTTATTTGAGAATTTGGATAAAAAACCGGGTACCGCAATTAGAGTCATTGACGCTAATAGCGATTGACGGTGTAGTGCGCTAAGATATTATCGCACTAAAAGGTGTAAGATAGGCCGTAGACGTGCTCGGCACCTCGGCGTACTATGTCGTACTATATTTGTACAGTACGGCAGTACGCCTATTCTGAGCGCACCACTCTGATTTTACAGTTTACACCTTTTTGTGCGTAAAATACGGAGGGGGGAAAAGCGGAACTTTGATTTATGATCAGAGGTAACTACACCGCGAATCGTTATTAGCCTTATGTACGCTATATCGGCACCCCAAAATTTTGACATTGATACCTTAAATATAATAAACTGCACTATTTAAGGACGTGGACCATAATCTGCCACGTCTCCTAGCACCAAATTAGAATGAATAACGCTAATTTTTTCTTTACACTAATAATTTCTATACGCTAATAACGATTCAAGGTTTAACGGATCGTACGGAAATTCTAGGATGATACTGTACTTTCGGATGTGCCGTTGTTCGGAATCTCGCACGTGCGGAAAGACATCAGGAGGGCGCGGGAGAGGAATCGAGGCGCGGAGACTGGGGGCGGGGGAAACAGGGGAGAGGGGAGAGGAAGGGAAGAGAGGAGAAGGGGGAAGGAAAGAGAGGGGGGGAAGGGAAAGAGGAAGAGGGCGTGTGGTGTGGGAAGGCTAAAGGTCCATTCGACAGATGAGCCCTAAAAATTCTACACTATTAATCAAACCCTAAAGATACCTACATTCAAATAAAAGCTTTAAAGTCCTCAGAAAACATCAAAAAAACTTATAAGCCCTACTAGGCTACTAGACTCTATATAAACTCAAAAACTTTAGAACAATATATAGAAACGCCTCAAAATCTTTAAAAAACCCTAAAACACCCACCGAAACCCTAAAGCTACCAGTTCAACCCTACGTGAACCGCAGATAAACCTGACAAAAACCCTAATTAACCCCAAAAAACTTCGAAACCCCTGGGTTAACGTGAATAACACATTGTACACGCAGGCTCCACTCTCCTTTCCACTAGTCGGATGTGACGTCACGGCTCATGCCTCACTTCCTTCCCTCCCTCCCTCTCGACCTCCCTCCCTCCCTCCCTCTCTCCCTCTCGACCTTCCTCCCACCCTCTATATATATTTTATAGAATAATCTAAAGTGAGTGTTTACTAATTAGATAATCCGTACATCTGTTTTTTCCAAATGGCAGGGAGTCTCCAATTTTCGATGCGCTCATCCATTTTAAAATATTTAGAAAGAATATTTTGATAAAGTATATCAATAATAGTATTTATAAAATACGATTTTTAATAGTATCGCAGCAAGTGGTAGTTAACAGTCGTCCAAGGGTCGGTTGGGATATCCACACTATTTTTTGTGCAATTCCTTTTTTTTTTTTTTGGTTCAGTTTTGTTATGCACAAAAGTTCAACTCAAAAAAGAGTAAAAACAGAAGCTTCAGTTTATGCAATTTTCATGCCGTTTGCTTCTCCTTAGGTCAAGATTTTCATTCCAGTAAGGCTGGTATTTCATGATATCTGGAACCTACTCCATTCAATTTGAGGATTAGCTGGAGATAAAAAAACATATTTGATAAAATTCTTTAAAACTAGATCCAATATCCATCATTCTCGGCACAATCGCTACAGATTTCATGCGGTATCCACACCATATTGAAAGTAAATATTTTGCAATTTATTCCCACAGATCCCATGATGCGATCCTCGACTCATTTTTGTGCAATTTATGAATTCCATACGATATTATCGCTATTTTCCATCCATTGTCCTATTATTGTGGTGCTTGGATCACATCAAATTTCCACACTAATTTTAGTTCATCTAGTGAATCAGATGTACTAATTTCGGTTCATTTCTTATTAATATGGTGCTGCTTATGGATGACATCCGATATATCCACACTAATTTCAGTACAAAATCTTTTGAAGCAGACAATATGTAGTCCGAATCATCTTTTATTCTTTGACTAGTTTCGGTGCAATTCTTCCTTCGGGTTCGATGCAATGGCCACAGTAATTTTGTCGTTATTACCACAAATCGGCTTTAGTATCCACACTAAATCGGGTAAACAATAAAAAAGTTCACAGTAATTTTGTCGTCGTTACCACAAATCGGCTTTAATATCCAAACTAACCCCGGTACACAATAAATATTATTAATTGTTATTCATATTGAAAAATTGTCACTCATCACATCCACACTAGTTATGGTGTGGTTCTTATGTGTCCGAAATGATCCACTCATGTTTCATTTTTACTTCTCTCTCCTGTTTCAAACTAACCAGCAGTTTACAAAACTGAAAAACTGAAAAAATGTGAAATGAATTCGGTTTGTAAATAGTGTGGATGTCACCGTATGGAAAATAGAAAATAGAAATAGAAAAGGGGGAAGGGAGATGGGGGAAGGGAGACGGGAGAAGGGGGAAGGGTGAGAAGGGGGGGTGGGGAAAAGGGAGGGGAGTCGAAATCATCAGAAATCAAAGAGAATCAAAAGAAATCATGAAGGGTCGGGAGAAAGAGGAAAAGGCGAGAATCGACGAAGGAGAAGGTCGATCGTCAGGGAAGGAATAGGTCAAAGGTAATGGAGCGGTTTTTCGGATGGATAAATCAAAGTCTCAGATGCTAATACAATGAAAACCCTAACAGTTTGTGGCCTCCTATTGGCAGGGTTTTTTAGGGTTTTTAGGGTTTTTTAGGGTTCTTTATGGTTTTATAGTATGTACATCCTCTCTCATGCCTATAGAAGCTCTGTTTTGGAAATACTCCTATTGACAAAGAGCTGACCTAACCCAATTAAGTTTAATTTTTATAAATTCCTCAATAAATCTTAAATTTCTCGCAAAAATTCTAAGGGTACTTTCCGTGGTTGAGAGTCTTCGTAAACTAGAGGAAGTAGCCATTATATTTAAAGCTACACCATTGGACTCTACAGTTGTTTTTGCAAGCGTACAGGAAATAGTGTGGATGCCGGGTTTATGTCGACACCCTTGCCAAGATGGTTGGTTTAAAATTTCTACATGCTTTCTCTTTTAAGACGTTGTCTCCGAAAAGTCAGAGGAGTTTCAGATTCAGAAAAATGACCGGACTACTTTTGTGTATAAATTGGCGGAGGAGTATGAAAAGTAAGAAAGATTCTCGCCCTCTTTTATCTACAGCTGTTTTAGGGGCTTATATTGCATGTGGCAACAGATTATTGCGAAGTCCTAAATCTCTTTTCTGGTTTGGTGGAAGAAGCCGATATTCAGAGAAATCGCTTTTCATATTTAACAAGATTTTACATTATGGACACATCGGAGGGAAAATGATTCGACGCTCTAAAAACCCTAAAACCCTTAAAACCCTAAAATCCCCAAAAACCCTGAAAAACCGTAAAAAATCCTAGAAAACCCAAAAAAAACCTTTCTTTTCCAATCTTAACAATTCTCGGTGTTTTATTCAACCAACACTGCGTCCTATGTCTAAGCTGGATGTCTGGTATATCCTGAATTTTTGTTGGCTCCTACCTTCTGCTCTTTATCTTTTTGTGAGATCAGGGAAACAACACTAAGAAAAAGTTAAATGGACTCTTAGTTGCTGCTAGATATTAATTATTGTTGTTGTATGTTATTTAAAGCTGACATCTACGTCTCGATTGGGTCAACTTTCTCGCCATCATATTTCTTTTTCCGTCCAATCCTTTTACAGGAAAAATGTTACACGTTGGGTCATTCCTTTAGAACTTGTTCACCAACCCATCATTTTTGTTGGATCCCTGGTGCAATCTTTTGTTCTCGGTAGAAAAGAAGGATGTCAATATATCATTGTCATGTGGTCAGTTTCGAGTCCTCCTTCTGGCAATGGGAAGAGAGATTTTGCTTCTTAATTCTAACAGGCTGGTTTTCCACAGGGTTCACTATTTGACAAGACGGGATTGACATTTATCTTATTTATGTTATTATTATTTATTTGGTTATTCATTCATTTATTTTTTTATTTATTATCGTTATTGTTTCTTTGTTTTGTTTTCTGGATGCCAAGACATTTATTTTGAGAGTTTCTGAATAGAAATAGGTGTATTGTCGTCCAAATTTTACTCGTTACTCTTTATTGTTACACAAATATATATATATATATATAGGGATATACATATACATATACATATACATATACATATACATATACATATACATATACATATACATATACATATATATATACATATACATATACATATACATATATATATATATATAGAAACTATACTATTTTTTAGTTTACTTTGAATATTGCTCTGTTTTTGTTGAATAAATAATTATTTTACTTAACAGTCTGAATTGTGGTTGATAATTTTTTAGTTCTGAAACAATTTTTATTTCCTATGTTCATACATTTTCTGTTTTGTTTTCCATCGGTTCAGAAACGGGTGTTTTTATATTCTTGGGTGTTCTTCGAGATCTATGTTTCCCCTAAAATTCTAAAAAAAAACTGTTGTTCCTTTGTTATTGTTATGAGCATATTTTGCCGATATGTGGCGGCCCATATTCCAAAGCATTCATTAAATCATCTGGAATTCTCGTAAATGACGCTTCAAGGTTTCAACTACGCTTATTATTAGTATTATATTATTATTATTATTATTATTACTATCCCTTATTTGTATGTGGGTGTACACAATTACTTGAGTGGAAACAAGAGTTTTTCATTTTATTTTTTCCCTTAAAATGTACGCCAGCTGTTTTTATTTTAGTGTAAAAGTTCGCTTGTCTATAGAAAGACCAAAACTGTTTTCTGAGGTTTTGTAGAAGCCATGACAAAAACATGAAGACCCAGATCAACCAAAGATGAGATAGGGTAGAAATAAGTCAAACTAGTGATGTGTCCAAAAATACACTAATGCCATGAGTATTCCGTGAACTATAATTGGACGAGACACATTATCGTTAACTTTGCAAAGCCTATTCTCATAATTCACTTGCAAACCACTTTTGGGATGGAGAAGAAAAGATGTTGCTTTTTGAAAAGCCCTATTTAAATATAAAGACATCCAGGGAATTTATATAAGTGAGAAAAATAAATGGTATCAATCGACGATGTTTCTTGACATGAGATTCTAGTAAAAAGAGCAAAAACCAGTTGAGTACCTTGGAATAACATTTATCATGTGTATATATCAGTTAAAAAATTCCGCTTGAAACCAGAAAAAGTGGATTCAGTGGTAGATTACTCAAAAATAGTTATATTGTCAATTTATCAATGTTGCAGTAAATCAATCTTTAGGCTTGAACTCCGTTGTTTTAAAAAGATAGAATATGACAAAAAAAAATTGACCCATGACCTTTTTTTCCAAGGTAAAAACACACACAAAAGCCAAACCAGTACCATTTTGAAAAAAAATATCTTGCAAAACGATACACATTTTTTAGCAAAATTACAAATTCCATGTTCGACACTATATACTGGATACTAGAGGCGTGAAAAGAAATGGAAAAATAACACAGATGAAAAAATGTAAGGGATACAAAACAGCAAATGGACTTAAAAACCAAACAAAAAACTGTTACCTTTCTTTGTGCATTTCCACCCAAAATAAAACCGGAATCCGGCAAAGAAATGCCAAAGAAATAACAAGTCCAATCATGAATTGTGGTTCCTTAAGTTGATCATGCATTGAAATGGAGAACAGTAAAATCTGTTGAGAAAAAACAAAAAAAGGGCCGACCTTTTCTGAATAGCCACCTCATCCGCTGTCAACTTTTCAACCTCGCGACGTTATTTGCCTCCTGCATAAAACAACAACTACTCTATTGCAGATTCCTTTCGAATATATTCAAGAAAAAATACATCTGCCGTGTTGTTTCATGCTTTCGCTAAGACGCTAAAAACAACCGTAAAAATCTCTCAAAAAACAATTCCTGTTTATTTCAGAAAAATAAAACTGTGTAGCATGTAGCACTTTTTGTCTTTTGTGTTTGACATTTTCTTTCCCCACACATATAGATGTTTTTTTTTCCACAACAATATTTGACAATGATACACTCTTGGACCTATTGGAGCTCGCATACTCTTTCGTCGTGACCATTCATTTTCAACACAATTTCTTTTGTCATAAGATTCTCGTATTCCATCACCATAAATCCCTTAGTTAAAATTGGCCCAGCACAAAACTGAATTTGATAGCACAAAATTCAAATTCTTTTATGTTGCCGTATCGTTGGTCTCCACTTCCGATATCAAGTCAACTCACCAAAACGAACTTCTACTTCACTCCAAAAAGCAGCTCAAACATCCTTACGACGGTAATTTGAAATTCATATTGTGTGTATATATATATATATATATAATTAAATATATATATATATATAATTAAATATATATATATATATGCATATATATATATGTATATATATGTATATATGTATATATATGTATATATATGTATATATATGCATATATATGAATATATATGTATATATATATATATACACACACACATATATATATATATATATATATATATATATATATAAACATATAACCAACCGCACGCCCACGAGCGAAATCATAGGTGCGGCCCCATTCCGTAATCCTTAAACTCACACCCCATTTTCCCTCACTAAAATTACACACACCTCAAACCTTACCGCCAGGAACACTCACACACACGCACACACACACAAACACACACACACACAGTAGCAAAAAATAAAAAATACCCGATATTTCCCCCCCCCCCCTTTCATCACCAATATCTTATCCCTCCCCCCCGAGCAGCAATTCCTTCCCATTTCTTCCCCAAAGCAGACGCTTTCTACACCCCTTTCCTCTCCACCCCCCCCCTCTTTCTCTACATTGCTTCTCTCCTCCTCTCCCCTCCAACCAAAAACTAATACTCACCCTTCCTCCCACCTCTCCCACCAGCCCCCCACCCCCTCCTTGTTTTCCTTTCTACTATCAACTTCTTTACCCTCTCCCCCTTTCTTCCCCATTGGCCTTTTACCCCCCCCACACCTCCATACCGCCATACCACTATTTCGATCATCTTCCCTTTCCCATGCCCCCCTTTTTTGGTCCCTTATTCCATATCCCCCCTTTTGTCTCCGTTGCACCTATGTTATTTTTTAGCCCACTACCAATTTCCCCATTCATCCCACATGGTTCCTTTCCCTCTCCCACGTTTTCTCTTCCTCTCACCCTCCCAATTCCCATGGCTTCTTTGACTTATTGACCATGTCTGGAAGCCCTTCTTATTCCCTTCTCCCTCCCCCACCACCACCCAAACCTCGTAAATCTTCTAGGCGTTTGGAATGTCCTAGGTGTCACAACCTTTTTGCCGTTGGGGCCGGTATTTCCCTTCACACACATAGTTTTCGACATTGTATAACCTTGGGTGGTCATTTTTCTATCACCTCTCCTCAATCCTCGTCGATCACTCCCCTCTCGCCCCACAGATGAGGATTAGAATTTTGTTCGTGAGTTAGATATTTTGAGGGCTTACGATTTGGGAGCTCCCGGCCCGCGATTGTACACCCGTATACCTATGGCCGTCAGGACAATAGTACAAGATGCCCTCCACCTCCTCTTGTCCCACATTTCTTCAAACCCGGCGGCCATTGCTCCTTGGCACCTTCTTCTTATGTTCTCTCTCTGGGTAATAGTCCTTCTAGGTCGTGGAGGGGGCAATGGGGCTAGAGAAACTATGGTCTGTTGTTGCGGATTCCTTCGTGGTGATTGGAAGGCCCTCCACGCCGAGCATGAGGATCGGGTATCGAGCACCTCTTTCATACCACGTCGGCCACCTAGGCCATCCGATATCCCAACCTCTTATCGTCGAGCAATTCACTTAGGTCGTGTTGGTGAGCTTTCTCGAGCGGCTCGGCCCTACAACCATTTACCCCTGCCTCCGGATCTTTTTCCACTATTGAGGTCCTTCGAGCTCTCCACCCCCCTGCACCTTCCCCTTTACCCCCTTCCATCCACGCATTTGAGCTTTCTGAGAGTTTTACTTTGGATCGGGAGGTTTTCATTAAGGCACTTAGCTCTTCTCCTCACCTTTCAGCGGGGGGCCCCTCGCGCACAATGTATGAGTTCTTTCGCGATGTTTTGCCCCCTGAATCGGGTGCCGGAGGGTTCGATTTGTTTTTTTCGAGTATGTTCCCTTATTGCTAGTGGGGATGTTCCCCCTCGGATTTGTGATCTTCTCACAGCATCCCGCCTTGTGGTAGTCCCCAAACCTAATGGTGGGATCCTCCCTATCGCCGTGGGAGAGGTTTTATATAGATTGGTGGATCGTGCAATATGTCTCCAGCTCCAACTAGCTATCCATGATTATTTTTCTCCTCATCAGTTTGGAGTGGCAACGAGAGGAGGTTGTGAGGCCGTGCTCCTCAAGATTCAAGCTTTGTTGGATGTACATCCGGATTGGTTGGTCCTTCAGGTGGATGTTTCCAATGCCTTTAATACGGTGGATCGGAACGTGATTTTTTCAGAGCTTATGGCGCTCCATCTTCGATTGTGCAATCATTCCCTTTTGTGAGGGCTTTCTATTTTTTGACAAGCAACCTTTCCTTCTCGGCCGATGGTGATCTCATTCCTCTCTCCTGTGCTACTGGCACTCGCTAAGGGGACCCTGTTGGCGGAAGTTTGTTCTCCCTTGCCCATTATCGGGCCCTTCTTGCCTCCGCAGCCGCCTCCCCTTCTTGCCTTTTCCCTTCGGTCAAAGATGATACGCACATTATTGGGCCCTGAGAACAAGTCGTGTTGGCATATGATTTTTTCAAGGAAGGTTTAGCCGAACTCAACCTTTGAGTCCACCCATCAAAGTGTGTTATTTGGTCTCCTCAGGATATTCCACTTTCATTTACTCCACCTCTTGGTTTTCAAACCCCTTCTCCCTCCGATGGCATTCGAGTGCTTGGTTGTCCCCTTGGTTCGGAGTCTTTTGTGACCCAATTCCTTCATGATGCTTTACACAAAGATCTAGCCAAAGTGGAGGATCTTCCTCGCCTTCGGATCCCCAAATTGCTTTTGCTATGTTAACCAGGTAATTTCCCCACCGCCCTTCTTATCTTACTCGTACTTCCCCTCCCAATCTGACATTTATCTCCTCTCTCTCGGCTTGCGACGATCTTCTCATGGAAGTCCTCCACACTCTGTTAAGTTGGGGGGCATTAAATCGCGAGTTTGGGCCATCGGCTTACATTCAAGCATCCCTTCCTGTCTCAAAAAGAGGGTTGGGTCTACTCTCCACTGCTCGTGTTACTCCCGCTGCCTTTTTGGGAAGTTGGTGTCTTATTGCCTCCACTCTTGTTCCCGTTTCTTGGCTAGGGACACCTCGGTTATAGCTACTGTTATCCCTGGTTTCTAGGTTTCAGACGGTGTGTTTGCCTTCCAACAATCTCTATTGGACGTGTCAGGTTCTCTTCCTCCCCATGCTCTAGTGGATGTGCCAATGATCTCTACCCTTGTTACAAAATCGGTTGAGCATGTCCAAGAATCAATTTCTGATCAGGTTGTCGCCGCCATTAAATCCGACCTTCTCAAGGCGCTTCCCTCCGATTCTTCGCATGCCTGTTTTCTCTCTTGCAGAAAACCTGGTTCTGGGTCTTGGCTTTTCGCTTCACCAATTTTGTCCACTCCCCTATTCTCACCAGCTCAGTTCACCATCGCCCTCCGGTTTCGCCTTGGCCTCCCTCATCCTCCTTTACTTTGCTCTCTTGTTTGTGCATGTGGTCGCGTCTTAGGGGCCGATGGTGTCCATTTTCTTCGTTGTTCCCATGGGGGAGATTTAATCCAGATGCACGACACTATTCGCGATGCCGTTGCGACTATCGCTTTAGAGGGGGGTTTTTTTTGTGCGTCGCGAAGTTTCTAATATTATTCCCAAGCGTCGAATGGATGTTGTTCTGCTTGATGGTGCCCGTCGCATCTTCGGTGATATTGTTTTGGCGAACCCTACTTCAGCTAGAGTTGTTTGTCAGGCGGCTAGACATGTTGGGGTGGCAGCTCGTGATGCCGCTAAGGCGAAGAAGCATGATTATGCCCACTGGGAACCTATGGATGACTTTATTCCGATGGCGGTCGAGATCTTAAGTTGTTTGGGTGTTGCAATGGACGAGTTTCTCCATACTTGCGCTTGAAGTGCTTTCAAGCACCGAGGACCAGGGAGCCCTCCTCCTTCGGTCCATACTTTTTTTTATTGTCAACGCTTTTCTGTGGCTTTACAACGAGTGAAAGCTTCTATTCTCTTCCAATTAGCTTTTGCGGCTATGGATTGTCGTGGGTTCCGAAACTCCCTCAACGTGCTCCTCCGGGATGGGGGGACTTACAAGGTTTCCTTTCGTAGTTATTTAATTGGGTTGGGGTTATAGTTCTGGCTTTGTCAATTTTCGTGCTTTTCATTTTGAGTTTAAGTGCTTTTATTTTCCTTGTTGTTGTTTACTTTTTGTGTTTGTTGTGCCATTTTTTATTTCCGTTGCTGGTAATTTTTCAGTTTCGGCCATGCCACCCTTTTTGTACACCCGGACTTAGATGGTTTACCATCGTGCTTTTTAGTTTATCCTGCGTATTACCATAAATACATATATACACATATATATATACACATAATAATCTATAGTAATCTATATATATGTATAGTAATTCCATAGAGGGAGGGAGGGAAGGAAGTGATGCATGAGTCGTGACGTCACATACGTCTACAGTAGTGGAAAGGGGAGTGGAGCTTGAATGATCAAGGAATTTTCAGGTTTTTAAGGGTTTTTTAAGGTTTTTGGGGGGTTTATTCGGGTTTTATAGGGGTTTTACAGGGTTTATATAGGGTTTTTCTGATTTATATTCCGATTATGTAGGGTGGAACTCCAATTTTTAGGGTTTTGGTAGGTTTTCTATGGTTTTTTTGTAGGATTTTGAGGGGTTTTTGGATATTGTTCGAGAGTTTCTAAGGTTCCATAGAGTCTAGTAGGGCTCGTAAGGTTTTTAGTGTGGATTTTAAAGCTTTTATTTGAATGTACGTTTTTTTAGGGTTTTATTAATAGTGTAGAATTTTTAGGGCTCGTCTGTCACGTGCCTCTTCCCCTTTTTCCTTTTCCCCCCCATCTATTTCTTTCCCCCTTCTCCTCTCTTCCCTTCCTTTCCCCTCTCCCCTGTTTCCCCGGCCCCAGTAGCCGCGCCTCGATTCCTCTCCTACGCCCTTTTGATGTCTTTCTACGTGTGCAAGATTTTGAACAACAACATATCCGAAAGTACACCGGAATCGTAATTAGAGTGAAGAAAAAATTACGGTATAAAAAGTTTAAAATATAATTAGAGTTATTTACTCTAATTTGTGTGATAAAACTTTTTCAAAACGGAATATTTGGGTGTAGTTCCATTAAACAAAAGTGAGGCTGTTTACTGAAATTCTAACCTCTTCGTACAACGTCGTACCTCTTATTTTGTTTTTCTCCGGAAAACAACATTACGACGAATCTTGTCAATATTCTCCAAAAGTGTGGGAGGTAACAATGACTATTGGATATTTTTTCACGAAGCATTCGCTTCGAAAGCTTCAGTAATTGGTGATGTACCTTGCGAAGTACATCACCAATTATAGAAAAATTTGAGCCGCGACACGTTGGATAATGAGCATACGTGTCAAGATGGCAACCAACGAAAATCAAAAAAACTTCACACACGATATACACATTCAAAAATCCAACAAAAAATACAAACGAAATGTCGTAACCCACTTCCCTCACGCTATTTCTATTAGCGCCCATTCATCACACAATTTTTGGCAACGTTCAGTCGTCACGCGAAAGAAGCGAAAGAACACGAACCCTAAAATAATGAGGTGGTACGTGAAAAGGTGTCTACAAAGAGTACAAAAGTTGTGTTGAACAATGACCTGGTAACGCTCGTACATAGTACGCCGATGCAAATTCGGTTGTTCTACAACCACCGTTGCAAGAGAAGGACCAGCAGTAGTAGTGGAAGTAGACATGGAAAACTACAAAAGCTATCAAACACCTACTCAAAAGCCAACTTTCAGCTTACACAAAATATGACTCAAAAGGTCAATATGTCTCAAATTTCTCACACTGATGCATAACAGATTAAACTGACAATTCCATAAATTGCAACCCAAATAACCTAGGAAACCGTAAGATATGACTCCTGTATGTTTCCCAAAAACTGCCCTTAAAATGTCATAATCCCAAAACTAAATACTACAAAATTGGCTAAGTCCTAAGTTATCTACTCACTGTGTGTACGTACACTGTGAGTAATTTGGGTAATTGTTACTGCGGTTATTACCCTAACTAACGACAGAGTATCCTACTTGTACGTCACTGTACCGTTAGTACCTAAAAAACCGTAATTACTATTTTCCAAAAACCAAATTAATGAAACACTATTTTTTTGTTACACTAAACTACAAAACAATGTTTATTGAGATATTTGTAGATATCAAACCGTACACAAAACGTTCGAGATACTTAGTCAGCGGTAGTCGCTAAAGTCCAACAGACTATAGTCTTGTAGTACGAAACACCTGAGTTCTTCGTCACTTGTGGTCCCACGTGAATCACGCTTGTGGTCCCAGGTGAATCGCGTCCATTGGAACATATTCAATCGCCAATGGTACTGTCAAACCCTACCATATATTTTTGGAATACTCGGTTCAAATTTCGTTTGTCCGATCTTGTGAATCCAATTGTCAACTTCGTGACGCGTGTGGCTGACGGTAAGTGTCACTTCGTAATACATTCTCTTGCCGACACGTGTCCCTATAAAAGTACAATATACTCTATTGTACTTTTGCTACTGTAACACTAATTACGGTAAGTATTACAACAAACTATTTAGAAATTATTCTAAGTTATTTTAGCCCTATCTATTGAAATATAGATTTCTAAATTACAATACTCCCCTTAATCATTAGACTCAGTTACTCACTTAGTCCAATAGCATATCTGTAAAATTTTACTTAGAGGAAGTGCTTTTGTTAACATGTCAGCCACCATCCTCTTTTCTGGTAAATAACAAAACTTAACGACTTTTGTAAGTACTGTTTCTCTAACAAAATAGAGTCTAACATCCATGTGTTTGCTCTTAAAGTAATGGCTAGGGTTAGAGGCAATTGCAATGGCTGCCTGGTTATCACACCAAATACGCTGAGGAACAATTTGCATATACCAAAGTTCTTGTAAAATGGACTTGACCCATAAGAGCTCTTTGAGGGTGGAAGCTGGTACCATATATTTTAACTCCATTGTGGATTGAGCTATAACCTTCTGTAATTTGCTACTCCAACAACAAGTTCGATCTCCAATCTTCAAACAAAGCCTGTTGTATATTTTCGGCTTAGCATATCTCTATAGCTAGCATCGCTCCACGTCTGTATTTTCACCACTCCTCCTCCGAGTACAAGCTTAAAATTTCAAGTACATGTAAGATATCTCAACACCCTTTTTGCTGCATCCCACTTTGTCACCCTTTTTGCTGCATCCCACTTTGTCTTTTGAGGATTTTGCAGACTTCTATTTAAGACACCCACAGCTGCAGTAATGTCGGGTCTCGTACAATTCATAAAATATATAATACTTTTGACTACTTGTCAATATGGCTTTGAAACCATAAACTCTTCCTCCCTTGTCTCTGGCCTCTCACAAAAAATTATGCCTATGACTGAATCAATTCCTTCCAAGTTTTGCCTCAATTCCATAGCAGTTACAGATCCCTTTACATCTTTTATTTCAATTTTTTCCTGCATGTTACCTATTGCTTCTTTCTGAGTCAACATAATTAGTCTTTTGATTTGTCTCTTTTCACTTGTATTCTTAAGATATAGTTGGCCTCTCCGAGGTCCTTCACCTCGAACCTAGACCTTAAAGCTGCTTTAATGCGATTTATTTCATCCATTGACTTGCTTATTAATAATAAGTCATCCACATATACAGCAATGTATAGTATCCCATCCTCCCCTTGTAAGACATATATAGAATGATCTGAGCTAATTCTCTTAAAACCTAGCCTAGTCAAAAACTCATCTAACATCAAATTCCACTAACACGGGGCTTGTTTTAGCCTATACAAAGATTTCATTAATTTACATACTAATTCCTCCTTTCCCTTTTCAACATACATTTTAGGTTGCTTCATATAAATGGTTTCTTCTAATTCTCCATGCAAGAAGGCCGTTTTAACATCCATTTGATGTATTTCCATATTCTCTATAGCCGCTAGACTTAACAAAATTTTGACTGTGGGAAATTTGACAACTGGGGAGAATGTTTCTTCAAAGTAAATACCTTCTTTTTTATTATACCCTTTGGCCACTAGTCTAGCCTTATACCTTTCAATGGTGTTGTCTGCGTTCAGTTTCACATGGAATACCCATTTGCTGCCGATGGCTTTTCTGCCCGGAGGAAGATCCACCAACTCCCATGTCTGTGCCTCTATAATAAACTTCATTTCATCGTTTGTCGCCTTGATCCACTGATTTCTCTCAGGTGAGAAGAAGGCTTTCGGGATCGTTAGAGGCTCCTCTGTACCTGCAGAAAAAGCAAAGTTAAAGCTTGCTTGCATACTGATGCTAGATCTTTTCCCCCCCCGGAAATTCTGAGGCTGAAATTGTCGACAATCTCTGACGTTTTTGCTTTGTTTGAACCGTAACCTGGTTTGGTACTGATTGTGTAGCACATCCTTCCGCCTGAGTTGTAACTTGGGGCGAAGCATCCTGCGAAGGCACTAGAGGAACAGAAGGAAGAGGTGTCCCATTTGCCGGTGGGAAGTAGACTCGCTGTGTATGGTGAAAAATAACACATTCATGTTTTTCCTTTTCCTTTTGATCTCGCACTTAAAATAAGTCAACCGAATCTTGTTCATCTTTAATCAAGATATTCCTAGAGATAATCACTTTTGGTTTTTCAAATTCAAAAACTTTATACCCTTTTGAATTATCATCATACCCTATAAAAATACCCGGTAAGCCTTTAGCATCCATTTTCCGTCTATCTTGTGAAGTATATAGAATAAACACTTGCTGCCAAAGATATTAAAGTGACTAACATCAAGTTGTTATCTTGTCCAAAGCTCATAAGGTGTAGTGCTAACACATCTAGATGCAATTTTGTTCTTAATATAAACAACGCAGTTGAGTGCTTAGCCCATACTTTCAAATCTAACCCTTTATCTGCAAGCATAGACCAAGCACTTTCTGTAACTGTCCTATTTAATCTCTCATAATCACCATTTTGTTCCGGTTTATAAGGAATTGATAGATTGTGACTGATACCTTCTTCAAGGAGGAACTGTTCGAATTCACTTGATGTATACTGCCCTCCATTGTCCGATCTCAAGGCCAGGATTGGAACTCCATTAAGCTTTTCCGCCCACACTTTGCAGTGTTTGAAGTGAGTAAACACTTCACTCTTATGCTTTATGAAGTAAACATTGGTGTTTCTCGAGTAGTCATCTATAAATGTAACCATATAGTGGACCCCTCCAGCTGAAGCCACTTGTGAAGGACTGAGAACATCATAATGTATTAGTTCCAGAACCCTTTCTGATTTGTGGTATGTTTATTGTGGAAATGCCAATTTGTGGATATTTCTAAGTGAATAACCATTATATGATTTTATAGGATGAGATGTGAGAGAAACTTCGTCAACTTTTCCCGAATTCACCATTTTCTTTAGACTATCATAATTCATATGTCCTAATCTTTTATGCCACAACTCATTATCAAATATGACACTAGAGTAGAGAATATCACTTTCTTTATATTCAACCATGTCCATCCGGTACATTTTGCTAGCATTCCTAGTTCTTGTTACTGCTACTTTCCCTTTATTGCTAACAACCTGTCTACCACCTTTCAAAATGACCTCAAAGCCTTTGCTCTCCACTAACGAAGTAGAAAAGAAATCTTCTTAAAGTATGGAACATACAAAACATTGTGGATAGTTATTTCTATTGACTTTCCGCCCACATCTACCATCAAAGATACATCACTCTGAGTTGAAGTTTGAACACTCGTGCCACAAGCATAGTAGATACTCTTTAGAGATGTTTGCTGCAAATTTGTAAAAGTTGCCTTGTTCTAGCACATATGGGCCAATGCTCCCGTGTCCATGATCCATCCTGCATCCTTTGGACCCTCCATGGCCGCCGCCATAGAAAATAAATCCGCCTCCTATTGGTCATTGAAGCTCAGAGACTCATCTGCATCAGTTGCATAAGCTGAAAAAATAGCATTTCCACGAGTAGGATTCTAAAAAAAGCCTCTGTGATATTGGCTTTGCTGCCACCTTAGCCTATATAAACCTGTTTCATTTGCCTTTTTCATTTTAGGACAGTACCTGTATCCATGTCCCTTCTCAAAGAAATAAAAACAAGTAGTAGATGATTGTATATTTAGCCTCTGATTAAACTGATTCCTATTCTGATTAAACTGATTTCTTTTGTCAAAATGTGTTGCAATCACTTCAATTTTTCCTTCTCTTTCAATGAATTTATAATTAGACTCTTCTTCCAATATAAGATTATATGCTAATTGAAATGACCAACTAGCCTTATCATGACTTTTTAACTGAGCAAAGACACCTATCATGCTACTAGGAAGACCTCTAATAAGCAAAGCTGCCTGTTGAAACTTAGGAAATGAGTCACCATCAGAGAAGTGTGCATCAATAAGTGCACAAAAATTGTCACAATACTCGACCATAGTCCCCCCCGAGTAATTGTACCCCCAATTTTTGCAGCCACCAGGAGCTCTTTTCGGACATTCGCTTTCTCAAAAGTAGTTTTTAGTGATGTCAAAATCTCTCTCGCCTTTTTCATTTTTAGGCAAGACATTACCAGATTTTTTGAATACAAAGAATGAGATTGTTCTTTGCCATTGAATTCTTTTTCGTCCTACTCGAATTTATTTCAGTAAGGGAGCCATCCAAGACCCCCAAAAAGTGAGCAGTTTCAAACCAAGATTCAACCATTATCGCCCATTACGCATACTTTTTGCCATTGAAGATAGGAATTCTTTATGAAAGGCCCATAACCTGTTGTTCTACAACGACATCTGCAGGAGGTGATCCAACTGTAGTAGTGGAAGTAGACATAATAATAGCAAAAACTATCAAAGACCTACTTCAACAGCCAACTTTTAGCTTAGACAGAATATGACTCACAAGGCCAATTTGCCTCAAACTCAGCACAATAATACAAAACACAGTATACTAACAATTCCCAAAATTGAAGCTCAAATGATCCAGTAAACCATAAGATATGAAGTGTCAACGTTTCCCAAAGACTGTCCACAAATTATCATATTCCAAATACTGGATAATACAAATTTGGCTAAGTCCTAAATTATATACTCACAGTGAGTATCTACAGGTCTATACTAATTTAGGTAACTGCACTACAGTACCATACAAGAATATGACAAGTATCCTACATGTATGTCACTGTACCGTAAGTACTTCCAACACCCTAATTACTACTTTCCTCTAAATGAATAGTGTAACATTAATTTCTAATGCACTAAACGCCAACCATTTTTTTTTTCATATATTTACAAATAACATCCTTACAATTAATGTTGTCGATGCTTAGTCAACATTAATCACAAAAGTCCAAATAAATGTTGATTAGTGGTACAAACATCCTGAATGCGTACGGCACACTTAGTAATTGTGGTCCCCATTTTAATCGCGTCAGTCGAATTGGTTCGTATCGACGACCTACTTTCGATCTCTCACAATTTTCTCTTGGATGTTGAGATAGTCTTCGTCTGTCTGATTCAGTTAACTCGCCGGTATGATTTGTGACACGCGTATGTGGGTGTCGGTCGCCACTCCGGAATACCTGCAGTAGTAGTGGAAGTAGACATAATAATAGCAGAAACTATCAAGAACCTACTTCAACAACCAGCTTTTAGCTTAGACAGAATATGACTCACAAGGCCAATTCGCCTTCAACTGAGCACAATAATACAAAACACAGTGTACTAACAATTCCCAAAATTGCAGCTCAAATGATCCAGTAAACCATAAGATATAAAGTGTCATTGTTTCCCAAAAATTGTCTACATATTATCATATTCCAAAAACTAGATAATATAAATTTGGCTAAGTCCTGAGTTATATACTCACAGTGGGTATCTACAAGTCTATACTAATTTAGGTAACTGTAGTATTTTACCATACTAACATACGACAAAGTATCCTACCTATATGTCACCGTACTATAAGTACTTCCAACACCCTAATTACTACTTTCCTCTAGATGAACAGTGTAACACTAATTTCTAATGCACTAAACGACAACCATTTTTTTCTTCATATATTTACAAATAACGTGCGTCCAATTAATGTTGCCGATGCTTAGTCAGCATTAATCACAAAAGTCCAGATAAATGTTGATCAGTGGTACGAACATCTTGAATACGTACGGCACACTTAGTCATTATGGTCCCCACTTTAATTGCGTCTGTCGAATTGGTTCGTATCAACGACCTACTTTCGATCTCTCACAATTCTCTCCCGGATGTTCGAATTAGTCTTCGTCCGTCCGATTCGCTGAACTCGCCGGTATGATTTGTGACATGCGTATGTGGGTGTCGGTCGCCACTCTGGAATACCTGCATCATCTTCAACTATTGACGCGTGTCCCTACAGAAGTGCATCATCTTCAACTGTCGACGCGTGTCCCTACAGAAGTACAATACACTCTACTGTATGTTTGCTACTGTCACACTATCAAAGGTAAGTATTACATATGATCTAGACAAAAAAAATTGAAGTCCTCAGTCTCCTCTCATAGCTCAATTTACTGATCTAAAGATTTCAAATCTCAACAAGCAGCACATGCACAAAGACAGAGATTGTTTGTTAGAAGGAACAAGTTCCCACAAAAGTGTGGAAGTTGAAATTTTTAGTGTTAAATGTGTTTGATGGTTGTCAAAAAACAATTACGTTAGGATGGCATAAAATCGATACAATCCTCATATCGAACATTGTCGTATCAAAATTTAAATACTCAACGAAATCATACATTGGTAGGGAAAATTAATAAGTGAGCAAGACAACGGTGTTCAGTCTGATGTTATATGATGTTGGTCAATGTTATCTATTTAGGTGGTCCAAAAACACATACAAAGTTTTTATTTTAAAAAACATGATTGTAATACCATCAAAGGACAAAACATGATTGTCACTAAAAAGATTTGATGACCAACAAAGGTAAAAGACCAAAACCCTAAAAGACTAAAAGCATAACCAAAATTTGTTTAAAATCCTAAAAACAAATAAAGGAAGTACAACAAAACCTAAACCATACAAATTCTACATGTTAGGATATTAGGCGAATCGGCGTTGGCCGAAATCGCGCCATTCAAATGTTTGATTTATTTCACTGCGAAGATGATGTTTCGTTTCGTGTGGTACTTTTTTGACGGTTTGGTGAAATTATTATTTCTTTGTACGAGTTTGGGACGATTTCACATAAATGATGGTTTGTAAAGCGCGATTTGGCGTCCGTGAAATATTATATGAGCACGACGAATGGGCAATACCTTTGTATAACCGATCGTGCTACCATCCTACAACGATCCTGCCGCATCTTGTTTCAGTTTACAGAGAGCATGTTTGTCACATCTTGTTTCAGTTTACAGAGATCATATTTGCCACATCTTGTTTCAGTTTACAGATAGCATATTTGTTAGAGTAGAGGTAGCTGTTGTAGGATATGGTAGGCGCACTCAGAGTGCACCAGGTCCATATGTTTAGGGACTGTTTGCATTGTATTGTTTTTAATTATACTTGTTCTTTATTATGGTAGAGAGTATTTAGTGAGTGAGTAGAGTTAGGAAAGATATCAGGGAAGAATGTATTAAGTGTGAGTGTGAGTGAGAATAAGTTTAATGAAAGTTAGAAATGAGAGTGAGGGTGCGTCTCCATGTGCCTAAGTAATGGTGTTTTTCTGTCGTTTTCCTGTAAAACTTAGAGCCGTACCGCGTAAGTTTCAACTGTACAAAAAAATAGAGAAAATGAGAAGTACATATTGCGTCATCGTCGAATTTAAGATGTACAACATGCTGCTGTATTGTGTGATTCGACCGACAGCCACGCCAAAAAACGTCATCTTCAAACTTTTATTTAAAACACAGGGAAGATGTGTTTTAAAACAAAGAATTTTCGAAAAACAAATAGAAACACGTAGTCGCACGTGTAAAAAGATTTCAATAAATTTCAAAAGAATTCAAACGACGACGAAAAGTGCACGATCCGCTATGTTTTGTCAGTTTGCGTTCAGGTACGACAAAGCAAAGTACACAATTTGTTTGGTTTTGTCCTTTTGTGCCTAGTACGGATTTTATTTCGCCAGGGGTCTCAAGATCCGATGCCATTTCACGTCGAGCGGACAAGAGACGCAAAGGCAAATTGCATCTTCTTCAACCGTGAAACGGCACAGGCTGGATGGCGGTACGTCTACAATGTCACGAAAAGTCATGCGACGTCACAAGCAGTTACAAAAAATAACGTGCGTCATCATAGATTGTACACTATCGACAGCCGTCACGGGCATTGTCGACGTATACAATTGTCACGCCCTTAAGTGACAACTTCGTTTGGTACACATAGGGACACCCGAAATCCGGGTCCGCCGGATCTGCGCTAAAAACAAAGTAAATTCTCTAAGTTTCAGTACATGGAGACGCACCCTGAGAGAGATTGTATTGAAAAGCATTCGGCTTAATTTAATACATATTTGGCCGATTATTTTGTTGTGATTTGATTGAGTTTTTAGTAAGCTTCCGCTGTGCATTATGGACTTTTATTTGTGAAGTGAGTCGATCCTTGTGTTCTTACACTACAAAGTTCAAACTACCCTAGACACTGAAGCCTGAGACCGTGCCACACTAAAGATCAGAACTACAAATTTCGTCTATACGCGCCGGGTGGCACGGGTCTTAAAACGGATACAATCGCTGCATTTTATGAATATATTTTCGCTCGAACGGATACAGCACGGGTATAAAACCATAGTTCTTAGCGAAATAAACGACAACCTATTCGGCTTTGCCGGCTTTTTATTTCAATGTCCTTTACCGTATTGCTGGAAAAAAATTTGTCCCCTACGATACAATTACTGGTGATTCTGGGTCCTCGGAGTTTTTGGGGACGCACCGTACTTTTACAGAAAAAGACAATTATTTGTCACGTGTTTCTTCGACGAGCAATTTACCAATTTCCTTTTGAGCTGGAACGTTGTCCACACAAGAAACGACAAATAGATGGCAATTTTGCTTCATAAAAAACATTATTGTTGACTCGGCGTGCACTTTTTTATTTGTCCTATATTTGATCCCCTTGACAAGAAACGACAAATTATCGCCCGAAAAAATAGCTCTACAAGCAGTTTGTTTAGACTTGACGGTTGCCGCTGTTAGACATAACGATACGACAAAATACCCCCAGTTACACGTGCAAAATTACAAAAGTCCGCATGGGCAGTTATTGTACGTAATGTCACTGTTTGCTACAGTGCATTATTTTGCCAGCCACTGTACGGTACAGTAATGTGTCACGCTCGTCACTTTGGCGTTTCTCTGCTTTGGGACTGTCGCCGACAACACCCTAGATTCGGTCGATTTTGGTACGGCCGCGCAAATCTCGCTCTTAAGGGTTCCGGAGTTGTCAACCAACCATTTGTGTACGGCGTAAAGCATACGGACAAAATTGCCGACGGCTTGGGCAAAAATAAATTGGAAGAACGTCGTTGGTTGGTTTCACCAGCCAAAATTTGACTCGTCGTGACAAGACGAAACGCGACAAATTTTATTTTGGTCTGGTTCGCTTCTAATTTGTAATTGTATTAAATCTATTTTATTTTTAATTTCTGTGGTCCTAATGGCTTTAGTTTTCATGTACCGCTTTTATTGGCTTTAGACGGGGTTTCCATCAGGAGTGTCAACAATTGTACGGCAGCCTGTACTGGCAACCGACTACGTGGCAGTTGTTTCTAGGACGAGTTGTTATCAAGTGGAAGCTTGCGCATACGTGTCTTATTCTGAGTGGAAGCACGCGGGCTAAAGTTTTGATATTGAGAATCCTCAAAGATTTTCTAAACCGTACAGCCTGAATGGTACATCTGTAATTACGTAGTATGACATTGTACGGACAATGCGTACTATGTGATTGTACGACAAGAATCGCTTCTCTTCGCAGACGCCCTTGTCTTTTTGAACGGTTGTTTTTTCAGTCTTGTCTTTTCGAAACGAAAACCCTTTCTATTTTGAACGGCTTCCTTTTCCAGTCTTGTCTTTTCGAAGCGTGACAGGGTATTTTCAGGCATATATTTTCTATTGGATTTGCTGAATTCGCGTCCACCTTGTCCGAAGGCATATGGGCCCTAGGCACGTGTGAGGCTTAACTGGTTGTTTGTCGTAGCACGAACCTACATCATCCAGCCGTCGCGATATTATCCAGGCGTGACGATTCTACGCGGTCTGTAAATGGCGAGGATTGTACACCTTGAATCGATATTCGAGTTAATAACGCTAATTCGGCGCCCACAAATTTTGACCCTCGAACCTAAAATATAATTAATAACTCTACGTTTTTTTTTACGTTAATATAATAACTTTATAATTAGCTTAATAACTCTAGTGTAGACAGTTTCAAATAGTGTAGTATACAAAATGTGTCAGTCCGTACTAAAATTGCTCGTTACCGGGTACAAATATTACAAAAAGAGTGTCAGATAAGGGCGTCGACACTCGGAAGTGAGTGCGTCGACATGAAAAAGTGCACTCAAATTTTATTTTGAGTGATAAAGACGGGAGGAAATCAAAATAAATTGTTCTCACGTGTTAAATGTGAACACATGCTATACCGGCTACACTATGAGAAAAAGTGTGACCAAATTAGTGTTAATGAATAAATTAGAGTAATTTTTTTTTTGGCGAAAAGCCATGAACCTAAACTAGAGTTAATAACACTATTTTTTTTTTACACTAGTTATTTATTAACGCTAATAACGATTCACTGTATAGTGGACGTTATCTACAGAGTGGAGTGATTGCTTCGCGAATAAAGACCCAAAAGTAAGAATCGTGGTCCCATAAACGATAGCATGGCATGGTACATTAAAGCATGGGATCCTCAAAAACGACCCCACTTTTTCATTGATACAAACTCATCTTTAGCCCCCCTTTCCATCAAGAGGTGCCAATATATGTACGGAGACGTTTACATTAACTTAAGCCCGAGGTCGTGCAAGTATACTACACCGTGAATCCTTATTACTCGTTATTCTTGTACATTAAAAGTTTTAGATAACAGCGTGGACACGTGAATGTGAATGGCTTCGACATTAAGAACCGCACTTAAATTTTATTCCTAACATTAAAGACAATGGAAAACAACAAAGAACGGCGGAGACACAGTATGGCACCTACATTGTGGGAATGTGTATCCAAATTACTAGTATCGTGTATCGGTAAGATTTTGTCGTTGATCGATATGTACCTTTTTATGGCTTGCGGATAATCGATAAATTGGTACAATATATCGAAGGTGGTGTTATCGCCGATAAAAAGCCGATAACATCATTTTTTTTTCGCGATAACATCGATACCGATAGCTATCAGCGACAATTGTACGGTTCGTAAAGTACAACAATACGGTTTGTTTAGGGGTACCGAATCGTAGTTATTTCGTTACACAAAGTACAAAACAAATAGTTACACATGGCATGCATGCAATATACAGTGAAAAATATTATATAGTATATTATAAAGTATTATTATATGGCATACTCTATTTTGTCCACTTATCGCCGACAAAGAAATTGTTGGTCTCGGAGCGATATATCGGGACCCCTGACCGCTCGATAACCGATAACTATCAGTATCGGTGTTATTGCGATAAATATATTGTCGTTACATAGCACTACAAATTAGTGTTAGATGTGTAAATTAACGTTAATGTTTTGTGGCTTTAGGCCTTTGAACCCAAAATAACGTTACTAGCACTATTTATTTCTTGACATTAGGAATTTGTTAACATCAATAACGGTTCAAGGTATAGCTATGGAACATATTTAATGAGATTGGTGGTACCCGTAAGCTTGTTACGAAGGCATTAAAAATCGTCAAGATTTTTGAAGCGCATATGTTATATTTTGGATGGTACCACGTAGGCTTGTTTTCAGTTTTTAAAAATCGTAAATAATGTAAAGCGTTGATATTAAGGAATTTATCATGGCATTGACTATTTTGGTTGCGTACAGTCACTTACGTTAGCTTGTCAAAGATTGTATGTTTTAAGTACACATTAGTAAAAGTAAAGTAACGTTGAGTTTAAATTTGACGGTTAATTAGTTGAACAACTTTGACTTTTAAAAGATTGTAACAACGGGTTAAAGTTTTGTCGGGCTTGCGAACATCGAGCGTCATAATAAAATTAACAATTCACACGGTCGACGAAGGTTTACAGTAACAAAAACTGCGCACAATCACTTTCTGAATTTACGTGAGCTCCACTGTGGGAGCACATGCTGTCGCGATTAAATTTCAACTTTGCGCCACAAGCTATCACAGGCCTACACATCGTACATGCCATGTGCCTCGTACCACGCTGGATGCACGTCTCATCGCACGCCCCGTCTACCATCCATCGACATTAAAGTTGTCGCGACCTTCAAAGTTTGCCGCGTTTTTTTGCCTTTCCATTTTGAAATTTTGATTCCCATTTTCAGAATAAAAATTTGGTCGTAAACTTTACGTACGAATCATTAACTACATGAAGTCGTACAAATATTTCGTTATGACTTTCCGTTTGCATATTTTTTTAAGATTTTCAGAATTTTGACTCTGACTTTTATGGCGCCAATCATAATTGAGGAATGTTATTCACTGGCACGACAAAATGGAGTGGACTTCCGGTAAACGCTGTTAGTAGACTTGTCCATACAATTACTAGGACCGCCTAATGGAATGTTACCTTTAGTTAAAAGCCAACATCTGCTCTCACAGTGGAGCTCAGGTAAAGTGAGAAAGTGACTGTGCGCAACGATTTTATTTACATGTGGTTGTTGCAGTTTTGTTACGGTAAACCTTTGCCGGCCGCGTGAATTGCTGATTTTATTATGACGGTGGACGTTCGCAAGCGCGACAGAACTTTAACCAGTTGTAAGAATATTTTGAAAGTCAAGCTGTTGAAGTGTTGAACTAATTGACCGTCAAATTTAAACTCAACGGTATACTGCTTCGCGCGGACGGCAAACGACTGGTACACCGCGGATCGTAATTAGAGTAATGAAAAAATTAGAGTAAACAAAAAAAAAAAACAATTAGAGTAATGAACTCTAATTCATGTGATAAAACTCTTCACAGAGGAAGTTTACTCTAATTTATTTAAGTACTCTATATTGGGTTATGTCGGCAATAATTATCCGCGCTGAAATTATGAACACTAAATTACGTAGATGTACAAAATTTGTCAGTCCGTATAGTTTTGACGTCATTGTGACGTTAGTACTAGTTGTCTCGCTGAATGTCAGTTAATGTTCACACTGACGACGATGTTGTCGACGGACGAGAGTTAGGGTGCGTCTCTATGTACTTCAAACTTAGAGATTTTTTTTTTGTTTTTTAGCGCAGATCCGGCGGACCCGGATTCCGGGTGTCCCTATGTGTACCAAACGAAATTGTCACTTAAGGGCGTGACGATTGTATACGTCGACAATGCCCGTGACGGCTGTCGACATTGTACAATCTGTGATGACAATCTGTGATTTTTTGTAACTGATTATGACGTCGCATGACTTTTCGTGACATTGTAAACGTACCGCCATCCAGCCTATGCCGTTTCACGGTTGAAGAAGATGCACTTTGCCTTTGCGTCGCCTGTCGGCTCGACGTGAAATGGCATCGGATCTTGAGACCCCTGGCGAAATAACATTTGTACTAGGCGCAAACGGACAAAACCAAACAAATTGTGTACTTTGCTTTGTCGTACCTTAACGCAAACGAACAAAACATAGCGGATCATGCACTTTTCGTCGTCGCTTGAATTCTTTTGAAATTTGTTGAAAAATTTTTAATCGTGCTAGTACTTGTTTCTATTTGTTTTTCAAAAATTATTTATTTTAAAACACATCTTCCCTGTGTTTAAAGAAAAGTTTGAAGATGACGTTTGTTAGCGTGGCCGTGGGTCGAATGAACACAAAACGACAACATGTAGTACATCTTAAATTCGATGATGACGCAAAATGTACTTCCCATTTTTTCCATTTATTTGTAACGTTGAAACTTACGCGGTACGACTCTAAGTTTTATAGGAAAACGACAGAAAAAAACCCTTACTTAGGCACATGGAGACGCACCCTAAGTACGGGTTTTTTTCTGCAGTTATCATTTCAACTAAGCGCCGTACTGCCGAAGTTGCAGCCGTACGAAGAAATCGCAAATTTGTAGAGTACAATTTGCGTCATCCGCTAACTTAGGATGTACGAAAATTTGTCGTCTTACGTTTTTTCGACCCATTGTCACGTCATCTTCAAACTTATCATAAACCACATCGGCAATGTGTTTTAAGCAAAATAAAATTAGTAGGAAAACATATTCCCACGTGTGAATAGTTTTTCGAAGTTTTTGATGACGATAAAAATTACCGGGTTGCTTTTTTGTCCGCTTGCATGTTGTACTGTTTTTTTTTTTGTAGGGGTCTCGATGTTGCAGTGTCATTTCACGCATAGTTGAAAAATCTGCGAAGGTGAAAAATCTTCGAAGTCATGGCGACCGGACAGGTTTGGTTTGCGCAAAGGCATGCCGTACAGCCACGGATGCAAGGGTGTACGTGTAAGATGTCACACAATGACATGCCACATACCAAATCCGCAAATCGTTTAAAAAATTACGATGTGTCTTGCGACGCTTCAAAATGTTTCGAAAAAATACGGTGCGGCAAAGACAAATTGTACACGGTGACACCCGTCACGGGTATTGTCGATGTGTACAATCGTCACAAACTTAAGTAACAATTTCGAGTAAACACATGGAGACACCTGAAATCCGGGTCCGCTGGATCCGCGCTAAAATACAAACTAAGTTCGCTAAGTTACACATACATGGGGCCGTACCCTTACAGAGTTCAAACATTAATTTTGTCATATTGGTAACATATTACACTAGTTTCATTTTATACAACAGCGTCACGTGTAAAAAATTATTTCCCCAGTTGTAATACCTAGGGAACAAAAGTTTTGCGCTCAGGTTTTTGTCGATTGCGAAAGAAATGCATTTGAAAAACATCACCTCAACCACGTGGAGCTTTATCACCGTATACATCTTTGCAGCTTTTGGTTTGTAGGGTTCCACGTGGTTGTCGAAATTATTTTCTGAAAAAAATTGGACCCTCTCTTAAATTGGGACGCAAAATATTTTACCCCCCTAGGGACGTGGCAACTTGGGCAAAAACGTACAAAGTCGTTTGCGCAGGTTAGGGCACTTTCCCATGTAATAAATTTAGGGTTTATTTTTGTCATTTTGCTCGCCCTCAACGAGAAAATCCGCAGCCGTACCAAAAAAAATAAAATTACCACAGTACAATTTGCGTTACCTTGAAACTCTAAATGTACTACATTTTGTTGTTTAGCACAATGCAGTTTGTCGCCTAACGCGTTTCGACCCACTTTCGTGTCATTCCAGCTCATCTTCAAACTTCTAACAAAATCACCTCGCGAGGTGATTTTAAATAAAGTTCCATGATGTGAGCGAATAGGCAAATGATGTCGCATGCGTTAGAGGTTTTTAACAGTTTTTGTGCGCGGGGTACCAAAAAAAAAAACCGCTGCAAGTTTCTAGCCTAGGCGTGACTTTTTTTCGTACAAGGGTGGTGGAGGGGTCTCGAACGACGGACGCCATTTCGCAAAAGCGAAGTCCGTGAAAGCGCCTATCTCTCTCTCCCTCTCCCACTGCCACGTCTATCTCATAATTATTCCACTGAAAAACATCAATAATGGTATTATATGAAAGATATCTAAAAACGATTTCTTCAGACTATCTTTAGGTGTATTTTGATTGCAAGTAGAGTGAGAAAGGACTAAAAAACAAAATCGGGAAACCATGGCAAAATGTTATAGAATTTGTGACGTCGGCATTGTCATAATTTGAGCGTGACGTCAAAATGTCACAAACGCTAAACATCTACAATGTCAAAAGTAACTAGACGTCTACAACCATCGCTATTTTGTAAACGTCATCAATTGTCGTGAGTTTTGTAGTCGTTTACAACCTTCACAAATTACACCCACGTCTACATCCGTCACAATCTAAAGTAACAATTTCATTTCTTTACATCTGAATGCTTTGAAAGTAGTACGGAAAATCTTTTATAAAAAACAAAGTAACACGACTAAGATTCGGTTACATTGGGAAAGTGTCATTAGGAAAGAAATCGTGTTAAAAACATTATCCACTCGTACAACGATACCCCCCCCCCGTCGATGTACTTTTCCTCTTCCCTCATGTCTGGCACAGTCATGAGAATTGTACATGAGATTGTACGTACGGTAAGAGGATAGGATAATGAAAGCGTTATAATCAAAGCCTCTTTTTTTAAGCCTTTGGAAACCTCCTAGAGTCGTTACCTTTTGCTCCATCAAATGCTCGTTTACGTTCTTGTTCAAGGATGGACGTTGGAGCATTGTTGCTAGCCACACTATTTTGTGACACCACGTCACACCTGAAGAGTTACACATGCTTTCAAGTCGACGCTTCAGTTCGACCCATCCATCACTTGTAGGGTTCTTGCCTCATGTCTGCAACCAACCTTTATGATGTCCAGGGTTCCATCTTCTTGGTTGCTCACATGGAGGAGGACGGATCGCTGGCACTACAGTAACTGTAGCTTCGTGAGGGATGTGATTGCAGGTGGTGGAACCCAAGCGGGGTGCACCGTCAAGCGACAAGTTTCTTGTGTACTCCCTCCACGCCCCAAAGTCAAGAGGTCTCCAAAGCCTTAGGGTTTACTTGGTTTTCCTACAAGGTATTTGAGGGACCCTTGGTGATGTAGCGCTTAGGGGTCCGATTGCAACACGTGTTTCTTCTCATGCGCCTGTGCACACAAAGTGCGATGGCTCGGGTCTCAATAGCTTTTAAGTATTGAGATTATGCTCACCAGGGACCCAATAGACCGGTTCGTTTTGTTTTTAGTAGAGATTTCGAACATTGAACATGCCCTTTCCGTCTGTGCCTGAATAAGTTTTGAGCCCCGAGTACCCGAGAGGATCCCTTCACTTGACTTTTTAAGTCTCAATGTTGCAGTTGTGAACATAAGTATGCAATTGTCAATGTTGTGTATTGGCAAGGTTTTGCCGATAATCGATATGTACCTTTTTAGGCTTGCCGATAAACAATATATTGGCAAGATATATCGAAACTGGTGTTATCGCCGATACCGGTACCGATAACTATCGGCGATAATTTTACGGTTCGCACCGTACAATCGTACGGTTTATTCCGTCGTGTTGAACCATCATTATTCCGTTACACAGAGTACGGAACAGATTACTACAAGTGGCATGCCGCGCTATATACAGTGAAAATATAATACAGTAAATTATAAAGTACTATTATATAGCGTACTACATTTTTTCTACTTATCGCTGATAAGAAATTTGTTGGTCTCGGAGCGATATATCGGGATCTCTGACCGTTCGATAACCTATAACTATACCTATCGGTGTTATCGCGGTAAATTTCTTGCTGATACACAACACTAGCGATTATACATACAATTGTTTCTTTGATTGAAGAATTTTTGTGTGCTTGTTTTCTAGCTGATCTCGTGCGTGCCCCCCGCACGGCTTGTAACAAATAAACCCAAAAGACATGACTGGCCACCATTCTCACTTTCCATAAACTGACAATTTTTAGGCCTCTGTTTATAAACAAGCCTGCAAACTGGCTGCCAACTGGATGCCAACTGGATAATTAGGGCATACACTTTAATACCAGTAATGCCAATTTAAACAAAGCATCTTTTGCAAGTGAATATACAATTTTCTAGTGCCACATAAATGCCGTCTTGCATTAAAACATCCATGTCCTAATATCTTTGTAATATTTTATATAAGCAAATATAACAGTTTAGAACGGTATACCAAAACCTCCATAGTAATAGCTTAGAAGTATACCGAGGCAAAAAGCACAATAAATCAACAATTACTTTATACAGGAATCAAAAACTACATGTCAGATATAAATCAGAAAAAAATAGCCATGCTTCATCCACATAATAACATGCCATAAAAACATCAGAAGCAGTGGAATAAAATTTCATTATTACCCCGAAATCTGAATGTTTCATGGCAAAAAAATAAAATATCTTAGATTGTTAGTCCAAAATTTGTTTTTTTCCTGCAATCTTTACATGCAATATTTTTTGGTTGACAACCGATACTACTGGGATATGAAGGAAAAAAATAACGGGTAAGATAACTGCTATTTTCATAAACTCATGCTTAGTATCACATGACCAAAGAAAGACTTGAGCATCAAGGTTTGACATGCAACAAAATTTGTTTAACCTAAGACCGTCTTCGCCTACTACAGGAGCAATGTGTTCCTTTCAAATGTTAATCTACACTAATAATATATCAACATGCCGTGAAAAAGTAACAATCTAAAGAAAGGGACTGCAAAAAAATGCAAGTTTAAACGAGTAACTTATGAAACAAGTCGAATTGGCCGTTGTTCCATGCAACTACCAAAGGGGATGGACTTACAAGTTGAACACCTTCCTCCATAGAAGACACAATTTTAAACTGTGATGGAAGAACAGCAAGAACATCTGTCGGTAACATCAAAAAATTGTCAAGAAATGCATCATTTATTGGAGGGACACGGGCAGTTCCGACCAAAACACATTTCCCGTCTTTGTCCATTCGCTCTCCCTGAGCACTTCTTGATACTCCTTCAGAAAATTCAGTCGTTAAGACTGTCGTGACAAGCAATGGAGGTGGCTTATAAAAAGGTCCAGCGGAAAAGAAAAATTTTGCTAAAAAATTTAGTTCGACCTGTCAAGGAACAGAATGAAAAAAAAATCTATCAATGAAGTGACACAATGATTTTCCTTATGTCCTGTTCCCTCTCCAAAATCTCAATGTGGATATTCTCTTCTATGGAACTCTTGTTTCATAATATTTGTTCATACGTGTTTTCCTACTTATGCATGCCAGGAGAGTTTTATAAACCACAGCGTATTAGAACGCACTTCAACCCTATTAGTTCTCAATTTCAACTGCTTGCTAAAACCACATTTTACAGCTTGGAACACAAAACCATGAAAAATATACTTGCCATCCAGACCTTGCCCTTTTTGTAAAAAAAAGTCTATGTTTCGAACAATGTAGTTAGTAAGAATGAAAAGCTCCTAGCTTAGTTTCCAAACAAGCTACGTTATAATTCAAAATGCGAATGCACACAAATAACTTTCATTCAAATTTCTTCCAAGATTTTGAGGCATACATTCAACATTCTCACCTGTCCAGTGTTACGATCTATAAAGCCTTCCAAAGCTTGAGGAACAATGTCAATTTTTATTGGAGGCGGTAAAGGAGCTCCTAAAAAACTTGTTGTTTTTCCATCCACTCTTGGAATGTTCAAAGTGAGAGGATCGAACTTGACTTGGATCCTTCCACCCTCACCCTCAGCTACTGTTGCTGTTCCTCCTCCTCCTTTAGGGTTATAAACAAAGTCTGGATAAACTGAAACTCCAAGACCGCAATCTCCAAGAATAGAGAGTGTGAGAAAAGAGTCAGGAGGGAGAGAAGCTACCGACTGAACAGTAGTGTGTGTGACACGTGGCAAGGCAGGAAACACCGTCATAGCTCCTACTTCGGACTCAGTAGCTGCTCCTGACGGCAATGCCGGAAAAAGGACAGCCATGGCAGCTGAGCTTACAGCAAGACTTAGAATCGAACGTCTGTGAAGATTGTTTAAATGAATGTCTGTGGAATTTTTTTGTTCCAATTTTGATGCTGTGTTTCTAAAAGCTACATCTTCTTGCGAGCTCCCGAGGTTGTCTTCTTTCATCATTTCTTCCTCTTCTTCTTCTTCTTCTTGTTCACCGCACTCTTCTTTACCTTGAGTAAAGCAATGGCTTGAAGAGCAAGCGACCCTGAGATTTCTCGAGAACTCCTTTGGAAGAGACTGTCGCAAAAAATGACACGTGGAAACAGGAACTGGTTTTTGAGAAATAGTGAGGAGAGTCGATGGGCGGAGAAAAAATCGCTGCAGGCAGTCATGGCGGCCATACCTTGTAGAAGTGGCACATTTGCCGAGCGAGTCGGACAAGACGGTGCAAGAAGCCACACCTGTTGGACACGTGGCAGTCATGACGGACGTCATGGCTTAACACTTCGTCAGCTACGTGGCCGATTTTAGCTCACCGTATCTTACAGTACACTAATGAAGTGGCGTCATGGTAGAAAATGAGGCCAAGGTTATGTTTTCATTCCGTACATCAAGGTACATAAAAGGTACAAGACTCCAATAGAAGTACAGATCAGACGACTTCGAAAATTCTGAAAAGTTTTCTTTTTAGGCTGTTAAAAGTTAAAACCAACCATTCCATGTTTATCACTGCGTTATGCCTTGTAGACAGGAGAACTCCTAGAAAAGCCAGCGTGCAAGTCTTCAAGATTCCGGAAAGTTTGCAAGGCTTTCTTGTGTTGCCACGTGGCATATTTGGAAAAAAAAACGATAGCGACGTCAAAGCGGGAAAGTTTCCTCGGTTCGCACTTTCAATAGCATGGTCCATAATCGTAATCGTAATCGAATTGAATCCGATAGAGCATTTGGAATTCTGGAACGCGAAATCGCTCCGGTTTGTATCCGTTTTAATATGAATAGAAGCTGGCAAAAGCCGAAAGTGCTTTGCCGAGACCTACAACTATATTGAACCCTATGTAGCAATAATTACTTAATGTGGTACGTCGGTTTGTATTCGTTTAAATGTGAAGTAATTACTAAAATACCCACTGCCCGAAAATGAACACAAACAACAAAGCAAAAAACATGGCAGTTAACGAAAAAGCCCAAAAAGGCAAAAGAGCAAGTGAAAACAAGAAGCAAAAAAAAAAACATTGCTTAGGATATTTTCGCATGTGCTAAAGTTACAGTTATTTTCTGTCGTTTTCCTCCATAACTTAGAAAAAAAAGAGAAAATCCGCAGCCGTACCAAAAAATAGAAATTACCACCGTACAAGTTGCGTTACCCTGAAACTTTACAGTAGTTTGTCGTCTAGCGCGATACAATTTGTCGTTTAGCGCATTTCGACCCACTTTCGCGTCCTTTCAACACATGTTCAAACTTTACATCAAATCAAAGTCCAAAAAGGTGAGCGAATAGGCAGACACTGTCGCACGTGTCTGAAGTTTTTTACATTTTTTGTGCGCGGAGTACCGAAGAAAAAACACACTGCACGTTTCCAGCCTGTAGTGTTGGGTATCGAGGACCAATTGCCGATATTCGATATGTACCGAATTTTAGGTACCCGATAATCGATATATCGCCTCGATATATCGATTATCGAAATATCGCGATATTTAGCCGATATATCGCCGATATATCGTATCGTCAATATATCGAGGCATTTAAAAAAAAAAAATGAAAATTTTCACAGGTCTCCAAAGTCACGAGCCTTCGGACAAGATGACCGTAAAATCTTTGCCGAAAAGAAATACGGTTTTTTCCTGAAAGTCAGCAGAGTGAAGGAGATCTTTGAGGTACATTGACGCGGTACACTTGCGAAGTACACACGTACGTAATACGCAAGTACGGATTTCCATACGAAAATGGTCGGTTCTCAAATCTTTGACGATTTTAGAGATTTGATCGTCAACTTCCAAGGACCACTCAAATCAAAACACGTATGTAAAAACCTGTTTACAGAAGATACGCGATGTTAACCGAGGCCTCTGTAATACAGAAATTTTGATGTCCGTACTACTACCGATACCTCCTCATGTAACCATACCCCAAATAAGTAATCATATGAATTACAGAATTTGTACTTTTTTGTCGGTTACATTTTGCGGCGTCCACCTTTAAGTCAAGGAACGAAAATCACGTCGTACGTGGCGTATCAGACAATTTGTTTTTTTCGCTAAAATAACATATTATATTAAAATATAAAATATTAAATTTAAAAAAATACTATATATCGCGATATATATCGCGATAATTTATGTTGGTCTCGGTACGATATATCGAGTAGTCTACTCGATCGATATTCGATATATCGAATATCGAAATTATCGCGATATGAATTTACCCGATACCCAACACTACCAGCCTGTGCGTAATGTTTTGCATGCGCTGATCCGTACAGGGGCCGTCTCTCTCAAAAACACGTGTCTTCACACATACGGCGTATGAAAAATATTGGCCACCTGTCGGCAAGTGGGAAGACGATAAACAAAACCGCAAATTTTGTGCGACAGCGAAATGTATTTTAGGGTTTCGACACGTCAACAATGTGGCGTACGGACATTACGAAGTCACAAAAATTGTACAGCGTGCGGAGAAACGCCTCAAATTGAAGGCGAGTGGAAGTTTCGCCTCATTTTATGTACCACTTCATCTGTCACATTTCTGCGTACACGTCTACGTAAGTCATTTCTTTAAGTGGCAACTGACAAGATATTTGCGTTTACATCCGAATGCTATGAATGTGCACGGAAAATCTTCGCTAAAAAACAAAGTAGCAAGACTAAGTTTCGGTTATATGCGAAAATACCCTAAGGGTACTTTCGCATGTAACCGAAACTTAGTCTTGTTACTTTGTTTTTTAGCGAAGATTCTCCGTACAATTTTCAGAGCATTCGGATGTAAACGAAAAAAACTTGTTACTTTACACAGGTGACTCACGTAGACGTGTACGAAACAGTGACAGGTGATGTGATACACAAAATTATGCGAAACTTCAACTCACCTGCAAATTGAGACGTCAAACCGCACGCTGTACAATCTTTGGGACATTGTCGACGTGGAGACTTTCAGCACTCTGCCGTACTTGCTCAGATATTCCACAAAACGCCCCTCTCTTCTCTGCAGTGTCATGTCTTTGTACTTTCCACCACCCTTCTTCGCCATTCTTACAAAAACGGATACAAAGCATATTAACATAGTGTATTCAAATAGGGCAGAGGACAAACATTTACGACCTTCTATACAGCTATGTATGTTCAAACTTGCATGTGACATTGCCAAATGTTGTTGGGTATTTTTTATAAGCTCATTTTAACTCCCTGTTAATTACCTGTCTGCCAACAGCCTGCCTGTGTGCCTACCGTATTAATGCAGACAGGCAAGCAGTTGCACAGAAATGCGGTTTTTTTTTGGTCTTCCCGCTTGTCGAAAGGTGCCCAATGTTTTTCCTACGCCGTATATGTGAAGGCACGTGTGTTTGAGAAAGGAGTGTTACGACAGAGAACGTTGAGGAAGGATATGAGGGGAAGGAAGGAGGCGCCTTCACGCTTTTGCGAAATGGCGTCCGTTGGTCGTGACCGCTCCACGGCCCCTGTACGGAAAACAGCGCACGGAATACGGTTCGTACAGGCCGTAAACGTGCATTTGGTTTTTTTTTTGGTACTCCGCGCTCGGGAATGGTAAAAAACTTGCGGCACGTGTTACAACGTATGCCTATTCGCTCTCATCCTGGAACTTTATTTAAAATCACCTCGCGAGGTGATTTGATTTCAAGTTTGAAGATGAGCTGGAAGGACGTGAAAATGGGTCGAAACTCGCTAGACGACAAACTGCATCGACCTAAACGACAAACTACAGTACATTTAAAGTTTCACGGTAATGCAACTTGTACGGTATTAATTTCGTTTTTTTGGTACGGCTGCAGATTTGCTCGTTTTTTTCTAAGTTACAGAGGAAAACGACAGAAAAGAACTGTAACTTTAGCACATGCGAAAGTACCCTAAGGGTACTTTTGCATGTAATCGAAACTAGGTCTTGTTACTTTGTTTTTTAGCGAAGATTCTCCGTACAGCTTTCAGAGCATTCGTATGTAAAGAAATGAAATCGTAACTTTAGATTGTGACGGATGTAGACGTGGGTGTAATTTGTGACGATTGTAGACGAGTACAAAACTCGCGACAATTGATGACGTTTACAAAATAAAGACGGTTGTAGACGTCTAGCTACTTGTGACACTGTAGATGTTTAGGGTTTGTGACATTTTGACGTCACGCGTACTTATGATAACGTCGACGTCACAAATTCCAAAACATTCCGCCATGGTTTCCCGATTTTGTTTTTTCGTCCGTTCTCACTCTACTTGCCACCAAAATAAGCTAAAAGACAGCCAAAAGAAATATTTTTTATAGATCTTTCATTTGATACCTTTTTTGCCTTTTTTCATTGCAAGAATTGTGAGATAGACGCGTTAGTGGGAGAGGGAGAGAGAGAGAGAGGCGCTTTCACGGACTTCGCTTTTGCGAAATGGCGTCCGTTGGTGGAAACCCCCTCCACGACCCCTGTACGGAAAAAAACGCACGGAAAAAAGTCACGCACAGGCTGGAAACGTGCGGTGGGTTATTTTTTTGTTACTCCGCGCTCAAAAATTGTAAAAAACTTCCGGCACGTGCGACAGCATCTGCATATTCGTTTACCTCATGGAACTTTATTTAAAATCACCTCGCGAGGTGATTTTATATAAAGTTTGAAGATGAGCTGTAAGGACGCGAAATTGGGTCGAAATGCGCTAAACGACAAACTGCTTCGCGCTAGACGACAAATTGCAGTACATTTAAAGTTGTAAGGTAACGCAACTTGTACGGTATCAATTTTAATTTTCTGGTACGGATGCGGATTTTCTCGTTTTTTTGTAAGTTATGGAGAAAAACGACAGAAAATAACTGTAACTTTAGCACATGCGAAAGTACCGGTAAGTGAAAGATTAGTCAAAAATTCACTATCTCACTCAGTCATTAGGGGTCCACGTCCCTAGTCTACCGTTCGTCTCTTGCAGAAGCATGTGCACGCAAGAATCAGGTCTTACTTGCAGATTTGCTTTTGACGTTCAAAATTTTCCCAAGTTTGTTTATTGAATTTTTCAAAAAGATATATTAGAGTTTGCAGGCCACTGAGAAACCTCCGAGCGCCATCAAATCTGTATGGACGGTATCCAATTGAAATGTCTCTGCCAGCTGAAACATCGACACCTTAAAACATTGTAATAGAGTCTCTTTCTCCTTTTAGTTATTTGGACTTCTCCATGAAACCCCAATGGCATTTTATTGGATATCTGGTGCGGTTCAAAAGTTTATCGTCAGAAAAGTGTAATGATGTGAGACCTGGTTCCAGCCTGCACATGGCCTCTCTACAAAATCGGGGATTAGTATTATGATTAATTCCGTTATGAATTTACAGTATTCAAGCCATAAAACCTTTTCTCATCTTAGAACAATTGTTGATCTAAACCGCTCTGGCAACATGTTCATTGTCAGATTGTGCATTGTTAAAAAAGAAAACCTACTTGATATCGAGATAAATAACATAGACCCCACGAGGTCAGAGTCGAACGCAGAAAAATTAGGCAACCATCAGAAAAAATCCACCAGAGAATATTCTATGAGAAATATGGCATAATATTCTAAAACGCCATATTATTAGTTTATATATACATTTTACATTAAGATGATCACTTAATTCGTACGTATCTACTGATTTAAAGATCTTAGGAGGAAACCTAGGTTTAGATGCTTTTTTTCGCGACTGCTACAAAGTTCACCAGAAGGACAAGAGAATTGTCCAATGCCTGTACAAAGCATGAATGAACTATAGCATACAAAGAAGACCTCCTGGGCTACCGAAGACTAAGGAAATTCATATAAGACCATTAATAGCTTCTATATTTTTTAATCCGCTGAAACCTGCAATTGAGAATTGGCTTGCGAATATACCAATTTGCAGGTAATATACTGATATAAGACTTTCCTGCACACTATCCCCAAACCTACTCTGATGTCACTAAATAGTTTTCAAGCAATGCCTCCCTATGCCACGCACAAAGTATGACAAAGTTGAAGTTCTTTGTGCTCATAGACATAATAATTCCAGCTCCAGGGAATTTCAACAGCTGTTTTCTATTTTCACAGCAGTTTCCTTTGCATTTCACAAACTGCTGACTGTTTTTCGCTCTTAAAAGCTCTGTCCCCTGTCGGGATCCTTCACGTCCACTTCATTGTCAGCCGTTGTCAGCTGCATGCCCCCATCATCGTCCACATTTGTCTCCCATTTCCCCTCTTCCAATTGAGCTGAAATGTTTGCTTGCTCGAGCTGTCCGGTGATTTCTGGCTGCTCTTCTTGAGGCCCCATGTTCCCATCCTCGAGGTGAATTTGTTCTCCCAGTGACCCATCGTCAAGTTGGCTATTCATCACTAGATGCTCTACATAGTCATGGAGGACTTGATCATAGAGCTTCTTCAGCCTTTCTATGGCCCTCTCCCTTTCTTTTTCTGACGCATTTTCAAGGGTGAATGTGTCGTGGATAAACCTCTGAAAACCTCCGGACATTTCAAACTGCAAGGAGAAAAAAACCAAACATAAAACAAAGAAAACACACACACACACACACAAAATTGAAACATGCAACATACAGCCCAATGGAGGCAGGGAATTGTCGGGGAAAGCAATGAGCTCCCTAACGTGCCACACATAATAACTTAGTAACTACCGGCTACCAATCATCTAAACACCATTTGCAACAAAGCAGCTTGCCAAAATTACTTCCAATACCACAGACAGTTATGAAAACAAATTTGAAACAAAACGAAAGATGTGGAAGTATCGGTTCTGAGAAGCACCTGTTGACGCCCCCCTGCTTCAGCTGCACATCGACATAAAAGCGAGAGGTCCACTTTGTGGCCAACTACTTGGGGCTTCCCAGTTGGCACCTGCTTAGAATGCTCGCGCAAATAATCGTATATGCTCTTGAGGCTATACCTGTCTTGGTGAACAACAAGAGCACGAGACCCGTTTTCTGCTCCATAAATCAAAACCATATAAATTAAGACCATAAATCATATCAGAACGTGTCAAAGTAACCAGCAACTGGTCCACTTTCTGTTGCACAAACTGCGCTCAGTAACCACAAGAGCACATTCAAGCACAGCATTGACTTTGCCATACGACGGATACAAGACAAGAACAAGCATTTTCAAAAAGAACTCAAATCTCACCTCTCTTTGGTGTAGTTCCCAGTTCAAAGTTGGGTATGTCTCCACCTTGACGCTCTGTCCATCCAGGTTCAAATGCCTCTAGAAACGACTGCTTTCCACGGTTTGGTAAGTCATGAGGATGAACAAATGGCACTTGTGGAGGCCAACCCAACTGGCTGCGAAGGTATGCACATGGAGGATCTTCCATCTGCATATGCTGTTCCTCACAGTCCTGAAAAACAGCATGTTTTCTGGCAGTCAGGATTCAAATCCACCAAGGAATTAGCAAAACAGGCCAGCCAGGATTCCAAGAGATCCCTGACAAAACTATTGCGTTTACATGTCATTGAATCCAAAAAAAAATGCTCGCAAACTTTGTGTAATTGTCTGAAAAAAACTCATATCCTGTGTCTGGTCTCAGTTCATATCCAGTCCTTAAGGACATCAATACATCGACATAAAAATCAGCACCATCGCTTCTGCATAAAAATTGGGAATTCGCTAACTGACCAATAACATGTCTTAGCTTTTAAAATGTTATTCTTTTCTCTTGCTATTCATCTTAACAGTCCATACTATAAGTCCCAACCTCCCATGTCCTCAACAACAACAACAAAATTGTCCAACAACACGAAGATCCATAATCCTGCTGACCTTAAGATTGCAGAACCGGATTTTGAGTTGCTTCATTTCTGCCAGGTCCTGTACTTTTTCCTTAAGCACCCGCTGGGCCTCTAAACGGAGTCGTTTAGACGGCGCAAGTCCCCTATCTCCTGACGTGTCTCCCCTGGACTTCCTTTTTCGTGGCTTTTCAGCAGTCACTGCACACAATTCCAATTGTAAGAGGTGAATCCCTCCCTCTTCTCTTTCTAGCAAAAGTGTAGGCAAATGACTACTCACATCCACACCAACACAGTCAATTTGACAAACATCCCCCCTAACCACTCGGACAATTTCAAACCAAATTCATTCAAACCAGTGAAAACATAATCTCACACTCACTAGCTTTTTGTCCCTTAGGTGGAGTAGCAATAATCTGATCCAAAGGAACGGCACGCTGCATAAATCCTTGCACAGCTATGGGCGCCTGAAAGGGTGCTGCAATTTGGTGGCCTGCGGCAGCCATGGCTGAGCAATGTATGATTGCAGAGGCGCGTGCCATTAGCTTGTAGGTAAGAGAACAACGGATGCCCAAAGGGGGTGGTTGAACCAGACCACCTGCTGCAGCCTGAGTACAAGCAGTAGCAGATGAGAGGTCCGTCTTGTAGAGAGCTGGACCAACATAACCCCCTGTGGCCTGAAACATTATGCACAAGACAAAGATTGTGTACAAAACAAACATTATGCACAAGAAAAGCATCAAGCATAAAAGAGAACCAAAAAAATAGTTTCAGCACCATGACCAAACTCCAAAAAAAAAAAATGACAGAAATGAAGATGCCAGTGAACATGAAATCTATATACTTCGCACACCACGGTGTTCACATGAGCTTTTGAACCGGAATAGAAGGACCCTTGCAACAGAAGGATAAATGGACACCAGAAAACTGGCCAGCAGAAATGTTTCATGGGGATATCATTTCGGATAAAATGCCTACAAACACTTTAAAATAGCAAAAATTTAATTGACTCAATCAAAAATAGAAAAACCTTTTCTGCATGGGTATCGAGATCTTTCACAGCTCAAAATGTTTCAAATCTGGCGCTGCAGAAACAGAATTGTAACTCTTTAGAGAGCGTTAAGACCAAAAATTTACATACAACAATACCTGGTAAAGGGAGAGGCCCGTTAGAACCACTACATCACCAGGACCCAAATCGTTATCAACAAGCACCCATCGGTTTTGTGGATCTCGGACGTAGAGACCAGCTCGATCACTTTTAATAAGAGCCAAAAGCCCTTTTTCTGCACGGGGCTCAGTGTCTTCTGGCATTGGCTGAGTTTCCTGTTGATCTCCTAGCCCCATCCTAGAATGCAGAAGTTTCAAACCGAAAGGTCAAAAAAAAAGTGAGAACCCATTTTTTAAAAATCATTGTAGGAAACAAAAAAAAAACTTGAAATCAGCAACATCATTATCACAAAAGTAACAATCGACTAAAATGAATCCAGTTCAAAATTTGAGAGAAAACAGTCAGGGCTCACATCAGCGCACTGTCACTGGCAAACTGAAACGACCTTGAACTTTCCCTACATGGAACTATTTGCAGGATTAATATAGACTGTCAACTAGAAAAGAAAACACAGTCATCTATCACAAAAACAAAAAAGAGCCCTGTTCTGGAATAACAAAAACGACAATTTAAGAAAAAAATCAAAAGTTTACTGTGCAAATAATCGCAGCCTTACGTCAAATACCTCCGACCATGGCAGCATGCCGAAAGAACTGATGAGGAGACTTCATTGGTTTTAAGGGGAACATTGTCTAACAGGTCAGTGAAAGCAAATGAACGAAGATCGAGAGAGCGCGCTATAGCTTCAAGGACAATTCGAGCAGTGCTTCCCAGGCTTGAAAAGGCATCTGCCCATCAAAAAAGGAATTAAGGTTATGAAGAACCAAAATCAAGACATCCTTGACTAGATCATTAAAAAAAAAAACACAGGAACGCTGGTAAGCAAACTCCAGGATTATGCAAACACACCAGGTAAGCAGGAGGGCGGTAGTCCTTCGCCATCTTCTGGTGTTGGCAATCTACCCGGTCGATAGTCATAAGTCTCTTTTCCATAATGGGGCTCAGCAAAGTAACCACATGTTCGGTTCCAATCATTGGGATCTTCCATCCCAGGAAGACATTGGAGATCAGGACCAGTTCGCCGTTTATGCTGCATCAAACACAAAATTTATTATGCCAGTTTAGTAGCAAGTTGAAAATATGGTGTCAGACCTTCCTGTCTTTCTAGGTGTGCCTTCCCTTTTTTTACATTAAAACAGATACAAACTGTTCTAAAATATTAAGTATTCAAGGGTCTATATGATTCAATACAGTTATAGGTAATGCTAATTATGGCAGAAAAATAACATTCCAGCTTTGCCAGCTTTTAGCCCCTTTTTTGCGGTGGCCCTGAAACTTTAAATTTTCCATCTATAAGCTCTATTTCGCTTGTGTGCATCTCAATTCAACCTGCATGAGTTAAATTGCCATCAGAATAAGTACAAACTTTTCATCCATTTCCAGTCTCCACTTCAATGTGGCAGAAAGGCCTTTTTACGTATTTCACAAATTTGATCTCCTAAACATCATAAATGGCAAAGAGTGAAATGTCTTCCTGTCACAGAGTGCATTTTGTCACTGCTCACAAAAATTCAGGTATAGTAAATGCCCATAAGAAGCCCCAGAAAGTAGACAGTAACCAAACAACCAGAGGAGAGCGGTCAAACCTGAAAATAGACTCTGGCTGAGTCAAGAGCATACTTCATAAGAAGATCATCGCCCACTGGCAACTGGATGATTGCTGCAGTCACCGGATCCCAAAGCAAATATAGATCAATTGAACAATACTTAATCAAATGCATTGAAATAAAAATATACGGAAGTCTCAAAATGATGAAGTGTTTTCCCGTTTTTCTACACACTTAGAAAGGCAATTTTGGAAAGAAAAAAGCTCTCGGGTAGCAGTCAATATTATCCGGCAAACATCAGGTGGCAAGTGGCAAAATCAGACTTAAAATTATAGTACCAGACAAAATTAATCTGAAGTGAACGAGCATGGTACTTCATGGACATAGAAACATCAGCATAATGCTGACATAGTAGCTATTTTCTGCTTAGGCAATAACGAATGTTGGCAGTTCAAATGACACACAGCACATTGGTTGCTATAGAAAAAAAACATTGACCCTATAAGCTTTATTATTAAGCAGCGTTAAAAGAGGTAAAAGCCATAAAAGAGGCTTTTAATTAGCTCTAAATAAATCAAGCCATATCCAGATTCAGTGCCATCAGATAAAAGCATTCACTACCCTATAGTTTCAGAATCCTGGGCAAACTAGTCTCCACCATTTTCATATGCGAGATTAAGCCTTACAAGTCAAAACTAAACTAAGCAATAGCCATGAACATAAAATACCGTCAGACTGAAATAATGCTCAGGGGTAGAAATGCCTTCTCTGATCGAATCTACCGCAGGAAGAGTCAATTCGAATTACTGCCAATTCTATACTACCTGGATACCAAGAACATACAGTTTCTAGTTCCTTCTTTGATATAGATCAGCCCCACTCTGACAGAAGCAGGTACAAATGGAGAGATGTAGGAATAGAAAAAAAACAGAAAAAAAAATGCAACCAACAACTTGTATTAACCAGGGAGAGGAAAAAAAACAAAAACCTAGCAAAAGAACATGCTTTTTTTCATTGCCTATTTGCAAACAAAGGGGACAAACTCTGAAAAATATGCTACATTACCCGCATTAAAACGGGCAAGGGAGGTCCACAAAGCATTAACTGCGGCCTTATAAACTTCGGAAGGATAACCATCTTTTGGAGCAAGATCTGCAACTTTAATTCTACCAGGCGCAGCAATAGTAGACACCAGAGCACCCGGCGCAAACATAAATGGTGACGACATTTCCTAACAGCGCTGAAAGAGGAAAGAAAAGATCCTTCTGTAAAAGAGAAAACAAAAAACAGGCAGATACACATGCCTCCATTGAAAACATCAGCGCGAATAGACTGCCAACGAGTTGAAGATTCATTTAAAAGATGTGAAATCTTGTGATACATCATGAACTATACATTGTTTGCAAACGAAATTATAAGAAACAAGCCTCACTCCTTTAAAAAAGTAACGTGAGGATAGGAAAAATGAGTATAAAGAAACAAAGACTGTATTCTTTTCAAACTTAGGAGAAACAACCTAAAATAATGTTATTTCCTAGTTGTTTCGATGATAAAATAAACCCCTGTCAGCCCTTACATTTTCCTACTAGCCACAAGATTTTTAAGAAGTTAGAGTCTCCATTGTTCAAATAAAAAAACATTTACAACTTGAAATATCGTCACTAAAGGATTGGTCTGCCTGCAATTACCAACTTCAAGAGGCAGAAATGGAAAGTGAATCACGCGCTAGGAATTCAGAAGTAAAAACTGCTGGTGATAAACAAAAGTGAGAAAAGGGATGGCACAAAGAGATGTCCTACCTTAGCTTATTGAAGTTTTCCCTGAAGGACTGGTAAAAATAGAAAAACTAGTTTCGGCGGATTGAAGAGAGAGAGGGCGCGCGCGGGAGAAAGGGAGAGAAAGGGAGAGAGAGGGAGAACGCGTAAGATAGGGATGGAAAGAAATTATACTACTCTATGCTAACTCCTGTGCTCGGCCTTTCTTGTTTTGATTTGCATTTAGAATTCGAATTTGAAAAAAAGGAGGGAAACTGCGGTTCCGGACAGCACATACTATGTGACAGGATGTCACAGAAAAATGAAGGAAAAAAGGTGCGCCATGCTCTTGTGAAGAGGCTGCCCGGAGAGAACTTCGAAACCTTTTTTTTTCCCAAAATGGCGGCGAAGAAGGAAAGTAGGTGAAAGAAGAAAAAGAGCGCGCGAAACGTTTTAGGGTTTGCCGAAAATGTTTGGGGCTCATTTTTGGTAACATTTTGGCGTGACGTTTTTTCTTTCAGCAAAAACCCGTAAAGATTTTTTGCTGGAAGCTTAGCCATTTATTGTGGTTTATACCCAAATATTTCAGAGGCTCGAAAACTATGATAAGGACTTTTAATAGATTAAAAAGCTTTATGTAAGTCGTTGTCCCCGAAGAAAAACGAAAAGCTATCTGGGGTTCATGGCTTTTGATAGATCTGGAAAGCTTTATTTGAAGAGCTGGTGGTCGAACGGACGCCACGTCTGCACCGAAATGTTAGGTTCGGTAGCATGGTCACGTTCTTGCGATTTTTTTTTTGTGATATCGGGCAGGTGCCAGGAAGTCCAAGGTACATCACAGAGGTACGGACCGTGAAAGTTTAACAAGCTTTCCTTTGGATTAACGTCGATGACCTGAAAATTTTCCAAATGCCGCCTGACAGAATCGTGTGTTCTCGAGTTAAATTTAAAATCTCAAAAAATTAAGAGTTTGAAATTTTAACGAAAACGTTTCCCGCGTCAAGAATATTGTAAAATTTCGCGGGGAAGCAACTATTTTAAAGCGTGAACTTTTCGCCAATTCTTTTATTTTGTTTTGCCGGGAGCTTCATTGGCTTGCCACAGCCATTCGTGTGGCCTCCAGTCTTAAATTCTTTTAGTGCAGACGAAAAGTTTAAAACTTCACTCAGCGTACGGTATCACAGCGAAACTCGTTCAACACTCGCCCATAGGCAGGAAAGTACGGATTGTCCCATTTGTCGATGTTCCATAAAAAACACCAATAGTGTGGTCAACACGCCGATAACAGCATGCGTCACAATTTTTCCAGTTACATTAAGCTGAGCACAAGGAATGGAGCTACACTGCCTAACGCTATTAGTGTTCATAACACTAGTTTGGTCACTAGTTTATGACCAATTCTAACTGTAGACACACTATTTAAGGGAGTTGATGACAGGCTGCCACGTCTTCCTAAACTGAATTAATATCATGATTGTAATAACTAGTTTATATCCTTAATTCCTTTGTACTTGTAGTGTTGGAAAATTTGCATTATTGAAAGTCTACAATAACTTCTGATTAGTTGAAAACGCCTTCTCTTCATTTTATGATTCATTCATGAGTTTGTATTTTGTACATAAAGTATGTAACAGGTATTCCTGGCCTATTCATTTATCCACAACTATTACTTTCTCGTCATACAAAAATAGATGAATGTGGTGACACCTCACTTGGCAATGTAAAGAATAAAATTTATACAAAAAACCAGAGCATATATGGCGTCATTAATTGTGCCCCTATTCAATGATGTAAAAAAAAAATCTCTTGGATAGGTGACGGCTATTTAGTCCCCTCCTCTCGAATGAGCGTCGTCCATGAGTACGTCAAAACTTATCCAAAAGGACGTCGAAGCAACACTATGCCTTTGCCAGTTATTTTAATGCATCAAATTACAACTTCTCAAATCCTCAACACGCATAGCCAATTTCCTTACCCTCGAAGGCATCTCCATGCCGAGCAACATAACCCACTAGCTCGCAAAATGCAAGGTTCGCCAACACATTGTTTCCACTAATATTTGCACTCGAGCATGACAATAGCAAATAGACTTGGATGAATAATAAGTAAGATATTCCTCAAATATGACACCTCACTTTAGCAAATTATCGTGGTAGTATATCGAACAACAACGTTGTATGCTTTCATTATCTCCCCCACATAGGAACATCGAACCAAACTAAACGTTATCTCGATAACTACGAGTATCATACAAGAACATTACACAACTGAGTAATGATCAGTGAAGGAGGTTCAACCTAAATCGGAGAGCAATGTCGAATTGATGAGGGGGGACTATAATGGTGAGAACAATTCAAGTGTATTCGAGTGTGAAATGGAAAGGCGTGAGAAAAATAGTAAAAACAATAAGAGCGTCTAGTTGTCAAAGTAAAACTGTGGAACACATTACAAAAAAAGAAACAGCGAGAAACGCACAAAGGAAGAGCCTTGGAAGCTTAAATAAAATGGTTTGGTACTCAAATGTCGATCCATGGAATTAGCTCATAAAATCAAAGAGGGAAAAAACGGTATCCGGGCCAAAACAGCACGAGGAAGAGAACAAATTGCAACCCAAAAAGAAGAAAATAAAATTGACGTTACCAGTTTAAACACAATGGTTGAAATGGAGGGGACGGTAATATCTCTAACTAAACAAAAAATACACCACTGGCGAAGGGATAATTCACCAACTTCCTTTGTATGTGTCACAACCACACGTGCAATAGGAACTATACCCAACCCACGCGATAAAGGTGGGAAGATATTTTTGAGCGCGACTCGCAAGGCCCAATTCCTATAAGACCCAACAAGTGGTGGAAGATATTAAAAAAAAAATCGTTAAATGAAAAAATAGATGTAATAAATGAGACACTGGGAGACGATATGTGTTCAATAAAAGGATTGATTTTTGAAACAAAGTGTCAAAAGAGAAAATACACTTTAAGGTAAAGGTGCTTAGAGCAATATTTAAATCGAGATAAGCCAACTCGAATAGTTGATCGAATAACTTTGGTAAACAATAAACCCAAGTTTGTCGTACGTTATAGATCACCAATCTGTTGAGAAAAAAAGAAGTGGATTGGAAGAAGCACAAACTAAAAATTGGTTAAACAAGACATTAAGGTTTATAAGTCGATCTTTGGAAATATTGGCCAAACCAAACTGATTCTTATCCACATCGATATGTGAATCAATATTTACCAAAGGGAAGAGACAAACAGGAAAGTTGCTGGCAAAAACCACATAATTGAAATGAGTAAGGGTAAGTAGAAAAAAACATTACGCGAATGAGTGCTCTTTGCAAAGGAGAAACAAAAAGAACCACACTTCCTTGAAAATGGTTTAACGTTGGTCAAGGAATAAAATGCTCCCACGACATGGGAAGTAAGTAGTGTTTGTTGTGAAAAAATATCAAAGTCCACGTAGTTAATGGCAACACAAGTATTAACAAATAAGGCTATCCAACACATACGAATATCCAAAAATTCCCACAATCACAAGCCATATTAACACAACCTCCACAAGTAGCCACCCCAAACTAATGTCACGGAAAAAAAACCTATATAATGCACGCAAGAGTTCGTTGTCGTCAACACGGACAACCACGATAAAAATGTTTGCCCAAAGGATGTGGGAAATATCCATAGATGTTGTATTGACATAAATCAAACGAGGCATTATGAGTATGCTAGATACAAATTACATCCAAAAGAATAGGTTGACCCTCTCCATGTAGCCTAGGCGCATCCATCTAACGTGACCTCTCGTGGAAATCAGTTTTCCTATTAGTCTTTGTGGGGAAAAACAATAAGGAATAGGTGAAGCTTACATTTAGCGAATGTCAGTGGAAAGATGTCACGAAATATAGCTCATATGCCATGTCAGAAGGTCCTCACACACAACAATGTGGTAATTTATGAGTGCCCATTAACGACAGTTTGGTCGAGGGTGATTGGTGTGGCAAGGAAGTGTCAACGGAGATGGACAATAAGGTGGGAGTTGGGGCTGGAGTGCTCGGATGGCCTCGTATACGAGAAGACGGAGGAGCGCGTGTGTACGGTTGGTGTGCCCTAGGTGCTTGGGAAAGAAAGCTCGCCAATATGACCAAATGAACCTTGGTACCAAAATCAGAAAGGGACACCAAAATGGGTGTGGGTGAAAGTAAGGCGTCATAGAGGGAAGATATAATATCTATCATGCTCAGTGCGAGAAGTTCTCCATGTATGAAACCGGAAATCCGGGTGACGGGGGAGTAGAGATAAAGAGGGATGTCGGTAAATTTAAGGATATGTTGGTCAACAAGGCTCATATGTGCATAGTTTTGCCAAAGAATTGCAATATTTATAGAGCTCGGCGGCAAATATGTATTTGAATGTGACGTTTTTTTCATTTTTGCCTTCCTTTTTCGTTCCCATAGACTCATATGGTTTACCATGTTGCTTTCTTGTTAAAGTGTTTTCACTATATTTAAAAGGTTTGCGACAGAAATCAAACTGAATGTACAGGTTTTGATGTAGGTTTTATCTTTTATTATTATTGGAGAAAACCATCATATTCATTGATCTTAGTGTAAGAGAGTTATCAACATAATAACTTATTTTTAAAAGATGTTAGATTACGGCAAGATAGTGTATTGATTTGGTGTCCCCGCTTTCCAACACTAAAACCAACACTAATAATTGACAATTGAAAATTGAAAATTGAAAACGCCCGTCACTTGTACTTTGTACATTTTGACAAATTATACCATTAGGAAGGTTTTCACACAATCGACTAATTACAATCCTTTCCTTCCTTGCACAAAACTCTTGATAAACACACCGACATGTCTATTCCCACCACTCTCCCAAAATATCGGGAAATCACCCCACTGTCAAATAACCTCGTAATATTAACCTATGGGGAAAGATGGACAAATGTCGCCTCCTGGGACCCCTTATTTCATCAGCTTAAAATGGTCCCGACACAATAGGAAGCAGTAAAAGCAAGACGATTTACAATTTTTTTATTTTTATTTTTTCACGCAATCATCGGTACGGAGGTCAAAAAAAGATACGAGGTAGACACAAGATTAGCATGAGATGAAGGTTTCTCCATATAGAAAATCGGATCCAAGTACAATTGGGATAGGAATACTACGATGCCCATCACTTCTAGAGTTGACCACTCTAATTCATGTGAGTGGTTTTTGACCCAAAATCGTTAACTTAGTGCTAGGGAGGGAGGGAGGGAGGGAGGGAGGGAGGGTTGATAATCAAAGAAGACAAAAAAGCAAGTTGCAGATCAATTTGCATATCAATTTGTTGAGTCAAACACCTCCAGTCCATTTTTTCTCCTTCCTATGTTCCCATGTACTCAGAAGGTTTACCATCGCCCTTTCCTAATAAAGTGCTTTTGTTGATATCTTACAGGGATACAAAAACAAACAGAAAACATTGTAACGCTTTTGTTGTCAAGATTCAAAAATGTTTTAAATACCATCGACGAGAAGCTCAAGAAAATGAAAATATTATTATCACATACAGGAGACACAGGAGGGGAATTTTGAAAATTAATAATACATGTATTAAAGCCTCATAGGCACCGAAAAAATAAAATATGAAAACCTCATAAACACCAGAAAACAAACTTTGAAAAAGCTTTCCCCACGGAGAAAGAAAATAAAAATAAAAGAAACAAAGACGAGAGGGAAAATGGGGGAAGAGGGGAAGAGGGCTAATTATAAATGATATCATGCCAGATCACCAAGATAAAATGACTAGCTGGAGAGAGAAAAAAAAAATAGAGAAAACATCTAGTCTTAAAAATGAAAAGAATTAAAGAAAGGGACTTCACATCAGGAAAAAAAAGACACAAAAATAAATGGTAATAAATAAAGACAAGAGAACAAAGAATAGGGAAAGACAGACAAAAAATGTTTTGGATGAAGGTTAAATCCTTAGGATTATTTTTTTAACAAAATCTCCTGTACAACAATTTTGATTTTATTTTTTCTTTCTGTTCCTACTTTCCTCGATATCAAAACTAAATTATTTTTCGCGTTGAACCGAAAAATAGAAAAATAACACAACAATATCCACACTAGTAATGGCACACTGTATAATCCCGAGCTAATAACATAAAAAATGAAAAAAAATTAAAAAAAAAGGCATTTTGGACCAAACCTCAATTTATGAAACTTCTCATGTTACCGAAACCCCACCCCACTTCTCCGCTCTCTCCCTCCCTCCCTCTCTCCCTGTCTCTCTCTCTCACTCTCTTTCTCTCCTCTCTCTCTCTCCCTCTATTTCACACTTTCACTCCCACTCTTACACTCTCGATCTCATTTTCTCTCTGTATCTCTCATACTCCCTCTCTCCCTCCGCCCTCCCTCTCCCTCTCCCTCTCCCTCTCCTCCTTTTCCTTTCCCTTTTTACGAAACTCAAATTAACAAAAACTATTTATCATTGGAGGATTCGAGGCTAAAAAATTAGACTAACCTAATGGTGTGGATAAAAAAAAAGGGAGAGAACTTATCGATTTCAATTTGAAAGCATGATTCTTGAACAAAAAAAAAGTCTCTTATTCCTTTCCATTTGTTCCCTCGATCTATTTTCCTTCACATAACTCCTCTCCCTCTTCCCCTCCCTCCCATCATCCTCTCCTCCTTCACCTCTCTTAGTCATCGGACTAACCCTCCCCCTCACTCTTCTTCTTCTTCCTTGCTTCCTCGTTGCACTCCCCCGCCTCCCCTTCATCCTTCTCTCCTTCCTATTGTCAACCTCCTCTATTTCCCTTTTCCCTTTTCCCTTCCCTTCTTTTCCAATTCTCTCTATTCCCCACCCAATCCCAAGTCCCTGCTTTTCCTCCTTTCCCACCTCCTTCAACCTCCACTCCTCTCTCTCTCCCACTCCATCCCCACACCTCCTCCCTTTCGCCTTCTCCTGCCCTCCCACTCTCCTCGACTTCTTCCCCTCCCATTCCCCGTCTACCCACCTCCCTCTCTCTCCCCCTCTTGGCCCTCTCCTTCACCTTTCCCTTCCTCCTCTCCCGTTCCCTCATCCCCCCCTCCCCCCCCCCCCCCCCCCCCCCCCCCCCCCCCCCCCCCCCCCCCCCCTCATCTCCCTCCCCAACTCATCCCCCCCGCCTCATCTTCACCAACCCACCCCCTTTCTCTCTCTTTCTTTCTCTCCCTCTCCCTCTCTCCGCCCTCTACACCCCTGTTGCTGCCTCCATCCACCTCTGCACACTCTCTGCCACGCTGTATACCGCCAGCTGGCGCCACCTGTCGCCATTCGGCCCCATTAACAAAAAAACAAAAGATATGCTCCACGTCAGCAGCACTCCCGTGACGGCTGTCACACCGACTATGGATCGTACCACATCTGATAGGAAAAAAACAAAAAACAAAAAAAACAAACAAATAAAACATATAATAATAACAAAATAAAGAAAGAAAAAACACGAGTTTTAACTATTTAGGGTTGATATTAGTATTAGGCTTAAAAAATAGGAGTACAGATAAGGGGTTAAAATTCAATTGCAGAGTTACGTTTAAAGTTAGGGTTAAGGGTAGGTTGCGAGCTATACATGGGGGTGGTTAAGGTTAGAATTAAGGTTAAGGTTAAGAATGAGATTACGGTTAAGACTGAGAATAGGGATAAGATTAAGGTTCTGATCACAATTAGGATTAGGGTTAGAATTAGGAATAGGGCTAAAATTAGGGTTAGAGTTCAAAACACGCATAACGTTTAGGATTCAGGTTATGGTTAGAGTAATATTTTTACATGGAGGTCAGGGTTTTCCAAAACCGAAGAAAAATCTTAAAATCCACTTTTCCAAAAAAAAATGTGGACACTTCGAATTTTAACAACTTGGAGTTGTTTTCGAAAAGTTTACCTTTTTTGTGACAAGGGTTTTGCGACAAATATATTTGGAGTTTCAGAGCGAAAAAAAACTTTTCCAAACTATATTATACCATCTCGTACTCAAAATTATTAAAAGTTTTCAAAGAGTTTCAGGTTTCGAGAACTTGAAAAAGCTTAAGAGGTGAGACATTATAACATTTGAAAAAAAGTTACTTAACGAGATTTTAGAGTTTTTTGCGCATTCAGAAAATAAAAGGTTAAAAAAAAGAGCGACAAAGAGAAGGGGAGAGAAGGGGAAAGGGGAAGGGCGGGAGAGCGAGAGAGGGGAGAGAGGAGAGGTACAGAGGGGGGAGAGAGGAAAGGAGGAAAGGAGAGGAGAGAGAGAGAGAGAGAGAGAGAGAGAGAGAGGAATCACATTTCCTGATGACAGGGTCTCCTCCAGATCGCATCGCTGGCTGAAAAAAGCCATAGGTTGACTATCCAGAACGGCAGGCTGAGGGAAGCCCCCAGTATCTCCTGCAAAGTGTCCAAGTCCCACGTATCAAATCTGAGCTGCCCACTGCCGGTGGGAGGGGCTGGTTGGGGAATCACATGGGGAAGAGAGAGCTGCTGGAAATGGAAAAAAGAAATTTCTCTGACGGGCTCTAAAGCGTTTGGCTTATGGGAAAGAAACTGAAAATACGACCGAACGGTTCGAACATTGAACGAACTTTAGTGTTTTGAAGCGCCCAGCGTTCCGTCCATACAGAGTTTTCGAAGTGAATAGTTACGTTTGTGAAGAGTTTGACAGTTCCGTGTATTTGTTCAGTATTTAGTATTTACGACAGCACGCTTGGACAGACAAGCTTGAACATAGTCTCTCATAGGCTGTTCCCACCGGAGCATTTGTAACTTTTTGCCCATTCCGATGATTTTACGAGAACTCATCGGAAAACGGGTCTTGTTCACACCGAAATTTTGGCACGTAACTCCGATTGAAGGTGTCATGTGACGCGTCATACGCTTCGACGTCATCAAACATAGGCGCGAAAAGAAACCTGTAGTATTTAAACCTTAAGGGTGGTTTCGCGTGCTAAAGTTACAGTTATCTTCTGTCGTTTTCCTCCATAACTTAGAAAAAAACGAGAAAATCCGCAGCCGTACCCAAATATACAAATTACCACCGTACAATTTGCGTTACCTTTAAACTTTATGCGTACTATAGTTTGTCGTCTAGCGCGATACAATTTGTCGTCTAGCACATTTGACCCACTTTCGCGTCCTTTCAACACACATGTTCAATCTTTAATCAAATCACCTCGCGAGGTGTTTGAAATAAAGTCCAATAAGGTGAGCGAATAGCAGGTGTCGTTTCGAGGTTTTAGGTGCGCGATACCCAAAAAAAACACACTGTACGTTTCCAGCATGTGCGTACTGTTAACCGTGAGCTGATTTCCATACGGGGCCGTCTCTCTGAAAAACACGTGTCTTCAAACATACGGCGTTGGGAAAACGAAAAATAAAATCGCATTTCTGTGCGACAACGAAAGGTATTTCAGAGTTTTGACACGTCGACAATGTGGCGTACATAATTACGAAGTCAACAAAATTGTACAACGTGCGGAGAAACTCCTCAAATTAAAGCCGAGTGGGAGTTTTGCCTCATTTTATGTACCACTTCATCTCTCACAATGTTTTGTACACGTCTACGTAAGTCACTTTTTTAAGTGACAAGTTAGAGCGTTGTTCCATTAGGCGGTCTCAGTAAACGTCAAAAAATCGTTTACTGAAGGCATCGTTCCATTGTGTCGAGTCAGTAACCGACATTTAATTTGCGTGGCACACATTGATTGGATCCACGTAGTAGATAAATTAGATTCTGCTAGTCTTCAAAGAAAATTTGACAGCTACACCGTGAATCGCTATTAGCGTAATGAAACAATTAGCGTTATTTATGCTAATTGGGAATGTCGTTTTTTTTTGAAATAATTTTTATTCTAATTTTTCGTATACTCTAATTTGTAAACTGCTTTGTAAAAAATTTCGGTGCAGAATATCTCCACACTAAAATATGTGCATGTACGAAATTGTTCAAATCGTACGCCGTCGCGTTTTTTTTACATCCGCGAATGCCGGAAAATATTTACGCAATTACATGTTAGCGCGATTCCTTGACAGCGTGAATATCTTTTCTGTACTTTTCTACTTGAAAAAGTACAAAAAAGTACGTCTCTGACAGACCGTACACCACACTATTTACGATGGCACTATATTAGAGTCATGAATCCTATTTTATGGAACACCTCAAATAACGTGTAGGAACATTTAGAATGTCTAATTCTATTTGAGAATTTGCCCAAAAAAACAGGGTACCTCAATTAGCGACCAACACGCTAATAGCGATTCACGGTGTAATTGTAACCACATATTTGTAACATCGAAAGTAAAAAGTGACTCGTTCGACGTATGGAATGAACTCTGTACGGGCGGACGAAACTAAAGATTTGTGAAAGCGTACCAATATGTCAGAATGGTAAGTGGATGGCGACAGACGCGTGAAAGAATATCCTCTGTCGAAGAGTTTATTGCGGCTTCCGGTGGCCTCGCATCCTCCCTGGCGGAAGGTACATGTCATTTGCGATGTGTACCCACCTGGTCGCGCGGTCGTCGTGGATATTTGGTCACTTTTCCACGAGGCACGATGTTAAACGTTCAGGCGCTTAGAATTGACCTACTCCGGGTCACTTGTTGCGAACTGAAAGTGTCAGACGATGGCGTATCCAATTATGAATCCGACGATGCACGTTTACGTCCATAAACGTGGAGAATCAAATCACTCATTCATTAGGCTTATTTTTTTGACATTTTTATTTTTTTGGTACGGCACTGTACGAAACATTACGAATTTCAGTAAACAACGCCATTTTTTCCATAATGGGACCTCACCCTTATTTGCGTTTACATCCAATGCTCGGAAAGTTGTACGGAGAATCTTCGCTAAAAAACAAAGTAACAATACTAAGTTTCGATTACATGCGAAAATACCCTTACTCGTACTTACTAAAACACGCGAAAACAACGAAATAGTCGTTCTGATGTTGTTTTTGCTATGTCAGTTTTTCGGGTTACCGTTAGTCCGTTTCACATAAATACGTTGTTTTAACCCGACTTCAATACCCCCCAGTATTTTGAGGTAGTTAGTTTGAACGGTTTTCTCAAAAAATTCCGAAAACAAAAAAGTCGGTGCTCATAAATCGGTACATTATTCGAACGTCCGTCTGTTGCGGAAGTGATTTTTTTTAGGTGGGAACAAGCTACGATAGCCCGTTCCCACCGGTAAAAAAATCACTTCCGCAACAGACGGGCGTTCGAATAATGTACGACTTTCCGAGCAGCGACTTTATTTTTTTCGGAAATTTTCGGAAAATCGTACAAACTAACTTCCTCGGAATATTGAGGGATATTGAAGTCGGGTTAAAGTAACGCATTGAAACATGCCAATGGTAACCCGAAAAACCGACGTAGCAAAAACAACATCCAAACGGCTCTTAAATTGTTTTCGCGCGAAAAATCTGCAGGACTTTGAACCATTGTAGTCGTCCTTCGAACATAAGTAAGATTGAAAATATGCACTTTAGTTCTCGCGCATTTGTTTAATGACGTCAAAGTGTGTGATGTGTCACGGGACACCTTTAATTGGAGTGACGTGCCAAAAAATTTTGTGTGAATAAGACCCGTTTTCTTATGAGTTATGGGAAAATCATCGGAATGAACAAAAAAATACAAATGTTCCGGTGGGAACAGGCTATCATAGCCTGTTCCCACCGGAAAAAAAAATCACTTCCGCAACAGACGAGCGTTCGAATGATGTACGGATTTTTGAGCACCGACTTTTTGTTTTTATAAATTTTCGGAAAACTGTACAAACTAACTTCCTCAAAATATAGGGGGGTATTAAAGTCGGGTTAAAGTTTACCGCCAATCGTTATTAGCGTAGCGTACGCTAACTCTAGCCCGCTTTTTTTTTTATTATTCTCCATTGGCGTAAACTTATTATATTTTTTTCTGTTCGCGATTTAGGGTTATTTTACATGTACCGTACAAAACAAAAGTACGATGTCGTTTGAATAGTGTGGTGTACGGTCAATGTCTGATCGTACAAAATTGTACCTTTTTAAGTGAAAAAGTATAATTAATGAGTTTTATTAATCGCGGACGCATGAGAATATGCGTTATAAAAAGGGGATGAAATTGGGCTGTCAAATATCACGTTCGCACATATTCGTCCAACAACCACGTTTCAACGTGGAGCTGCCATTTTGTAATGATTTGTTTGATATGTAAAAATACCTATATTAGAGTAAGCATGTTTGCGACCGGCATTTTTTATTTCAATGACCCAAATTAACATTATTGAACAATTAGAATGTATGTTATTTTTCAAAATTTTCAACATTTTAATTAGCGTACACCACTGTAATTATTTATATACGCTAAAGAAACTTCTACCCTAATAGCGATTGGCAGTGTAGCGTATTCATGTGAAACAGACAAACGGTAACCCAAAAAGTTGACGTAGCAAAAACAACATCCGAACGGCTATTTCGTTGTTTTCGCGCGTATCAGTAAGTACCGGTAAGGGTACGTCCCCATGTAAACGATACTTCGAAAAGGTATTTTGGACTGTAGTGAAGTGTTCCATACTACTTTGAAAAGCGTCCTTATGTGCGAAAATGAAATCGGAACTTTGACATGTGACGGTTCTAGGCGTAGGTACAACTTTGTGATGATTGTCAACGAATACGACACTTCCGACAATCGGTGACGTTTACAAAAACAACAACGGTTATAGACGTCTAGATTTTTGTAGTTTTGTGAAATGGTAGAGGTTTAGGGTTTTGTGACATTGTGACGCCATGCTCACGTGTGACAACGTCAACGTCACAAAATTCAAGAACTTTCTGCCATGGCTATCCGATTTCTTTTTTCCGACTTTACTCAATCGACTTGCAATAAAAATATACATAAAGGTAGTAAAAAGAATTATTGTTTAGATATCTTTCATTTATTATCAATAAAGCCGCACCTCATTCTAAAAAGTGAGAGATAAAAACGATAGTGTGAGAGGGAGAGGGAAGAAGCGAAGACAACGCAAAATTTTGCAAAGGACCCATGAATGAAAGTGGAGGTTCTGAGACCCCTGGCGATTTTTTTCCGTACATGCTAGTTATTTCCGTACATGCACGAGACGGGCAGGGAGAAAAATAGCGAGTGCTCTCCCTCGTCCTAAAAATTTACCACGCGTGTAGCGCGTGCGTGGACCGTTTTTCATTCGTTGTTTGGGCGGTACTTTCCGTGAAATCACGTCGCGATGTGATTTTTGATGAAGTTTTTTTGACATGCTGTATTCTCTTGCATGGGGATCGAAAAAAGGAAAACGCCAAAATTCGTTAACTTGACGACAAACATGAAGTACATTCAAAGTATCGACTTGACGTTTGTTGTACTTTTAAATCATTTATTTTATTGTACGGCTAAAGGTTTAATCGTACGGAACTGTATTTTAGGTGAAAACAACAAGATAAAGTCAATACTTTCATACATGGGGACGTACCCTAAGTTTGAAAAACTGCAGGAATGTTTTTGAGCCTATGTTTGATGACCTCGAAGCGTGTGACGTGTCACAGGACACCTTCTATCGAAGTTGCGTGCCAAAACTTTGGTGTGAACAAGACCCGTTTTCCGATGAGTTCTCGGAAAATCATCAGAATGGGCAAAAAATTACAAATGCTCCGGTGGGAATAGGATAGCATAGCCTATTCCCCACCGGAAAAAAATCACTTCCACAACATACGGGCGTTCGACTAATGTACGGATTTTCGAGCACCGCCTTTTTTGTTTTCGGTAATCTTTGGAAAACCGTACAAACTAGCTTCCTCAAAATATTGGGGGATATTGAAGTCGGGTTAAAGTAGTGTATTTCTGTGAACAGACCAAAGAAAAAACAACATCCGAACGACTATTTCGTTGTTTTCGAGCGCATTAGTAATTACTTATAAGTTTGAAAAACTGCAGGTTTGTTTTTGCGCCTATGTTTGATGATGTTGAAGCGTGTGACGTGGCACAAGATACCTTCAATCAGATTTACGTGCCGAAATTATGGTGTGAACAATACTCGTTTTCCGATGAGTTCTCGAAAAATAATCGTAATGGGCCAAAAGTTACAAATGCTCTGGTGGGAATAAGTAGTTTTGTGAAAATCATCGGAATGGGTAAAAAGTTACAAATACTCCGGTGGGAATAGGCTAACATAGCATATTCCTACTGGGAAAAAAATCACTTCCGCAACAGACGGGCGTTCGAATAATGTACGACTTTCCGGGCACCGACTTTGTTTTTCTCGGAAGTTCCCGAAAAACCGTACAATATAATATCCTCAAAATATTTGAGGATATTGAAGTCGGGTCACGGGTTGTGCCTTTTTTTGCAACAGGCCAACGGTAAACCAAAAATTTGACGAACCAAAAACAACATCCGAACGGCTATTTCATTGTTTTCGCGCGAAAAAACTATCCAACTTTGAACCACCGAATGTTTGATTACATCGAAGTGTGTGACGTGTCACAAAACACCTTCAATCAGAGTTACGTGCCAAAAATTTGGTGTGAACAAGACCCTTTTTCCGATGTGTTATAGGAAAATCATCGGAATGGGCAAAAAGTTACAAATGCTCTGGTGGGTATAGGCTATCAGGTAATTTCGAGAGTTTTGGAAAGTAGAAGCAGATTCGGTTGCGCCGACTTCGACAGATTCGAAATTCGTGAATAATGGCGAAACGACTTTAGGGCGTGATACTTTTCCTTAGTGTGAGACATTTGAGAAAATGTGAACGTGACATCGTACTTCAAAATAAAGTTCGAGCAAACAAATTTAAAAATCAGGCAGCTCGCACTGAACGATAATGTTCGTAGTTGGCTAGACCAAACTACGGTACAACAACCGTGAATCGTAATTAGCGTTAATAACTTGTTCGCCATTGAGAACATCTTTTTCTCCGTACGCATTTGTCCAATTTTCAATTGAAGGGTCGTTATTCGTAAGATGAGAGTATAACCCCTCAACCGCAACCGTCAGATTAACAATCCAACATGTGTGTACTGAGAAAAAATGTTTCAAGAGAAAAACAACTAGTAACGCTAATTACGATTCACGGTTGTAGCTCTTGGCCATCCGCGGAGGTTTTATATCGCATTTTTTAATGTTGTGTACCAGTAGGGTTTTGCCGATTATCGGTATGTACATTTTTTTGGCTTGCAGACAATCGATATATCGAAACTATTTTTATCGCCGATAAGGAACCGATACTGTACGGTTTTGTACCGTACAATTGTACGTTTTGTATCGTATAATTGTACGATGTATTTCGTCTTATTGAATCGTCGTTATTCCGTTACACATAGTACAAAAAAGATTGCTACACGTGGCATGCCACGCTATAAACGATGATAATTTATAATACAATCTATTATAAAGTACTATTATACAGCGTACTATATTCTTTCCACTTATCGCCGATAAAGAATTTGTTGGTATTGAAGTGATACATAGGAACCCTTAACGGTTCGATAACGGATAACTATCGGTATTGATGTTATTGCAATAAATTTCTTGTCGATACAAAACTCTAACATTTTCACTAACCCACAAATTTGGATCTTTAAGATTTGGGCCTTTTAGTCGATTTCAAAGGTAATATGTTGCACGTTGACTTATCCTGTCCTTCAATATGACATTCCAACGGAACTTTGCAAAACACGTGTTCTTCACTTTATAAATCTTGCGCAAAATCAAAACAGGTAAGTCTAATACGATGATAATTTGTTCACATGTTTGTTATTGCTTCTTACTAAAAAAAATTGCGCTTCTATCCTGTCCTGCAAAAGGTCAAATATATTTGATGGATTTTTATCTTTGAATCGTTCCGCAAGTAAAAAATAAATCGTTGATTCCTCCAAAGCTTTGGTTAGGTGCAAAACAGTGAAGTTATAGGTATGTGTCCATGCTCGTTAACATTATTTTCGCGTCAAATTTGTCAAAGTTTATTCATTCACGGATAACATTTTAACATACGAGAAAAAGTGTAATAAGAGTGGTGTAATTTGCATCGACTTCAACCTTGTATTTTGCATTTTACACGATTTAAATTATATTACACGATAGAAAGCACAAAGATATTATATTTGCCATTTGCACGAATACCTTAAGATTAAACATGTAAGAATTTGAAACCTATGAAATTTTGTGGTCTCCATTGACCCACAGAATGAGCAGCCTATGTAAAGCCTTTAGGATAATATTTACCCCTTCTACTTTCCCGCTGAATAAGCGCCGCCCAGGCACACGAATATTCTGACCACTCTCACCCTTGTGAGGACAAGACTCCCCTGAGTCAAACGCAAAAAGAATCACTGAATTTGCTCCCCTGAGCAGTAAGTTATGGTTGGTCAAAGATGACCTTTATAGTTACAAGTTCTCTTAGAGAGAGAGGTACCTAAATATTACTAAGTCTCGGTCTGCCTACTCACGACTACCTACTACTAAACCCTAGTCCAATAGGAACACTATATAGTACAAGAAGGTACAATGGGCGAAGTACTTATTGTACGTCCATTGTACGACAAGGTTTACAAGGTGACACCTGTCATATCGGAAGCCATGGTTCCTCCTCCCATCTTCTCCGGTATCAAATAATGTGGCGCCACGTAGCACCGCGTGACGCTATCTCCGTATGCCGCCAAGAAGCTCACTTCGCGTGGCGGCTATAATGTCGACCGTCCGATCAAAACATATTTTACACGGTTCAGATTCGCGTACATGCAGAAATTGCTCCTTTTGGTTAGTCTGCTGTTAATTAGCTGTTACGTTAATGTTTATATATTTATGAAACCCGTCATGTGTATCGTTTTGTAACGCCTTAATGGTTAAGGCGTTAGGCTATAGAGAATCTAGAGGACGCAGGTTCAAATCTAGACATACCTTACTTCAAAAATTGCCACTTTCTAAATATGGCGGCAGCCATAGCGCGCCTTTGATCCTCACCCTCTTTCTTCAAAGCAAAACTAAATAGGGAACTATTAATTACCTATTTTCAACAACCTAGAATGGCATTTTATAATCTTTACAAAATTTTACATCATTCTCGTCGCTCCTTCGTTGATCCCACTCCATTCCCACAATTATTCGTTGCAGTGGGTACCCTGGTTCTAAATTATTGTAACATGTTTCCAGCGTACGTATCTAAATAACCATTTGTGACCTAATCGTACCAAATACCTTCGTCCAATCGCGGTAAACCAATTGTTTTTTATACAATATGGTAAGTTTGGTCATCGTAGGATGCCATCTTCTTTAGTGGTATATGTTATCTTTTGTGTTTGTAGTGACGACATATGTGTGTGTTAAGGTTACCACTGATCTTTGAAGAAACATGATAAATTAAGGTTTTTTACATGTTTCGGCTTCATGCTAACTTATGTTAACCACTAAAACTTATCATGTTAAAACTGATACCTATTGTTATCGTTTATCAAAGGTTGAGGGGTTTTGGTATATCGCTGCGAAACTAACAATATTTTTATCGCCGATAAGTGTATAAAATATATTGTAACTTATTATAGTATTTTATACTATATTATATTGTATTTCATACATTATGTAATGTGGCATACCACGTACGACAATCCATTGCGTACTTCCGTAAAGAACAATGTAAGTGTACCGCCTGAACCGTACAACTATCGCCGATAATTATATGGTCCGATATTTATCAGTAATTCGTTTCGATACATCATTTTTTATTGTAGTAGTTCCCATGCCAATATACCGGACTTGTAAATGTGATATCGATAGAGTCAAATAAGGTACATATCGGTTATCAGCAAATGGCTACCGATACACAATGATATCAATTATAGATGGGCAAGCAAGTAATTGGTCTAAGAAATAACATACAACTAAAATGTTTATATTATATATACCCAGAACAACAAGCTTTTACAACATTCTGAAAGTGCAGGTATAAACCCTAGTAAAATGTTTGAATACCGCGCCGTTCACAACATCAATTCAATATAAATCGACTTTATGGATGTAAGGAATCGGTAGGCACAGTACACCGCGAATCGTTATTAGTGTCAAAGTTTGCGACCAGATTGAATCCCATTTTTTTAGAGCACGTTCTTATGCGAGCGCGTCTGATTTAATTAATTTTTTCTAAAATTTAACTTGAAAAGGTACATGTATGTACGGGATGATATCGACCGTACACCACACTATTTATATTTTATTGTACTTTCGTTCTTTACGCTCTTTTGTATTGTCCCTTAATTAACGTAAAGGAAAATTTTAAAGGGAATTGCTAATCGCAGAGATGATTTTTGCTGCGCGCAGGTAGTTGTCAGAAATTGTACATTTGAAGTACAGTTTCGCACAAGCTACGTACTTTTAAGTTCAGATTTGACGGTCAACCTGTCGAACAAAATTGACTGGCGAAATATTGTAGCGGCGGCTAAAAAAGTGTCGCGCTTGCGAACGTCGACCGTCATAAAAAAAACAATTCACACGGCCGGCACAGGTTTACTGTAACAAAACTGCGGCAGCCATATATAAATAAAATGGCTGCGCGCAGGTAGTTTCACACTTCACGTGAGCTCCACTGTGAAAGCACACACCGACATTTTGACTTAGCCGCAAAAGTGAAATCTAATCGCGAACCGTTACACTGAAGTTGGACACAAATTAAAGGACGACGTAGAAGTGTACAACATGTATAAACTCGCACGAAACGAAATAAACTTCGTACAAAATAAAAAAGCGTACCCTTATTTTCATCGATATTTATACGCGGGTACGCTTTTTTATTTTGTACGAAGTTTATTTCGTTTCGTGCGAGTTTATGCATGTTGTACGTCGTCCTTCAATTTGTGTCCAAGTTCAGTGTAACGGTTCGCGATTAGATTCCATTTTTGCGGCTAAGTCAAAATGTCGGTGTGTGCTCTCACAGTGGAGCTCACGTGAAGTGAGAAACTATCTGCGCGCAGGGCCGTGTAATTTTTATTTTTTTTATGACGGTCGACGTTTGCAAGCGCAACACTTTTTTAACCGCCGGTACAATATTACGCCAGTCAAAGTTGTTCGACGGATTGACCGTCAGATCTGAAATTAAAGGTACGTAGCCTGTACCAAATTGTACTTCAGATGTACAATTTCTGACAACTATCTGCGCGCAGCAAAAATCGTCTCTGCGATTAGCAATTCCCATTTTAAATCATGTATACTATTTAAAAGAAAAAGTTAAAATTTCAGGATCCAAATTATAGCTATATACTCTAGTAACGATTCGCGGTGTACTTTGTGATGGTGGATGTTACGGCGCTTTTCGCACAGCGGAATGCTGCTTCACAGATCCCACCCAACGGGATATTCATGTTTCAAACACACCCTGGACTTTTTTGCGTCCAATATCTGAAAGTTACATTGGGTCCGTCAAAGTTTATCGGAAAACGTTCCGAGGTTGAAATTCCTCCCTTCGCGAAGATTCAGAATTTCAGATCGAAATCGTGCTTTATTGCACGATCTGGTCGGTCATTCATATGTTTTGGGGCTCGGGTTCCCACGTGGCTCTACCCCTGTGACTATACAGATGGCAACTTGCGGTCAACGACGTTATAACTTAGAAAGTACACTCGTTATTAGCCTTATGTACGCTATATCGGCACCCCAAAATTTTAACATTGATACCTTAAATAGAATAAATTACACTATTAAAAGACGTGGACCATAAAACGCCACGTCTCCTAGCACTAAATTAGAATGAATGACGCTAATTTTCTCTTTACACTAATAGTTTCTATACGCTAATAGATAATGTGTTTTTTTCATAAATGACAAATGACGATTCGAGGATTTCGAGGATCCCAGGTGGCTCCAGAGGTGTGAGCAAGAAACAATACACTGTAGATGACAGCGGCCTTAGGTCACAAATATTTTCATGCCCATGCGTACGGACAACTCTGACAGGTCAGCAGTTATGGATCGCGCTGTTGACATACGGTATATTACCTTTGGCAGTTTGTCGCCAAGGTTTCAAATAAAAGTCACCGCAAAAACTTGAAACTGTGTAGTGAGTGGAGCGCCACCGCCCACGTAGAGAATATCTTTTCCAAAACTTTCAATAGTGTGGTTTAGTGAAGAATTTCACCAACAGCGCAAGATACACAAAAATCGCAAAATTGGGTACAAAGAGTTTTTTAAATAAATAGAGCTAAATGTTTAAGTACAACTTCTAAATCCTAACTTTAGTTACTAAACAAAACTAACATACAATGAGCTAAAGCGAAACGGTAAGATGCTATATTTTTACTTAAAGATGATCGCTCTCGAATTCAAACATCTATTTCCCTTATCTTGGACCAAAAGTTGTGTTAACTCTTACCAAATTTTCTATCAAAAACTTTACCATAATAAAAACGGCATTTAACGCTAACATGTTTATTCAACGAAGAGACAACAAAAATAAATATATCTTTGAAACCCATTAAGGTCAAGTGTGACTCTTTTATTCCACTGTGGCTCAATGTTCGCACCTCACTTAAAATACAAAGATTTGGCTTGACTACGTTCTCACACTAAAACAATAAGGTTTGTACTTTTTTAACTAAGTTACAATGTGAGAGCCTCTTAATCCTCAAAGTGGATAATTAAGGCACTTACATTTTCCTTCCTCGCACATAACACATGTCATTCATGTCAATCAGTTTTTGTTAGGCAAACCAAACAATAAAACGATTTGAAGTTTTCATGATTATTGGTTATTCAGTGATTTTCTCTACATAAATTGGTTTTTAGGACATATCGCATACGACCGTCTATTTGTGGGTACCACCCTACATCATTTTCATAAAACCCAAAAACTTGCATTGCAGTTATGAAAAACTCGATGAAGACTCCCACGTGCTTTTAAAGCATTCGACATAAAACTCACGAGGTTGGTATGACGAAACTTTATAGATAGGTTGATTTTACATGGGTGGCGGATTTTTTTATTGAGGCATACACAATTAAGCGGAACGGAGATATAATCATCATTGTCTATCGACAACAAACGTACTACTAAGTAGGTATAAACTGTAATACATGCTTGGAACAGTATTCCTTGTTGATAATTTGTTTTTTCAAACCAAATATACCTTGTCGACCTAACATTCGCAAGGCCATGGATGAAAGGGATCCCTTTAATTTTGAAAACGATTACTTTTCCTTCGCCGTTAACAACATTATAGAGGCGTGCATGACACCTACATGCAATCCATATGAATTAAAGTAGAAACATGAAGCAATACCACTTATGCACCTCTTTCGTTTAATGACATCGACAAATATCACGTGTTTTGACAAAGGTATAGGATATCGAGTCGTCGACATTGCTAAGGTGCATTTTTTTTTACAACATAAAAAAAAAACGAGGTATTTGTTGAGTTTATTATTCCAATCGAAATGACGCATTTCACACCTCGATCCATACTCGAGTGGTTGCTCGTCTAACTACGTATTGTGGGCTAGTAGGACCATGGTCTCGAGATTTAAATTGTTTGCTTTTAAACATCCTCGATTATTGTTTTGTTGTTCGATAGCTTGATGGTGAAAATTGACAAGGCTACAAACCTTTGTTGTTTTACCATTGGAATTTATTTAAAGCACACTTCTATCGGATCTTAGGGCATTCGCAATCATATTTGGGTATCCCTTTGTATTACACGTGGATATACTAACAAGCTATGTGCCAAAAGACATCCCTTATATTTAGATTATATGTAGCGATGCGATGTATGGAGAATTGTATGGTATGATGTGCCGATAAAACATGATACGATGCCTTTATTGCCAAAAAATTGGGTATCCGTATGTTGTGCTGCATCAAATCGATACACGTGTCAACAACACCGGAACGACGCCCCTACATTACGATCCATTAACATAAAGTAAAATTACCAATGCCATTTACTTGTCTACACTAATTGAGGTATGGTTCAAATATTTAGACTTCACTCATTCAAGATGTATTTACACATCGTAGCTTACGGGAATGTTTAACAAAATAACACAACAAGTGTCAAACGATGACGTCGACACGTGAAAGCTCCCTCAAATTTGATGCATACCAAATAAAGACCGAAGGAAAAAGGGGAAGTTGTTCTCACTTGTTCAGCTTAGATGATTTGAACACAGACTTTAGGAGCCACATTCTAGGAATATGTAGATAAAGTTGTGTTATACTGCTCGTGGTTTGTTGGCTTGAGGTAAAGGATTCTAAAACAGCGTTCATAACGTCATTGTTTTCCATAGACTAATAATTTTATACATTATTCACGTTGTAGCTCTCAGTTGGACCATAGTCGTTTTAAGCCATTTCATCGGAAAGCTTTCCCGTTCGATTGGCGATGAAACGTTGTTAATCCTGTTTTAGCATCTTCAGCTGAGCGCGATGGAGCATGGGCTCCTGTAGTTAATCGCCTATGGACAAGCCAGCCACTGGGATACGGGACAGACGCCGTAAATGTAAATCTCGATATCGAACTGTACCATGTGATATCACACGTCATCCACTACGTCATTCGCATTGTATCGAGCTTCGGGCGAGCCGGCCGATCTCCGCGATATGATTAGATACGACTACTGTACGTTGAATATGCTTTGCTTCGGCTCGTATCCGTTTTAGTTTGAAAGATAACGCGCACAGTGACGTGAAGGCTTTTTCGACAACGACGAAGAAAACTCACTTGGACGAAGGCCCTAATGTCTATTGTCCTCGATAGACATTTTGAAAAAACATGCCCACGGACAATATTTTTGTCGTCATCAGTCGTGCCTTTTCGAAACGACACGCTACTGACTGCCGCTTCAAACAGCATTTAATCGCCGACATTACAAAGCGAAGCTAAAACCCCTTTACATCACGCGGTACTTGATCACCCTACACGACAAGCACCAGTCCTGTTTCAGAACAGTAGACACGTGGGGCTTGTCAACGCCACCATTCCATGGAACAGTAGTCGCCATTTTATTTCCCGTTCTGCCAAACGTGCTATAAACGACAAACCTTCTCACGCAAGTACACGCCCTCCTCGAAACAAGATATGCAGTTATCCAGCTGTCAAAATCGATGACTGTACACATACGCCAAACCTAGAGTAAAATCCTATCCGTACAAGAATCTCTTTACACGCCTCGATAATCTCAGCCGCAGTTCTGATTCGCCCAGATCGAATCCTGACACTGTTTCGCGCCACGTTCCACGCTAATGTCGGCACTGGACTTCATTAAAAGACGCTGTCGCTCTGCACTATTGCTACCACGCGCAAAGCAGCATTCTACGTAAAAACAAACCGTACGCTGTACTTTACTTCTCATTTGCCTCGGATATCTTCCGCCGTCCGATCAAACCGTCCTCCGATACGCCACCCTTTATAGTTGAACCAATCCCGCGACGCCTAGCTACGGCACACCTGGCATTCAAAGCCGCAGAAGTCGCCATAATTCCGGTGCGGGATTCTACCTCGATGGCTCAAATCCACGAAGAAAAAACACGAAAAAAAAAAAAAAAAAAAAAAAACCCGAAAAAGAAAAAAAAAAAAAAAAAAAAAAAAAAAAAAAAAAACCCGAGAAGGAAAACAAAGATAAAAAAGGACGATCCACAATAATTTTGGTGTGAATTGTACCTCGACGGCAGGAATCCACGAAGAAGAAACTCGATTTAGGAGGTAGGAAGTAGAATGGGGTCCATAAATGGGGAAAAAGTCACATTGGTCCAGTTGTCTTTTCCTCCCCGTTCGCATTAGAGGGTTCACCTGTGAAAGAGAGGGAGGAGAGGGAGAGGGAAAGGGAGAGGGAAGACAAAAATGTCACGACCTTGTTGTTAAAGTAGACAAACAAAAGACAGGGGAAGAGAAATGCATGCGGACGGCATTAATCACAAGGTACACCTAATGGATGTAACTTGAAGGAGGTAGAGGGTGAGGAAGAGGGAGAGGGAGAGGGAGAGGGAGAGGGTGAGGGAGAGAGGTAGAGAAAGACGAGCACATGAGTGTTGTGAATCGTTATTAGAGTTCAGAAATAATTAGTGTGAAGGATGTTTTAATGGTAATCATTCTATTTCCAGTCCTACAACATGGACGGTCGCGAACCGCAAAAAAATTAGCTTCAAGAGAAAAACAATTAGTTTAAATAAAGATAATAATAATACATTTTTTGTTCAAAGGGCAAAATAAACCTGGACAGAGTTAGTGGTATAAACATGATCAAAGGTGTAGTAGCTGTAGGGAGGGCAAGAGAGAGAGAGAAAGATTACAAATCACTAAACATAAAACATATATATATACGTGTGTGAGTGTGTGTGCATATAAATTGACAGTAAGGATTGTAATTATAAACATCTATACTCTTAAAAAAAAAAACGCAAAAAAAAAAAAAAAACTAACAACAACTTTGATTATAGAATTACAACATCTGGATTAATACTAAAGAGGATTATAATCTTGATTCAAAGTTAGCCAAACTCGTAGAAGTAAAATCTTCTCCCTGCACCTCCCCTCCCTCCCCTTCCTCCCTCCCTCCCTCTCTCCCCCCCTCCCTCGGCGCTGTTACTGACGAGCCTCGGTTTGCGCACACGTGGCATGCGCAGAATCACTGGAATTCGGCGCTGAAGCGGCGGTACCCTGCCTTGCTGGCAGACATCAAGCAGCTGCAGGTACCGATTCTGGCTCCGTACAGTAGACTACCGTACCGTACTTGACTCTGCAATTCAATTTTCATGAAATGAATTCCTGACCTTTTGTTTGAGTGCTGACGTCTGCAGCTGCACACAGGAGGGAAAAAAGTAGGTGGCAAAAATTGTAATGTGGGAAAATTAAAGAACTTACTTTTTTTCTGTTTTTTTTTTTTTTGTTGGTGGGGTTAGGAAAAGCGTAGGAAAGACGAAGAAGCCCTTAAAAGACAAGCTATTGACAACAGCAGTGTGACACCTTGTAAAACGATCCGGTCTTTGGAAAACAAATCGGAGATTCGACAAGAACAACGACAACCGGAGTCTATTTCTATCTCAGAAAATCTAGAAAAAAACGATACGTTTGTGCTTTCTCCACTAGACGACAAAAACCAAGTCCAAAAAACGCTGGACGCCAATCAGTCGAATACGCATACGACTCCAAATTCGAACATGTCTCCGAATAAAACGAATCCAGTTTGTAATTACAGCTCGTCGCTTACTCTCCATTCTCTCAAAAGGTCAGGATCAACGGCTTCAACTACAACTTGTTCTGAATCAAAAGGGAATGGTGATTTTAGTTTTGAAGTTTTTCATGGTGGAGAGGGAAGCCTCATTGATGGTAAAGGGACGGACAAACCTGGCGATTTTGAAAAAAATCGGGACTTCAAGCGAGTGAAATTCAGTGGAGAGACGGAATGGGGAGGGATAGGAGGAGGAAGCTCTGAATCTATGGCTGCTGGAAAGTTTGAGCTTCAATATCAATCTCTCATTCCAGCGTACCTGCTGAACTCAGCCTCAAATAAAGTGAAAAGTGAGGTATATACGGGGCGAGAGGCAGGAGATAGAGAGGAGGATAGAGAGATAAATCCAATGGATCTTGACTCTATGAAGAAAACGTACTCCTCTTCATCTTCTTTAACGACTTCAGATTTATTTCAGTTACCAACACACGACGACGTTTCTGTAAACTTCTGCGACGACCAGAAAATGTTCGAGAATGACGATCGTTCTCTTTTTCTCCGACAAAGAGCGGTGGAGATGATGAAAAAGATTCAAAGCTCGGCGGCAAAAAGTTATTTTTCGATGCCAATTCAACAGCAGAAACATGGATCATGTCATAACATGGTTTCAGAGGTTCCAAAATCGAACTTGGATGTCACTAAAACTTTAAATTCGATTTCAATTCCTAGTGCAAATCAGAAGCAATCTGACATTTCGGATGGAGTTCGAGTAACTAGTTCAAACGTTAAAAACTTATCGAACAACAATTCCCTGCTCGATTTCCTGGTATCTGATTGGCCGCAGTTGAAGAAGAAGAATCCGGGAATCTCTTCTGAAGGAGATAAGGAAGAAGTAAAAGGAGAAGACGGAAAACAGGGAGAAGGGGGCGAAGGAGGTGAGGAATGTCAGGAAACATGCAAGGAAATTTCAACTTTGGAAGCAACAAGAAAACTTATCACGAATCGAATTTCTAGGAGAAGAATGGCTTCCTCCAACCATGTTCTTCTACCGACAGATCTTCCACCCTTAGAGCTTTATCCTATGTATGATAATAATCAGAATCGGACGGTTGCGAAACCGATAATGTCACCGGGAGTTCCGTCTCCAGGAACAGAAATTTCAAGTGTTTCTCCGTCAACAACAAAAATGCAACATGAAAGAGCTGATAAAGTGTTTTCGATTTGTTGTGAAGAAGGATTCGACAGTATTGCATCAGCATGTGAATCTGATTGGTCAGCGTACATGCAGGGAGGAGGGGAAGAAGAGGAAAGTCTTGCTCAGTTCTGCTCAGAGCCTTCATTACCTTTCTTGAAAGAGGAACCTGAAAATGCCTTCTTTGGAGGTTTAGTTTCTCCACGAACAGCAGCCGCATGGGGGTTTTAAAGGCGCAGTTGGAAACTCTAAGAATTTCTTATTTATTTTTTCCGCTTCTGTATTTGTGAAGGCAATTCTGTAACAGAAAGTCTAACGTTTTTTCAGAAATCTACGATGTGCGATATTAGGATTTGTTAGAACCAAGGGTATCATGAAGGCATTCTTTGCAACTATTGTAATTGTTAAGGTCACATTTGTATGTATTTCAAAGTGGAGTCTGGCTGAACACTAGTTAACAAGCTTATGACAGGAATTGATTTACGCAACATTTAGCGTTCATGTTTCACTGTATCTTGGACACACTTTTCTTTGTCGTTTGTAGCATGGTAGATAGACGCGAAAAGATGCAGTTCCCATATGCATCCAAAGTTTTTTGATTCATTCATTTTTATGAGGCCTTAGGGATTCAATTTGTTTCCTTCCTTGATAGGTGTGTGAGCTTTGTGAGCTGCTTGTACACTTTACTCAATCATGAGTAGCAGTTATTCATCTGTCCTTGTCCCATGATCTATTTTATAATTGGTTAATCTTTATTTTTTAAGCGCCATAATGCCATGGTAAGTACTGTTTATGTTCAGTTCTAAGAGGCTGCAATGATTATGTTCCTTCACATTTAGTGAGGATTCTTACAGAAAAAATGATGGCGATACCATTTTGGATGGTCAGCTTTGTACTATGAATTAATGTTCTTTTTTTGTGTTTTTTCTTTAACTTTCCATTTAAACTTTTCTTCTCAAGCTGCAAATATTTTTTTTCCATTTGGCCTTGTTGGTAATACTTTTCTGAACGTTTGCTCTATTCTGGAAAAAAAAGGTAATTTGCACATAAAAAAGGGAATGGTCAATGGAATAAAAAATAATGTTTGATGACGATAAGGAGAATTAATTTAATTAATGTATGTTATTCAGTGTCAGTGTCAGTTTTTCCAAGCACCTGTCACTCCATCCCGGTAATAAGATATAAGAAGCTTAAGCGAAAAAGGTGTGATGAGAAACCATTCAAGAACAAAATTGACACGAAAAGCAAAATGAAGGCGAGAACGGCACACGAAAATGAACCACAAAAAATCAAAATAAAAAAAAACCAAATGACAAGCAAAAGATTCAAATCAAAGATGCCAATAAAACCCTGCAGAAAACAGAAACTACGACATGGAAGCTTCATAATACGGTCAATCCAAAACCCTAACCTAACCATGCTCCTTAAAAGGGTCTCATCTTCATAAAACCTCTCATGCTTAGTGGAGTCCGTAGGGAGAAGTCTGCAAAACGTCAAACATCCATTCTCCTACCCCAGTAGGAGCAGAACGAAGGCCTGCACGTGTGATAAAGCCACAGACGCAGTCAACCACTGTCGATAAAAGGCCGCGACTACAGAAGGCGGAGGGATCAATGGTCCCCTCATCTTGACCAAAGCGTCAACCACAAGTACATGCGAAACCGCTCAAAGCACTGCCCAAGCAACAAAATATCTCTAACCACAATTGCAAAAAAAACGTCTGTGGCAGTTGAGCGTTGAGCGTGTATAATCACGCTCAGATCACGTCACACCGACATTAGGGTTGGCTGAGCTCTCTAATGGTGCATGAGAGGCGCGATTCTCCAAAACAATGTCTCCAAAAATACGACAAGCACCATAAGGGGTAGAATTCCATTAGACGAAAAGTGGAGTTCGTTACTGGACGCCATACGTTTTCGTACATCGCCGTACAAAGCCGTACCCTTTTTTTTTTTTTTTTGTCAGCCGAAACATCGTAACTGGAAAGCTGTCGGGAGGCTCCAAATGATGTAGGCATAATTCCTGGCTGTTGGATATTCCACTTTTTTAGATCCGCGATGCAATCGAGCACATCGTCCAGTATCACGATACTCTCCCCGCGAGGAGAGTTGTACGATACTGGTCATGGTAAGGTCGTTAACCATTGGTACACGTTAAAAAGCAAAAAAATATCCACTTTGAACAAGCAATCACAGGCCTACACGTCCTACAGGCCATGTGCCGCCTGCCACGCTGGATGCAGGTGAGCTGGAAATATTCTCGCACGCTTCGTCTGACATCCAACGACATTCAAAGTATGCTGCGACCTTCAAAGTTTGCCACGTTTTTTTGCCATTCCGTTTCAAAATTTTGATTTCCATTTTCAAAATCAAAATCTGGCCACAAACTTTACGTACGAATCATTAACTACCTCCGGTCGTACAGATATTTCTTTCTGACTTTCCGTTTGTAATTTTTTTAAAGATTTTATGAATTTGGACTCTAACCTATGTGGCGCCAATCATAATTGAGGAATGTTTGTTACTGGCCCAACAAAATGGAATAGTCTTCCAGTAAACGCTGCCAGTAGAATTTTCCGTACATTTACTGGAACCGCCTAATGGAATTCTACCCTTAGCTAAAACAATATCAATTACTCGATTAGGGTGAAGTTCCATTAGGACATTCTGTAATTGTACGGCCAACATTACAGAATGCTACAATCTGAACAAAATTCCATTGCGGAGAGTCTGTAATCCACGTGGTAACAAAAGAGTGGTGCCACGTAGCTATAGATTTGATATTAAAAATCGTCAATGATTTTTACACCGACCAAAAATCTTCATTTGCGTACCATGTAAGTGCGTACCAGGTCATCGTTCAACACAGATTTGGTACTCTTTGCAGACGCCTTGTCAGATACCACCTCATTTTTTTAGGGTTCCTGTTTTTAAGCGTGACGAATGAGCGCTGCCAGAAATAGTGTGACGAACGGGCGACAACAAAAATAGTAGTGTTGTGGATCGGTAAAAAACTTATCGCGATAACACCGATACCGATAGTTATCGTTATCGAACGGTCAGCGGTCCCGATATATTTGTACTTTCTGTACTTTCTGTCCGGAATGCTTTCTGTTCGGTAAACCGAACGGAAATTTACGTGAAATGTACGGCTTTTTACGGGAAATGTACGGAATTTGACGAAAAAATACGTTGCACTTTGTAGTACTTTTTGGGCGGTTAACTGTACATAAATTTGACGGGAATGTACGGAATTGTACCGATAAACTGATTATCATGAAACGGTAAAAAGACGGCGGACTCAAAGTACAACGGATGCAGAATAACATTATGCACGCGGCTAGAATCGAACGGACGACATTCAATGATAAAATAAGAGCGGACGGTCAGCGTGAGCGCCGACATCTCAGAATGGCTTTTTTGGCGGCTTTGGCCAAAAAAGTCGATGGATGACACGTGGCAGGTTTTTAGTGGATCTAAAAAAATAAAGGGACAAAGCCACGGCGTCGGATGTGGAAGGTACATCGCTTTAACTGGAGCCGTACTAAAGCCGTACATATATTATGCCGGCTACTGTCGGGGGAATAAGACGTACATATGAGTGTACAGGCCATACATTTATCTGTACGGTTCGTACAGTTATCGCCAATAGTTATCGTTATCGGCATTATCGCCGATAAGTAGCCGATATTATATAGTTATCGTTATCGGCGATAAGACCGATAGCGATATATTGTACCAATATATCGATTATCGGGTACCCGAATAATGGCCCATATCGTTTATCGGAAAATCCTTACCGATACACAACACTAAAAAATAGCTTGATAAAAGTGCGTTACGAGATTTTGTTTGTATTTTCTGAAGATTTTTTGATGCGTATATCGTGTGCAATTTTTATTTATTTCTGTTGGTTGTCATCTTGACACGTATGCTCATTATCCAACGTGTCGCGGCGCAATTTTTTCTTTAATTGGTGATGTACCTCGCGAGGTACATCACCAATTACAGTTTCGAAGCGAATGCTTCGCGAAAGAATATCCAACGGTCATTGTTAACTCCCAGACTTTTGAAGAATATTAGCAAGATTCGCTGTAATGTTGTTTTCCGCATAAAAACAAAATAAGACGTACGGCGTATTACGGAGAGGTCCGAATTTCTGTAAACAACCTCACTTTTCGTCTAATGGAACTTCACCCTTAGACGCAAATGAATAATATCGGATCCTCGCGCTTAACACAATAACCCGCCTCCAAAACAATAGTGGGATAGCAATAGTGTCCCCAACACTACCATGTGCCAGAATCATCTTGCCTTTTAAAAACCCTAAAAAACCCTAAAAAATCCTTAAAAACTCTAAAAACCCTAAAACCCTAAAACGCCAACACAAGGGAAAAAAGGGCACAAACAACATTTGAAGGAAGCACTTCAAGAAGCTCATATTGGTGTCGGCAACATGATTCATGGACTCGTGCGACTGGTTTCTAATTGAGAGAGGAGAAAAAAGGCTAATCGCAAAGGCATTCAAAAGTGTGAAATAGTAAGGGAGGCCATTGTTACGTCACGAGGAAAAGTAGCAGAAAAAATAAAAAACTAAAGGGCTTCCATTCCAAAAAAGGGAGAATGCTTGCGAAATAATAGTGGGATGCATAATAATGAAATTGGATTGTCTGGACAACAAGAGAGGCAGCTGTCATAAACTTTGAAAGGAGAATATCGCGACCCACAATATTAAAAACATTAAAAACCTTTGAGCAGGACTCCTGAGAAGCCCAAGAGCCGTAAACCTAACATCCACAACCTTCTCGAGTTGATATTTTGTTTTCCAATGTGGACTGGAGTTGAATTTAGATAGCATGGTCAACCAAAGGTAACAATACCCTCCCAAAAACAATGAGGTAAATCCCTCCACGTGGCCTAGTGGGAGCCTGTAAACGAGACGGTCCGTGAAAATCATAAATTTGGGAGAGAAGGTTCACATTAGTATTGTCGTCCTCTTGGTTCCCATGGACTCAGATGGTCTACCATCGCGCTTTTCAATAAAGTTATATATATTTTTCTTTTTTTTTCTGAAGTGATTAAGACTAACACTTGGAGAGAAAATAGAGGATTTGCCAAGGAGCTATGAGAGTGGGATTGACATAAATATATGACAAGATGACGAGCGTCTAGTACTAAGATTAGTAGCGGAAGGGGGATGAGTGCGTACAATATAAGATGAGAAAAGAAAATATCAAAAGTTCCTATCGCATCAAGATCTCGAACAACTGTCGATAGTTTGTCCGAATATGAGGAGGTGAAGAAACTACCAAAGGAAATAGATTATTCCTGTGGGGTTTATGCTAGTGTTTTTAATTATAATTCAATTCCAAATGACGTGGCTGGTTTTGAAGTGTTTTAAGAATTATCATCAAGAAGTAACCAATTAAGTATTGTTAATGCTAGTTTGCGGTCATAGGGTAAAAAATAACCCGTCCCCGAACTAGTGCATTAATGCTAATTGCTATTCAGTGTAGTAAAGGTTACAAATTGATGACAACTTCGTTTTGAATATAAGCATTTAGTGTGGCGAGCATAACTAGCCCCAGTTTTTTAAAAGGTTTGTCAACTCAAAAGATGTCAAAGGCTTTTAACTATCTATCAGCGTCTTAAACTTTCTCTTAATGTGGTGGTACATTTTGATGTGTGAGATGTGAGTGGTTTGGAGAGATAAAAGGGGACAGTTGTGGTTTTCAAGATGGTGGGCCAAGAAAGGGAATACATGGGGTGTGGCTTGAGAAAGTGGGGCCAATGATGGAAACGGGAGGTAGGGATAAAGAATTGGTAAATGAGGAGAGGGGATGAGGGGTTGAATGACAGAAGTGGAGAGAGACTGAAATCCAAGAATACTGATCAGTAGAGCTGCACTTTCTTTTCCTTCACTTTTTTTTTCTGGTGAGATTCTTTTTGCAACATGTTAAATGTTTTTCACATGTTTAACAGTTACTGCTGTTCCAACTTTCACTAACAGCCTCTAAAATGTCTCCGTTAAAAAGTTTCCGCATTGTAGAACAACTCAAGCCAAAAGTCATATAACTTTCCCCGACTTATGATGATCCCATCACCCTAAAATGGCATGGGTTTAAGGGATGTTTTTATTTTTGGGTTTCGGGTGCTTTTATTTTACTTGCCAGTTTTCTGTGTTCACGTTCCTTTCTTTGTTTTATGTTGCCATAGTTGTCGTTATTTAGATTTGGCCATGCCACCGCTTGTGTACCCAAGGATTCAGATGGTTTACAATCGTGCTTTTTCATTCCGTCTGTTTTATAAAATAGCATCGACAACTTTTTAATATCAACACGAAAGTGCTTACAAGTGCTTGTTCCAAATGTAACGGTTATTTCTTCTAATAAGTTAAAGCAATGGTTCCTTACACGCAAGTGATGTTGATAGAGTATTGCAGCATTCCCGACAACATCATACACGAGTTTGAGCAAAAATGACTCTTCTTTCCGCTCGTAAGAGAGAAAATCCGACGACTTTCCAAAACTGAATATGACATTGGACTATGGTTGATGCATAGCTGCCAGTCACTGGGATTGACGTACATTCAAAATTCACATTTTACATGTAAATGCTACTTCAATGTTAATGTAATTGTCTGGACCACACCTGCTAATGATTTTTTTCCTATTCCATGTCTCAAGAGAGGAAATTTCCTTGCAAAAAAACATTGAGCTGTCGTGTACTATCTTATCTGAATACTTCAGAAACTGCAGGGATTGCCATAAATTCATGCAATAGCTTCCACATTTTTATTTCAGATGGACTATCGTGAACAAAAGACCTCCCAAACAGTTACCCTACTGAACAGTTTAAAAAACAGAAACCCTTTCCTGTAGAAAGGGAGTTTATGATTAATATCACCATTTTTGTTCCTTTTCCCGGTATTCAGAGGCCAAATCAGACATATGGGACATGAGAAATGTTGATTTCCATTCTTCCAAGCGTGTTTCTAATAATCTCAACTATGATAAAAATAAATTTTATAAAGACCGGCGCTGCAACAAACCATCTGAGTGAAGGAGGGGAATAAAAGACAAAAAAAGGTGAAAATGAAACCAAATTAACAAAAAAGCAAGAACATTGCAAAAGTTACACGGCAATCAAACCAACCAACAAAAAATACGACTAAAACCCAATTCTAACAAAATCAACCAGCAAAACCTAGCAACGGTACTAAACTAAACAGATACAAACCTACCAGAATCCCAAATAAAAGACAGAATGAAGGTGAAAATGAAATCAAACTAAAAAAGGTGTGATCACATTGCAAAAGTTTAAATGACAATCAAGACGGAAAAAAAATATACGGCTAAAACCTTACAAAGAAACAACCCCCAACCATCAAAACCTAGTACAAAAACTAGCTTACAAAACCTAACAGATATAAACCTATCAGAGTCCCCAATCCCATGTCATGAATGAAACCCACTCTACAAGCACAAACCATGACAATTTTAGTGTTATTAACTAACCTGAATACCTGGAAGCATGTTAACAAATTAAAAAATTTACATGAACTGCCACAT